>VXBO01001310.1:32037-168427 GCA_013400135.1 Rhinoptilus africanus | reverse complement strand
CCTGACTCCAACTCTGGAACCCCGTTCCCACTCGTCGCTGAGCCCAGTGGCAGGACCTCTCCAGTGCCTGCCGGTGACGTCATCCTGGGAGCTTAATATGGTTTTGTATATACTGTACCTATTTCATTCTTTTCCTTTTTATCTTAACATTCAAATAGTTTAGTTTCTTCTAAACTCATAAATCCCTCTTTATCTCTCCCCCTCCTCCCCGTGCCCAGGACGCTGGGGGGGAGCATCTGTCACCGGGCATTGGCCAATTCGGCCAAAACCACACACTCTAAAGAACCCCTTGGGATCACACCCTTGGACCTGAGACACCCAAGTGGATGCAGCTGAAATTTTTGCACCCGGCAGCACCTCTCCCAGGCACGGACAGCCCTGGAGATGCCAGAATGCCTCATCCCGGCCTTGCCAAATTTTCCACGGCTTGAGGAGCTAAAACCACAGCAGCCAAAAATAAACAAACAGAAACCCCCAAGGAATTAGAGAGATTTGTTTTGACACTCAAAGAAAAAATAACAGGGGGGGTGTTCCCCCCTTTAGTTTACTTTTCATTTCAAATTATCCCTGGCTCTCGGTGAAACCTGAACACAAACACTCGTTGCTAAGAGGGAACATTTCATCCGGGAGTTGAGCAAAACGTTGCATTTGATCTCANCACCTCTTTTTCTTTTTTCCTCTTGTTTTTTTTTTTTGTTTGACTGGGTTGCTAGAAATCACAAAGACTTTTCCTTAGGCTCAACCCAAGGCAAATTGCTCCTTAACCCCATCCCCAGTTGTTGCTACAACCTCCAGTAACCTGCAAAGCAGTTCCGACCGCAACCGCTTCGCCCTCTTCCCGGGCCTCGTTTGGTGGAGGCCAAATTCACCCAGGGTTCAACACTGCTGATGAAAACGTGGGTCCATCACATCTGTCCTCCCTCCCTGGTGGGATAACAGAGGGTCGCTTTTTGGATCAAGCCATATTTAAAGGACAGCTCCGGGACAAGCGTGCAAGGCAGCCCGCTGCCGCAGAACTTGGGTGTTTAATGGCAGCTACAAGTCACATCCGATCTGGCTCTCCGGCTGTCCCCACCACATCGGTCGGGCACAGACACTGCAGAGAGACACAGAGGTGATGGGGGAATCCAATTCCCTCTCACGGGCAAAATATCCCCAGGAGCACATGACCCTCACATGACCCTCACAGGCTGGTCTACAGCAAGACCCAGGGCTTCACCCTTGCATTAGGAAGGGAGGTAGCACCTGCAAGCCATGGGAACGCAGTGGCTTCCCCAAAGCCCTGAAAACATACCTATAAGCAACAACAGTGAGGGCAAAAGGGTTGTGCATGCAAAAGGTGGCCCCGCACACATGTGAAAAGCTCCTGCTGAGTCTCTGCAACACCACACACCAGCCCCAGAACAGCTGGGGAGTCCAGCTTCTTCCTTGGGATTGATGGGTTTCTCCATCCTTCCTTGGGATCGATGGGTCTCGCCATCCCTCCTGGGGTGATGGTTCACTCTGGGGTCTCACCAGCTCCCTAGGCAGATGAAGCACCTGGGTGCTGGGTGGAGATGCCCTCAAAGCCATTTTACCCAGCCCTGTCCCCATCAGACGCCGGCCCACAGGTACTCATGGGGATTTGGCCAGCCAAGAGTTACCTTGTTATTTCCTTCCTGATTTATGTAAACTCCTGCACCGCGTCCTAATAAGAAATCAGTTCCTGTCATCATCTTTATTTCTTATTCCAAGCTGCAACACTAAAACACTTCACGGTGATTACAAATAGCAAAGTTATTTTTTGCCAAGCCTTCGCATCAGAACTTAATAGCATGGTGTAATGCCACCCCGTGCTGATGTGTGGCATATTTAATATCCATCTTTCTTAGAAATAACAGTGTTCTGAAATTAGAAGGGACTTTAGCAGCGAAATAATTAATGTGGATAACCATCATAAATGCCACAAATGGAACAAATAGAGATGGCAGTGAACCATGATTGCTAATACTCTAACCTGTTGTGACAGAACTTAAAAAATTGAAACCCTTTTTCCCAAAGGCTGACGGGAAAAAACATAATAAAGAAGGGGGTTTCTCTAATTACACGGTCCCTTCTCGTTAGCAGCCACCCAGCCTGCGAGGCACATGTGTTACCTGCGCTCCCGAGCCTGCTGGACCCCATTAGCGTCAGGCTCTCGTTAGAGGCAGGTTTATCAGCGTGAGGCTGTTTGTGGCTTAGTATTAAGACAGAGCAGCAGAGACCCAGCCCAGTCCGCTTTGCACCTGGACTTCGACACAGGAATGGCCAATCCAGCCGCTAATACACTCAACCCAACCCATACAGCCCTTATTTTTTTGGAGAGAAAGCTTCGTAGGGTGCCCTCATCACCTCTTCTTTGGGGAAAACATCCCTTCTTCCATCTATTTGTTGGTGCTCGTTGGGCCAGGTACCTTTTGCCTCTGAGCAGGTGGTGCTTTGAGCTTTTAATGTGCTTTAAAAGACAAGATTATAGCAGAAATGAGAGGAAACAGCCCCTTTGTCAATAGAGGAGCTGTGACCGGCACCTTGGAGGGACGCTGAGCAGCGGGAGGGGATGCACAGCCTGTCTGCCTGCACACCGGAGGGTCACGGGCTGCAGGACACCTCATTTTAGCACTGTCTAGCGCTGGGGTTTTCACTCCTTCCCCTGAGATTTTCCTTCTTCCTTTCAATTATCTCTGGAAAATCAGCAGCAAGGGAGTTGCAGGATTTTTTTTTTTTTATCCTTCAGCAACCTCATGCTGTGCAAAACCACATCGACCGCTTTCTCGGGGCGGGGACTCGAGGATGGTCGGCAGCTCGGTCCTGGCCCCAGCGCGTCCCGTCGCACGGGGCAGCGCATTAGACGCGGTGCGATGCCACATCGCGCCCGTAGCGCTCCCGGGCGAGCGCGTTAATGCAACGCTTGGGTGAGTCCTTCAGGTTCAGTTCCTCCTCGCTGTAGCCAGCGAGGGAGGGGAGGGAGCCTGTGCGGGTGCGAGTTAACGGGGGACCTTTCTTCCCCTTGACTTTGCCTCTGAGGTAGGAGGCGTGAAGTCCACGGCGTTTTGCTCGACTCCCCAGGCCCTGAAACGCACTCACTGACCGTTGTACACCACCACCGAAATTATATCAGTGCTCAAGAAATAAGTGATAGGACTCAGACTGATTAAAAAAAAAGAAAATAATAATTGCAAAGTCCTCTTCACCTGAAACCATACAGACAACAGGAGCTTGCATCCCTTGGTACGTCTCCCAAAGCTCATATTCAAGCGTCTCCAAGACTAGGACTTCCATTGCTCCCTGGGAGCAACACCAACGTGACCTTGTTTCAATCCCGAGATCAACAAGGCCACAGCAACCCGGACCCTGCTCTGCATTGCCAGTACCTGCTCAGCGTCGGACATTTCAAGAGTAAACACTGCTCGATGAGTCTGCAGAAACACAGTCTCTGATTGACGTCATGTTTCAAGTCCCCTTAAAACTCCTTTTCCCCCCTTGGGCAAGGTGGGGGCTTTCCCCACTGGGTCAGGGTGACGCAGAGGGTTTCAGCCCCACCTGAATTTTGTGGTCCTCTTGCAGGGTTGCGGCACCATGGTTCCACAGCCTGCTTCACTCGCCCCACAGAAGAAGAGAGAAGGTGGTTTTACAGCTAGTCCGTGCGGCCAAAGGAGCCCGGTGTGCTCACCCAGCCCTTGGAAAACAAGCAAGCAAGCGAAAAAGCAGGCGCCGAAGGAAAAGCCAAAGCAGAAAGTGATTTTCCCAACTTGTTCACCTAATGGAGAGGATGTGAAACGAGCTACCTGGCAGATGGGTACCCTAGGGATAACACCGCTTTGTCACTCCCTATAAGGTGCCGCAGAGAAATCACCGTGCATCTTCCCTCCCTCCGCCCGGGAGAGGGAAGAGGAATAACCCTCCGGGCATTCCGGCAGCCTCCTCGCTCCGCAGAGGGACGCGGGACCGTCCTCGCGCCCGCTGCGGCTGCCGGAGCATCCCTTCCCTCCTCACTTCCGGAGAGTTTCCGTGTTCCTCGTTCAACTCTCTGTACCCAACGAACGGGGGAGAGCGGAGCTGGCCAAGGGTTATTTATTGTGCCAGCGTGAAGTCACTGAGGCAGGAGGCGAGTGCGAAGCGTGACATCTTGTGATGTATGGGTTAGGACAGCTTGGTGCTGAGAATGCCATGAAGTATTAATCTCAAGGAGATGCTACTGAACTCAAGAGAGACTTAACATCAGCACTGAGAGATCAAAGATATGATATCTCTGGCAGAGCGCGCTATCAGAAGTGATCATAAGAAAAACAAAGGGGTCATTTTAGTGCCTTCTGCATTAGCAGAGTGACTCGTAGCCTCCGGGCAGAGGCAAACAGCAATTTTTTCCTGAACCAAAGCAACGTGCACATGGGATTTTTTGACATTTCTTTACATCTCATCGTGGGCTGCCAATAAATGGAGGCATAATAACGTCAAATCGGTTTTCCTTCCTAACTTGTGAGCTGCCCTCAGTATTTTTTTCCCCTTTCTGAGCTTTCCAGACAGCCCACGAAACAAACTCTTAAGACCTCTAAACGCAAAACTTCAGCAGTAAACGAATGCTTAAGCATCTAGGTCAAAACAACATCTGCATGCCGGGAAAATCCTGACAGGAGGCTTTCAGCCACTCGGTTTGCAAGGAGGGGAAAAAAGGGAAATCCTGCCCTTGCTGAACCCACGATCGCTTTGAGAAAGGACTTCATGTGGTATTGGATTTTCACCTAGGTACCAGAGAAAACTGATTATGTTTAGAGCCAGCTATTTCCAAAATAAAATCGTGCTTTTCTCTATTGAGGGGGAAGGAGCCAAAGTAAAAATTTGCGCTTCTGCTTTCCTGGCAAAAAAGCCCTGAGCTCTCACCTCAACCCTCTGTGCCTCCAGCTGAAGTGGGAGAGGGAGCAGGTCCACAGCCCCCAGCGATATTTCGGGATGGCTTGTGAGCGGGTCCAGCCCATGGCTAGGGGTCCCAGCTGCATTTCAGACGCTCTTGCTGGGGTGGCAAACGTCTTTGTTCCAGTAACGCTCGTCCTTAGGAGATGGGACCAACCTCCCTTGAACGTGGGTTGCTCTACGGGGCTGCTGATGGATGGTGTCCCCAGATTCTCACAAACAGAAGGTCAGACCCTGCCTCGGTGGCCCTCGACTCCAGCGCAGCCATCATCCCTTCGACAGGGACAAAACATCAGCGGGCTGCCAAGGCTGCAAATTGCCCAGGAGTGACTGGAATATTTTGAAGGCAATCGTGCTTAGAAGCTGTTGGGGCTGTCCATCCAGCGCTGGAGACAAAGGTCTCTAATTGCCGGCTGCTGTTGGTGCCCCGGGAAGGAGCAGCCATACGGATACTTCACAGGTAAAGCCGTGGTGAGGCTCATGCGATTCTGCCGAGGGAGTTTCTTGCCTGCTCAGAAAGCAGCAGGACTCACTGCCCAGCCTGGGAGAGCCTGGGCTTGGGCACGGGCCCTTTAGAGTCCTTCCCCTCGTGCCGTGCCTCAGCTTCCCCATAAATAAAGCAGGGGTTTATGCTCTCCTTTAAACAGCAGCTTAGGAGCTGCAGCACAGAAGGATGCAAAAGAGCTCGCTACTGCTACGAGACAACTGGAAAGTCTGGAAGCCTAAACTTCCGGAAAATTGAACCTTTTGGGAAGTTCAACCTTCGTGAAAGTCTCCCAGGAAGGACCTGCCAAGCTTGAAATATCCAAAAAGCCTCTTACGAAAATACAGTCAGGTGAAAAAATACTCCACCTGCAATTTTCCTGTTCAGCCCCCTCCCGCTCCATCCTCTTCCTGGGACACCCCGCTCCAATCACACGGACCGGCTGCGGCGTGGGGTGAAGGGAATCGCACGCTTCGGTATCTCTCCGCAGTTTGCATCTTAATTCCCCTATTTCGTCTGTAGCTGCCTGAACTTTCAGGGGGTCACTTCCCAATGCTTTTTAATTGCTTCCATTAGGTAACACCGTGCCCTGAAGGCTCGTCGGGGAAATCCTCTGTAAATCACAGTATTATCAGGACTAAGGAGAATTCGTCCTCCCCAAGGACAGAGCTATTGTAGTCCTTCTACAGGCGAGGGCAAATGGCACGGGGAATAATTAAGAGATTTGCTCTATAGCCCAAAGGTGTTCAGCACAGGAGTCAAGACAAATCTGACACTGATTTCTGGCCCTTAAATCAAACCGTGCTGTTCTGCTGCTGGCGAGCAGAGCCGGGGAGGGAAGGTGCTGTGTCATCTCCCGTCTCGGGGAAGGAGCGAGGCACCCACGATGCTGCTGCTCAGCTTGTTTTGCACGACCTCAGTCCTGACCTGAGTTTTCCAATTATGCGCCGGGTCCTCTGCTGTGTTCGGGCGTGGGGATGACACATGGGGAGCGAACGTGCACCGGGATAGCACTGGAGCAGCAGGCATCACCAGGAGCAACGGGCAAGCAAAGGGGGGCTCAAGAAAGAGACCCTGATGGTGACGCGTGCTGGAGGATCCCGAGCAAGAACACATGAGAACCTGAGCTGGGTCATTTAAAATTAATTGGGGCAAATCCCAGGGAAGCAGACAGCAGGACACGACCATGGATTGGCTGTAGGGGACAAAATCGTGGCAGCCCCGTCACCTAATTTACAGGGGTGCAGTCCCACCGTGGGACTGATGGAAAATGGTGCACATCCCTGGCAAGAGAAGAGGCTCCATCCTTGCTCACTTCAGGATCTCTCTCTCTCCTGAAGTCTCCCTGGAAAGAAACCTGCTCTTCTGGCAGGATCCACGCTCTCATCAGTTTCCTTATGCCAACAGCCAAGCACCAGTCTGGTGGCCTCCTGGATTGTCACATACCATAAAGTCTGAATCATTACTGTCCTGCTTCCATCATCGTTAATATTCTTAAAAGGTTCCTGGAAACACATTTCTACATGGCTACACGAGCTGTTTCTGCATTGACTTGCAATTTAAATGTGAGTTTTAGCCAGGCTTTTGATGTGCTGTTTACTTTAATTATTGTTCTACCCCTGACTGTGTCTTGCCACGATGTCGTTTAATATTTTATACATTTCCCCAACTCCCCTTTCTGTCCCCGGCGTGCGCGGCTCCGCATCCTCCCCCGCCTCCTCCCCACCCCACAACTTGCACTTCTAACTTTTCAGGGGCCGGCTGTAAACGAGATGTGGCATGTCGCTGAGATTATCCTCCCGTGGTGATTGCAGAGGGGATAAATAAACCAGCAAACAGATGCTTCCCAAGCTGGCATGGGGAGCCAATCCCAACTACGTGCAGAGGCCGACTGGCAGATGCGCGGCTCCTCGTGCTGGCAAAGGCAGGTACTCCGCAGCCAAAGGTGCAGGATGCAAAAAGTAAAAGCATCCACTCCTCGCACATCTTTCAAGGATGCTTTGGAAAATGCAGGAATTCTGCTTTGCTCCTCGTGCCTGGCAGCAGCTCTGGATTACCAGATCGCTGCAGCCACACAGACACGCAACTAGTTCACATACAAGGTGCCAGAAGATGGCACTCAAGAATGCGCAGCTCTATTGCCTGGGTTTGCCAGCCCAATAAAGCTGAGGATGTCTCCCTCTGGCTGCTTTTATACCAGCTCATTACACTAGGAAAACGTTGGTCTGGGTTCTGCACGTTGCTAGCATTAGGGATGTTAATTAGATATTCTTCCTCCGTTCTTTAATGGCCAATCTAGAACACGTCTCCATGGGCAGGTGCAGGGGGGTGTGAGTATCTCCGCTCATCTCCTTTCCGAGCTGGCCAGATGCGAGCCAGGGCGGCAGCAGGAACCATGCAGGACCATGAAGTGTGCTCAGGCAGCACCCCACTGACGTGACAGAGGAGACCTGCCTGTCTTGAAGAGCAGACAGAAGTCTCCACATCCACCTGCATCCCTCTACTTAGGTGTCTCGGACACCCATCACTCTTGACCAAAGCAGACTTGGCATATTTGGGTTGTATCTTGAAGGCTCACTCGGCTGCACCATAACAAGGGTTGTAATGTCTCAGAATAGCAAGAGACAAGGCCTGGTACCCTCAAGACGAGCTGTCTTCCAGGGGTTGGGAGGGGGAAGAGGCAGAGGGGGGTGGAGAGCTATGGTGCCACATGTGGGCCAGAAACAGACCCCTGCACATGCCCTCGTTGCTAAATCTCCCTTTGGCAAGGGGGGACCAAAGTCTCCCTCTGCCATTTCCCACTCTTTGCCTCCAAGCAGTGAGACCGCAAACCAAACAAGCTGAGGGACCCTAAACCACGGGGCAAAACGGGACCCGCGCTGAGCCACAAAACTACCCAACCTCTGCGGTCACCGTAAATTTGCCAGGGAAGAGCCAGGCACAGCGCAAGGCACAGGAAGCAGCCAAAGGGCAATGCAGAAAGCAGCTAAAAAAAGACTGATGGCGAAACGAATCTCAGAGCATCCTGCCCTGTACCGCCGGCCTGCTGGGGCCAGCGCTTTGTTCACACCTAATACAGGCTCCAGGCCACGGCCGGGTGAGCAATCAATAATGCTACAAGGGAACGGAAGGCTAAAAAGTCTTGAGGGACAGAAAACCGATGCTGAACTCCAGGTAACACGTACTAAAGGGAGGCGGCGAGGCTCTGCCCAGGCAGCTGTCATGCCACGACAGCCGGAGGAGAAACTCAAATTACTCACTGCAAGACATCCTGGCTGGATGCTGCTCCCTCCTTCTCCGCTTCTCCTGGGGGAAACTGCTGCCAGGGAAGCGAAGTCCAGTTTCAAGCTGTCACTGCTTTGCTGGGTTGGACACCAGATGTGGCTCCCCCAGATTTTGGAAGCACAAAGTCACTCTCCAGGCCGAGGTAAACACGCCTTTGGAGCAAATCCAACGCACTGGGGATGCTCCAAAGCCTTGCAAGAGCTCACCATAAAGATTAGATAAAGAGGATGCAAAGTCCAAGCTCTTCTCAACCCGGTAGGTGACGGGAGGACCATCCAGCATGAGCCACGGAGCCAGAGGCCAAAGGAAATCAATGAGCCAGGAAGGTCTATTCAGCCCCGCGGTTACGGCTGCAGCGGAAAGGAAGGAGGGAACAGAAAGACAAGGGACGTTACAGCAATTCAGGGCTGACGTCCAGCTGGCCCACCACGGGCAGAAGAGCAGGAGCGTGCAGCATCACCTCCAGATGCAGGAAGAAGACGACGACATTGACTGCCCTACTCTCATCCTGACCTCCAAAACCTCTACTGTTTTCCAGATGAGGCAGAGCAGCATTTGGGGGTTTTCCTCACTCATTGAACTAATTTCCTCACTTCTACCTTTACTCAAGGGTTCCCCCTGTCTTGTTCTGCGCAGGCAAGGGGAAGCTGGGCTCCCGGTCTGCCTTCATCACGTGCGCCCGCGGTCCCGCTCAGTGATTCTTGGAGCATCAAGCGAATTAATTTATCACTCAACGAAATTGCACCGAGCATTAATGAAGCCATTTAGTATTCACGCAGAACTTCTCTCTCCATTTCCACAAGTGCTCCATTGTAGTTCAGCATTTGTTGGGCAGTAATTAATGGTACTTAATCCTTAAATCCTTAAATTGTTTCTAATTTGGTAAGCGGCAGAGTTGCAGCAATCCATCTCTCCGCTGCATTTCTGTCGGGTTATTCGAGACCCTCCTCGGGGTTAACCAGAACATACAGCCGCTCACCAGAGGCTGCGCCAGGGACGGCTCCAACTTTCTCTCATTTCTGGCGGTGACTTTCTGAAAAATGACTTCATCTCTTCTACACCTGCTTCCCCGTTTGGGTAACTAAGGAAAAATGCTTATTTTTCCCTCGCGAGGATTAGTCGATAGCACAAAGAGCTCCTCAAGCGAACTAATCAATGTCTGGGAGAGCGGAGATTTTCATCTTTTGATCTCAAACGCTCGTAGAGAGGAAGCTGAGGGACACTGAGGCACAAAGCAGCGAAACGACTCTGGGAGAGAACAGGAGCCTTTCGCTCCTTGTTTTGCACACAGAAAACGCTGCCCGTTCCTCAAGAGATGAAGGAAAACCTGCTGCTCTTTGCACATTTTCTGAAAGTTCAGAACACATCTCCACACAGCCACAGAAATAAATACGTCCTCCTGGAGCGAGTAAACACGCTTCCCCGATATGCAAGCATATGCAAAAGCCGTGTCCTTTTATTTCCCGGTGTTTTTCTTTGAAGACGACCAAAGTTTCATGTCGAACGGCACAGCAGAACTAACAGCGACAGCAGTAGCTGGCCGGGCTCGCGAACGCAGCTTTACAGAACTAAAAGGGACGTCGGGTCAGTCTCTATCCCACACCTCCCCAGGGACAGCAGCGGGTACGCGGCAGCAACCTCCAACAGATATTTCTTTAACCTCTTCTTAATGAAGCTGCCAAGGAAGGAGAACCCAGAACACCCCAAATTACCTGTTCCCATGCTCCACCAGCCCAGCAGAAGGGTTTTTTTCTCCCATTCACAGCCAATATAAATCTTTCTTTCCGAAACCAAGCTGGTTTCTTCTCATCTAACTGCTCTGAATGGAAGACAACTGCTCGGCATCTTCCCAAGAACAACCTCTTTCCTTGAAGGAGACCATCTTTTATTTTCTTATAGCAGCCCCCAATCCTCTCAGCTTCTCCTCATTGACAGCTTTCAAAAAAAACCCCCAACCTTTATTTTCTGGACACGCTTTGCATTCATCCTGCCGCGCAATGCCCCAGGTTACCACCTCTCCAAATATTGGGATACACTCTGTCTTAGCTCCCTTAAACAATTACCAAATATTTGGGGTTTCTGGTCAGTTTGGTTTTCTTGTTCTCCAGCAAAAGTAAGCAGGGGAAAGAAAAACAAATCGAGGCGGGGGAAATACCAATAAATGCCCCAGTATTTACTCATAAAGCCGAACCAGAGCAGTAGAAACTTCCCTTTATCACCCCCTTTTCTGGACATATCCACCCTAATCCTGTCGCCACCATTAAGCAGGAGGAAAAAGATGGTATTAGGAGAGATTATGGACATATGTAGAGACAAAGCCACAAAGCTGAGGACCACGTATTTTAGTTCCATGTGCCAAATCCACAGCCCTTTGTAAGTCCCTACGATGGGAATTAGATGGAGAAATGCAGACTCATTTCTCGCACAGACTCTTTCAGCAGAGGTAACCTCCAGAAAGGGATATGAAAGGTCTCTGGTTTCCAGTCGCTGAGGGGATTGGATGAGAAGAAGCACTTACAACATTTTTTGACAGTGCACTTTGATCAATTTGACGGATTTAATATTACAGAAATATTTCATTTTTCAATGCGGATGGGAGAGAAAAAAAAAATCTAATCATCCATCCAGCAGGCCTCTATATTTGTCATAATTCACTGTAAAGAAAAGAAAAAAAATAAAATCCCCCCCAAACCTCTGATTTAAAATCCAACTTAACCTGAGGTAATTTCCATCATTAGTTTGAACTGTGCGATCTTCACTCTCTCCTTATTTTTAAAGCCATTGTTCTGGTTTTTTCAAGATATTATTTAACCAAAGCAGCATCTAATTGTGTTTTCTCTCCGCATTCATTTTTAAGGAGGTAATGAACGCTACAGGGGAAACAGCACAATAGATTAATGCCGAGGAAAGCAGATGGGGTAGAATCCAAAGCACAGAATAAAATATGTTTTCATAAATACGACTGCAAAGGAAGAAAAGGAGCCACCTCGAGAACATCAGGGAGAAGTTTCCATCTGCCACCTCCACAAGGTGACACCGAGCCATTGCTGGAGGAGGCACCTTCCCAATAACGCCAGGCAATTAAGGAATTAATGGGATGCTACTCGATTCTCTGGGAGGTGAACCAGTTCGGGGAGACTTGAACAAAGCTGGCTCTAATGAACTCGGCGCGTTCATCAGGCAGCGGGAGTTGGACCAGGAGAGACCGGCTGAGCTTTACATCATTAATAGCACAAGTCACCTCAGCTTTTGAAGGGGAATTGGCAACAAAAGGTGCCTAAATCTTGTTGCAGTAAAACATCTGAAGGATAATAGACCCGATAACGCCTTGCTGATGGGAAGGAGCAACAGTCTTGGTCCTGCCTGTCTGAGGCCTCTTCCACATGAAACCTCTTCCAAAAACATCACTCCACCCTTGATCCCTTCCTTCCTATCTCCCTCTACCCCTTATTTCCTCGGATGTGTAAAATGGATGACGGTTGGGCAAGAGCAGCAGCATCATTCCCTGAAACAGGGCAGATGCATCCAAGGATCGGCCGTGGCACTCATCAAGTGGCTGGTTTCTGTTTGTCTAGTTTCTGAGCCCTTCTTGGCAAAAAAAAAAAGCCACCAAAAAAACACAGAAATAAACCCAGTCAAAGTCTGCTTGAGAAATGAGGTCAACAGGAGAAACACCCAATTAGCGGTGTTTTGTGGCTGGATGTGGTGTGCCAGCTGGGATTCGGGGAGTTTGCTGCGCCTCAGGAAAAAGAAGGGAAGCTTAAAATAATAACATCTAGCACTCAGAGAGCATTTTGCATCTTCCCGGTGTGACATGAACTTTAATTAGTTTGTGAGTCGAGACACCGCCGGGCGAGCAATAGATCTTGGTGCAAGACAACCGGTGCCGGGAGCACGTGCAAAGCCGCAGGGGCTGCGGCCGGTTTGCAGAATGGGACATCTTCGATTTGGTGGCGGAGCGAGAGGGAACAGCTCCTGGCAGGGGGACGGAGCTGTTGTTCCGAGTTTTGGAAGGGGCAGCGGCGAATTTAGCTCTGTGGCAAGACAACTCCGCTTAGACAGAGGAGAGGTCACGCTAAAAAAAAAAACCAACCCCAAATACACCGGGCTCGATCGTGCGGTGCTTGAAATGAGGACTGCAGGGTGAGGATTTAGTCTCTCCCGCTTCCCGTTCCACAGAAGCTTGGCACGCTGCTGGAGGCACACAGTGCTGCAGTCATGGGACGTGCTGGGAAATTTGGGAGCTCGATTGAGACAAGCAGTTGGGATTGTACTTTTGTCTTTCACCAGAAACGTGTGGTTCAAAGGAGATTTCCAATATCAAAACTGGGGTGGGTGGGGGTGTGAAAGGGAGAATTGGCCATTTTCCCATTGGAAGCGTCTCTCTCCCTCCACTGCTTTGTGCCAGAAAATGTTGTGCCTCGTGCGGTTCCTGACCAGCTGTAATAGTAGCCAAGAGAAATTAGATGGCTGGGCGGTTGATGAGGTCTCTCCTCATTAGCAATCCAGTAACGTGGGCAAAAGCTTGTTTACTCTCTACATCTGTGCCACTCCTGCATTTGTCACATTTTCTGCTCGTGGCTGGTGCTCAGGAGAGTGTGAGGGCTCATACTGATCGGACTTGACAACCTTTCTCCTCGAGCCCACCAAGTTACGGCTTGTGCTTTTAGTACTCCTGGCCCGGGGTGGACTCCACGCTGAAGATTTCAGCCAGCAGGGCACGTATGTGGAGCCAAATCAGCGCCCTTCAGTGCAAAACCCAATTAACAAACCAAGTGAACAAAGCCCTTTGTGGTGGCCAAGCTACCGGCGGGGTCGGTACATCCCAGGGGGTGATGAGTAGCTCCCACAAAACAAGCATGAAAGTCTTGGCATTGAAGCAAAGGGACAAGATTGATCCCCCAAATTCAACGCAACCCCAAATTCAACCCCACAATAATTAGAGATGGTTGTGGCCTCTACTTAGGTCAAGGGATGGGTAAATAAGGGCGTATTTATACCCTCTCGCTCCTACCTCCAACACTTGCCGGTATTAGCAGGTACCTGGGCTGGGAGACACCTGCCTGGCCAGTCAGCAACCACACGGTGGCTAAAGTGATAAAGAATAATAAAGCTCTTGATAACATCCTTCAGTGGATGAGAAAATCGGTTTGGCTTTGACCGAGCATCTCAGCAGCTGGAACTAGAATTGCCAAACGGCGAAGAGTCAACATCTACTTTTACCCTGAGTTACTGAAACAATGGTATGAAAAATTAAAGAATAAATGCATTTTGGGGGAAAAGGGGTCCAGATCAGTGGGTCATTAAAAGCAAAAGAAAAGAGATGGGCACAAGTGCTGTTCAGCTGCCGCAGCTCTTGCCTCCTGGATGCTCGAATCTTGTTAAGCTTTTGCCCTCGTCTGCTAATTTGCTTACTCCCCCAGTAACAACCTGGTTTTTCTTTTACTAGAGACAGCTTTAGCCTGGGGAAGATATGGAAAGCAATAAAAAAAAATAAACTGTTTCTGGGTCACCACCAGTTCCAGTCCCCAGGGGGTTATTTAAACAACAATTTCTCCCTCGCCTCTGTGAAAGGCAAGACTTGGTCCCCAAAGGTTATTCCATCAATAACTCCTAAACTATCTTAAGGGCAGCAGCCTCATCCCCAAAGGACTTTTGAAACCACGCTGAAACGGCCTCCTAAATCGCAGGTTTTAGCTGCACGGATGTATTGAAGCCAAAAGGGTCGATGCTCCTGAGGTCAGGGCGACGGGACAGGGTTTGGCGCTGCACAGGAGACACCAGTCCCACAGCCACCCACGCAGCAGCTCAACCACCTCCGAGGACTCGGGCACATACACATGCCTTTCCACTTGGCTTTGTCTCACTCAAAGATGCTCAGGACAAATCCCCTTCATCACCGTGGGCTGAAGGCTTTTCCTTCAGTGGTCATTAACCTCAGTGTTAAAACAGCTCGTTCTGGAGCACAGCGGGCACCCCCAGCAACACACGATAAAATCCAACCCCAGAGCAAGGAGGGACAGTCTGTACTGCAACTGGGATGGGGAGAAAGGCACTGTGGGCTGCTTGGACCACGGGATCAGGCAGTAATATCCTTACACAAATGGCTCTTCCCCAAGGACACCTGCTCCAGTCCACCCCCTGGAGCAGAGATGCGCATCCCTGGGAATCCCAGTGCATAAATACAGTTTTTCTGGTATTTACAGACAACAGCTATCTCCCCTCGCCTTCAGTCTGGCTTGTACGACCTTGAGAAAACCCTCCGGCAGCCTGTGACTCAATTGCCCATCCATAAACCCCCAAACACAGCCCTCGCATCTGTCCCTCCTTGCTCACGAGCATCAGCTCTTCCGAGGTCGCTGCTCACTGCCCGGGGAGGGCTCCAGCCCCTCGCCGCTGGCTGCTTGCGGATGCTACTCAGGCGCACAGGGAAAATGAAGCCGGCAAAAGCAGAATTGGGCTCAAGCAATCTCTTTTCTGACACGATGACTTTGCTGAGAGACAAAATGCTGCTGCAGGAGGGGGGAAAAAAAAAAAAAAGAAAGTAGGAGTGTCATAAAGCGTACCGTGTCCTGAGAAACTTTCTGCAGAGGGGCAAAGGAAGGGAACAGACAGGTTGGAGGATCAGGGCTGGCTGAAGAAGGGCATCTTCCTGCAGTCGCTTGCACTTTTTAATTTCCAGCACCTGTTTTTTCCGGCGCGCGGCAGCAGAACAGATGATGGGCACATCTGCTCACAGCGGGCGCGCTGGGTAACGGGGGCCTCTGACAGCAATTCCTGTCCTAAGGCTTGACCCTGCAAACACAGCCCGTGAGACCACGGGCCTGCGCAGGACCTCACTGCTAGGGAAAGGGTTTGCAAGGAGAAGAAACCAAGCCAAAAGACGGCGACCGTCACCCACCTGAGAGGCTTTCCATGCCTGCCTGGTCCTCTCCCCCTGCACACTGCCCTGGTGAGGATGGGCTCAGCCTCCCGGCTGCAGTACGGGGGGCAGAGAGATTTTGGATGGAGGAAAGGTGGACTGCAAGAGAAACCACGCAGACAAGAAGAGCAAAATCTCTGTTGGGAGGTCTCTGCACGAGGAGCGGCAGTGGTGAGATGCAATGGAGCAGCAGACGCTGTGGCGTGCTCTGTACCCCGTTAACCTGGCGCTAATTCAGCTGGGGTTTGCTGCCCTGATTGCCCTGATCACATCCAAAGAGCCACTTTAGCTCTAGCAGCGTTTCCGCGCCGAAACCGCTGGCAGCACACGATCAAACCGAAGCGCTGAAGCTTCAAGGTTAAGAATTCCTGGCTGCCTTCCTTGCTGCCGGGGAAGTGCCGAGGAGAAAATTGCTCTCAAATAATAATAATAAAAAAAGAAAAGACGAGTTAAAAAAGGAAAAAAGAATGAAAATCCCAGCACTTAAAACCTTCAAAGCGCAGTCAGACGTGCCAACGCTCCAAGCAATGGGGATGAGCCAGAGATATGGAGGAGGGGGGGAGGTTCAACTCTTACTCCAAGCCCTGGCCCCGTAACTGCCTGGTGTGTCCCCATCACACCCAGTCGGTCCATCCCTGAGCTCTCCAGGGGAAAGACTCACCTCCCATCGCACCTAAAACTGCTTGCGGGAGGGCCATGCCTCAAAAAGCAAAGGTCTACAGCATCAGCCTGGCTGCCAGGCGGTGTGTAAGACCATGGGGGCATCTCACGCTCCCCTGAGTGCTTCAGGGCTACACGTTACGCTGGGACAAATCCTTGCCGGACTAGAAAAATATCCTGAAAAACCTCAGTGCATTTCCAACGGGGAAGAAAAAATTATACATTTTGACCAGTCTTCCTTTGCTAATGATGGACTGCTTCAATGAAATGGTTTTGGACTGGCCCAAAACACATGTCTGAGAAGAAATATCACACCAGGACCCTTGTCCCAGGACAGTCGAAGCAAATAAATCCCCAGAAGCCGGGGAGCCAGCAGGGCCGTCGCTGAC
This sequence comes from Rhinoptilus africanus, assembly GCA_013400135.1. Classification (NCBI taxonomy): domain Eukaryota; kingdom Metazoa; phylum Chordata; class Aves; order Charadriiformes; family Glareolidae; genus Rhinoptilus; species Rhinoptilus africanus. The sequence goes on along the minus strand of VXBO01001310.1, from coordinate 151,761 downwards.
TCCGCGCTCAGCCTTCCTTGTCGGGAGGGATGCTACATTTCTCATTTTTCTCACGCGCATTCAGTAGTAAACTCGGCTCCATTCTCTTTAGATAATATTTATATTTCTCTAATCTACTGGCTGCAATGGATGAGAAAGAGATTTCTCCCTGCAAAACCATTTACAATGGAAAAAAGCCACGAGCACAGTACAGAACTTTTGTCTGTGTGTCGCTTTAGACAAATAAACATTGCTGCTTTTTCTAAAACATCTAAACATCTTGTATAGGAAATATTAGATCTCAGTTGACTGGAAAATGAAACTAGTTTTATGTTCTCTTCCAAAGCCTCTTGTGATATTACCAGTATTTTTTTCCCCCTGTCGAGAATAATGGCTTTTCTCCAGGCCAGCAGATAGGAAAGTGCTTACATATATTTCTAGATGCAAACACTTCCCCAAATTACCTTGTCTTAATGTACTTCAGAGTTTGGTGCAAGTTGCTTGATGACTCTGGATAATAAGAGCCAGTGGAGAAAAGCCACGTTAAATAAGTCAGTCGCTTCAAAAGCGGTAGAAGATGACGATTAAGAAATCCCATGGGAGCCCACACCGGTCTCGGGAAGCAGCTGTTCCAGGGCTGTTAAAACATCAGTAACCCCATGAAATGGGGGGACACACCAGAAACAGAACTACTCAGGTTTTGGGTTCATTTTTTCTTATCGAATTCCCTCCTATAGATTAAGGATGAAAATTAATGGACACCCCCCCCTTCCAAATACAGCACAACCACCTAAAATCTGCAAATGGCCAAAGCTGCTACTGGTTGGAAAGTGCTGAAATTCTTCCAACAGTGCCCTTGCAAAAAAATAAAAATAAATATTACTTTTTGCTGAAGAACTAAGAATCCCAAACCCAAAGAACGAGCCAGCAAACCAGCTCAGACTGTGTTTATTTCCTAAAGGCTGGCCTCCCCGCGCTATAAAGCCTGGTACACGAAAATCTCAATCCCAAACAAAGCATCGCTATTTTTTCATCTGCAAATTGAAAACCAGCAAGAAGTAGGAGTTCCATAAAAACAAAACCCGCTTAAAGCAAACACATTATTTTTTTGAAACCGCATTTTGATGAAAATCTGATTTTCAGCCAAACAAAGGTTTCAGCGTAAACGTCGGACCAACCACACGGAGAAGCCCCTGCACAAGGAAATGTTTCCTTTCCCTTTAGGAGGGGAATCGCAAAACAAAGGGCACGAAAAAATCCTACATTGTCACTACTTATCATTCCTGGTTAACAATATAAGATATACGATAGGAGCAAAACAATTTGGTGGCAGAACATCATAAATGAAGTCTGTTTTCCCTGGAAACTGCATAACCATTTGAATTAATTTAATTTGAAATATCAAATTAAATTAAACTGTAGAATAATCCCCAAGGGAAAGCATATTTCATTTGCAATGTCTTCTGATAGAGTATTCTCTGCCAAAAGTTTTGCTATGCATCTGGCTTTGGATCTAAATTTATTACATTAGCTCTGGGAAGACTTTTAATAGAAAGTGAGATTAAAGGGGAAGGAGAAGAAGGAAAAAAAAAAGAATTTCTGATGGGGAAAAAAGACCCCAAACTCGATAAAAGACCAGAAGTGCTGAACATGGATGAATCTGGGCTGCTGTATCTCACCTGGCTCTGTCTGCACTGGTTTCAAACAGGGACAAGACGTGTCATTAAACAACTCGAACGCTGAAATTGCCCGTATCCGTATGCACAAATATGACGTCTTCAAAACTACCTGACAAGATATGGCATCTTCTTAAACTTGCCAGCCAGCCTAATAGCAACCATTGGGGGAAAAAATAGAAAGTGGGGGTCAGAAGATGATGAATGGAGAAAGATTACGCGCTTTCTAAATCTGCTTTGAAGGACACGGACAGGAACGAAAGCACTTTCTTGGTCAGGTGGAGCCAGGCCGGGATTTTCATTTACAAAGGAGAGTAAAGGAGAGGGGAAAAAAAATAAAAATCAAAACCCACCAGATGAACACTGTCTTATTAGAAATAGCTACCTTGCTTTTTAAATAATCTCGGAGATAAATACAATCTAGGAGAGATCTCAAACACGCTTTGGTTCAACAGGTTGGGAGGAGGGAGGTGGTGACCCCATCAGTTTTCAAAATATAGGTCACACACAAAAGCAGCACTTAGAAAATGAACGGTCTTGCTTTTCACGGCAAGAAATTGAAGAAAATTGCAGCCAGCAGCCGCCTGCAGGTTGATGCAGTGGGAATAATCTATTTCTTTCTTTCTTTTTCTTCCTTTTTTCCTTTCTTTTTTTTATTTTATTTTAAAGTTTCCCCTGCGAGCAAATACCAAGCAGCAGATGTTGGCACGGAAGAAGGGATTTGCTCTAAACAAACAACCCAGTCCCTCCAAGAAAAGCTTTGCACCAAACCAAAACCAAGAACACACCCCCCCCCGGGTCCACTTCCCTCTCCTGCCCCCCTAAAATAAATACCCACGCTCAGAGGTACCTTAATCAAATCAAAAAGCATTAGGAGTTTAATCTCCAGCACTTTAGTAACCTCCCAGTTTGTTTTAAATCTTGATTGGAAGAATTATCCTGACAAGAAAATTAGCAGTAAGTCAATAAACCTGTAGCCTGGAGATAGAGCTGTGAGTAACCGGCGAGAGAATTCATTTGATCACGCACACAGACGCGCCCGAGACGATGGACTGACTTGGCTGGCAAAGTTCATTACGATTTTAACCATGAAACCATGAAGTGCAGGTAATCATATTTAAGGAGATAAGAAACACTACTAGCGCAGGCCTTAGCCGCGACACAGAAATTCTCATTTATAGCAGTCACGGGTGGAAAATCAATACCCACTTTTGGATGCAAAAGGAATGTCAGACTTGACAAAGCTTCTTTGGATTTTCCGGCCCCCCTCCCCTGCTCTTCTACTGCTTCAAAACCAAAAAACACAAGGAGATTTGCATGCTCGCTGCATCCAAGGCTGCCCCCCCAACTTGGCTCGCAATTCCTCGAGATTTTCGCTGGCAACAACCTCATTCCATCTATCCTTGTCAGAGCGCATCTTCCTCCCCGGTCCAAGCAAATTGTCTTCATGCCACTTACTCGCAATTCTCCTCTGCGTACACAGAGCTGGGTCCTGCGCCATCGCCTGGAGGGGAGTTCATATTTGCACGGGAATTGAGGAAGTCTGCTCCAAAAATACGTTTTGGGAAGAGGGCAAATTATTCTCCAGCTTCTTTTAATTCATTTATAAGGTGATAGGGAGGAGAATTCCCCATTTTTTTTCCTTTGCCCTCTATAAAACCCCACAATAGTGAATTATTGGCAGGAAATTGTTCAGCAGGCCCTGATGTTTATGAACTTTCCCCGCTGAAGCCTAGTTATTTATGAACTGATTCGTTATGTAGCATTCTTTGAGAAATGGTTGATGCAAACATATTTCAGCCTTTGGGTTGCTCGCAAATGATTCACCGTGATATCGCCGAGGGCACACGCGTTCCGTTTGCAGAACGAGCCTTGCCTTTGACACATGGGCTCAGAGTGATTAAACACGAGCGCTTCATTAGGAGAAAGAGCTATGGCAGCAGCCAGAGAGGAGCTTCCACGCAGCGCGGGAACCAGCTTACCAGGAAACACCCCTGAGCTCGCACAACTCACACTGCTCTGGCCAACACACGAGAGGGAAAGGTGTCTTCGCAGCCCTGTGTATCAGGTATAGCTCCTTCTGCTCCCTACGTGGGTGACTTCCACCTCCCCGAGGATCTTCCAGGATGTCTTCACAAGCCTTGGTGACACGAGCTAACTGATGGGGACCGATGATCCCATCCGTATGATGCCTAGTATGGTATGATTAGGTGATGCCAAGCAAGAAGGAGACCACACAACAGGTCCTTTTTCCTCAGAGCTTGTTCTGATCCTGCAAGAAGAGGTGAGCCAGGCTGGAAGGAAACAGAAGCTTCCATCACACCCCCACCAAAAAATAAAAACCACAAACTTTTCTTCCTTCAGACTTGCCCACTGAGAAGGCAGAACACAGAACCAAGGGCTTGGTACAAGCCAAGTAAAACAGCAGTCGAAGTGAGCATGACCCAGAACTGGTTCTCACGTGGACAGATTGACTTGGGCTCACCTCACCCTCATTTCCACAGTTGGGAAGGGAGTTGGGAAGGGAGAGTTTGATCCAAGCATCCCCCTCAAGAACAAAGACATCACCAGGCAGCTCCTTGACCTCTCGACTTGCCCGCTGGTGGGATAACGAGTCCGGAAAGCTCAGTGACAGCCCTGGGTTGAACCTCCCCTTGCAAAGGCGAGCAGGATGGCAGAGTCAAAGATGCAAACTCCTTGAGAGGGCTGTCAAATTACAGGCAAGCAAAGCAGGGGGATCTACGTTTCAAAAAAGACTCTCGTATTTGTATATACCACATTGCACACGCCTTTTCTGGCTCGCTCAGAGCCCCGTGCCTCTCTGAGCACCGGCAATCAAGCAGAAAAGTTCTGGGGCAGGCTGTGAAATCTCTGAAATGAAAATCAATTCCATCTCCATTTTGCAGGGACTAATGTGGCATTTACAACATAAACAATCGCTTCTGTTAGGGAGGGAAATTAAAAAGCCGTGCTACATAAAAAGGAACAATGTTTAAAGTTCTGGTGGAAATGAGCAGTCAGATTGGAGATAATTACAAAAAGGGCGCCGGGCGCGCGAGCACCCGAGGCGCGGAGGGAAGCAATTTCAATAGGCAGCTCTGCCGCAAGCTGAGCGGACTGCCTCGAGGGCAGAGCAAGGTGGCTCTAAACATGAACAAAAAAGCCGGTGGGGAGTGCTTTGAAAGGAGACAGAGGACGGGGGCTGAACTTCACAGGACAGCCAGGTCGTGTGAATAACTCTCATCTCGAACCATCACCATCCACGCTCCTCCTTTCCAGCTGGTGAGGAGCCTCCCAGAGCCAGAGAGGAGCCCAAGCCAGAGCCACAAGTCAATTTTATGTTGCCGTTTATCAGCGTGATCATACAGCTACAGAATCACAGAATGGTTGGGGTTGGAAGGGACCTTAAAGATCATCTTGTTCCCCGCCCTGTCCTGGGCAGGGACACCTCCCACCAGCCCAGGTTGCTCCAAGCCCCGTCCAACCTGGCCTTGAACCCCTCCAGGGATGGGGCAGCCACAGCTTCTCTGGGCAACCTGGGCCAGGGGCTCACCCCCCTCACAGCAAAGAATTGCTTCCCAATATCTCATCTCAATCTCCCCTCTTGCAGTTTAAAACCCTTCCCCCTTGTCCTATCACTCCAATCCTTGATAAAGAGCCCCTCCCCATCTCTCCTGGAGCCTCTTTAGATACTGGAAAGCTGCTATAAGGTCTCTCCTATATCTACAGGATATAGAAGTCCTCAAACTTCATTACCATCACACTGTCCTTTAATTTCAAGAAAGCAATGGGGCTCAGGAGCTAGCCCCAGCTGGATTTATCCCGCCACGTGAATGAATTCTGGCTGGAAACTCTAAGAGTGTTTGAACTGTGGCAAGGGTGAAGTGGTGGAAGAGCATCTCGAGAGTACCATCGGATGATGCTAGCAAAGAATTTAATTAGCTGTAGTCCAAACATTGGTAAGTAGGCAAACTCAGCCGTGAGATGTGGTCGCTTGTGAGAGGAGAGGACTGGATGTGCCCCAGGAGGCCTCTCCCATTGCTGCGCCTGCCTAATCGCACGACCATCTCCTGCGCACGGGATGCTTTCCCGTGCAAGCTGGAATAGATGAAGTCTATCTATCTTTCTCTGCTGTGAAGACTTTGCTTTTTTCTTCGCACGCAGTCAAGTAGGACCTGTAAGAGACTCAAAGCAAGCCTTGCGCTCTGCTCAGCTCTGATAAAGCAGCAGCCCGGTTTGCAACACCGCGCATGAAAGGAGCCGGGGATGAGCGTCCAGGTGACAGCAGTGACGGTGCCCGGAGGAGGAGGAAACACCACCAAAGAGGACTAAGTGAGCAAACGGGGGCTGTTTTGTCTCCAGAAGAGGTGACTGAGGAGAACCACAGGAATAATCTTCAAACACATAAAAAGCCAGTGGCAGGAGGGAGGAAAGCTACTCCCCGTGGCCACAGCAGATAGGATAAAAAATAATGAGCTTAAATTGCAGCAAGGAAAAGTTAGGAAAGACATTCAAAAAAACTTCCTGAAAAAATAAGAAAAGGAAGCTTTGCAGTCTCCTTCACTGCAGGGCATTAAGTACAGCTCAGAGAAACCTATTCCAGGGGCGGCAAAAGTGGAAAAGTCCCATCCTTGGCGCAGGCAGATGGACTCAGCGAGGTACGCACTTCTCACTCGAGCCACCTCCATGTGCAACCATGGAAAATTTGGCATAAAAGAGCATCCACTGGCAAGGCAGCGTGGCAAAGAGACCGAAGAAATGGCATAGGCTTCACGGCTCTTCTGTCCTGTACCTCACCTGTCTTACTGCGCAAAGCTTATCTGTCCAGGATTATATTTAATCTGAACACGGCAGAGACATGATCCTTTTCTCCCAAGCCTTATTTCAACACCCTAACGTACCTTGAGATCTCTCGACGAAAGAGGCCAGATCCTATTTTCCCTGGTTCAGGATAATATATTTTGCAGGAAAAAGATTTTTGCAGGAAAAACCACATCCAACAAACAAAACCCACAAGGTCTTAATTTTCCTGTGAACGTGGAGTAGCTTCGGGCATGATTGGCTTACACACGACACCAGATCATTATACCGGATGGCTTGATTTACCTTGATCAGAACAGCAATTTAGCAGACGTTTCTTTCCAAAGAGCGCTAATCACTTTTTCCCCCTTTCCTGTGAGTAAAATAAGATTGAAACACACCAGACAAATTGCTTGCCACAGTCCAAAAAATGCTAATAAGCTGCAAACATCTAAATCACGGCTCGAGACCTAGCACGGTAAGGTAAGAAAACAGTGTCAATGCATACAGAACTATTATTTACTGGTGTCAGAAATAACTATTGCATTTACATAAATGTAAGCCTGCGTGACAACTTCTTCCGGGAAACCGCTTTAGCTGCAGAAAAAGCCACGACTTGAATGAATTAGGTATTTTAATTTTTTTTTTAAACAGCAAGAAAATATGAACTGGGATGCAAGCGCTTAACCTTTCAAGGTCTCTGCTCAGCTATTAATCCAGGCGAAAGCAGGCAGAAATGGGTTCTTTAATAAACAAAACTTAATTTTCAACGGCCTCCTTGGCTGCGCTAATTCCTGATGTATTATTAACTCCAAATACGGATGGCGGCACTGGCTAATTGAGCTGATCGGAGCTATTATGGTTTTTATGACAGCAAGAGTTCACTGGAGGGACCACGGATGGAAACCTTTGGTGTCAATGGTCTCTCTTTGCTCCACACAGGTCATGAGCTGCCTATAGAAGCATCAGCTCTTATCTTAAGGCATCTTAAGATCTGAAGTGCTTTTTTTGCACTGGCACCTCCAGCTGAGCCAGGACAGTAAGTTAATACTGACCACCTCGATGCAAAGCTGAAGATCAGGCTGGCTCCTGGCTGTGCCAGGAGGTACCAGGAGCCCCCCGAGCATCACGCTGGGCTCCTGCAGGTTGGGTGCGCTCCCCTTGGCAAGGCCAGCACCCACAGAGGGGTCACCTGTCCCACCGCTCCCCCATGCCAGGGCCGTATCCTGCAGGCATCTGCTTCCTGCACAGGTGGGAGCCGCGCAAGGAAGAGCTGGTCCGGAGCATCCCTCGCAGTGGTGAAATCAGCGTTTTAGCTGACTCCCCCCCAGCTTCAGCAGCGGCAGGTGCATCTGCAAACACCCGGCTCCGGCAGAGCCTTATCGCTGCTGCCAGCTGGTTTCCCTCCCTAGCGCTTCAGCTTCCCTCCACCTTTCGGGTGCGTTCCCAGCTGACAAGGCACCCCAGCACCCTTCTCCCTGATTTTACGACACCCTCTGGGCTGTCAGCTCAAGTTAATACTTATATTTATACTTTCCTGAGATAGTCCTGTTAAAAGGAAAGGCAGGGGGGAAAAATGCCATATTTATTTGCAGTTCCCTAGGGAAATACTGGTCAAGTTCAGGTACCGATCTACAAGGCTGGGAATATATATCGACTCAGGCTCTCCAAGGGGTGAAGGGGTGGGGGAATGGATGACAGAGGTCTTGGGTCTTGCTCACGCTGTTATAAAGCCTGTACTGACTCCACTGAAACCACGTCAGGATTTACACCACTACAACCAAGATTAAAATCTGGCCCCGACTCCAGTAAAATCAAGTGAGCTACTAAGGATTAGGGTGCTGCTAATAACCGATTTTCACCGCAGCCGCTGAACAGAAACATCCAGTAACGAAACAGAGTGGATGGGGAAACGCTCCTGTGTTGTCCCCAGATCAGGGGAAGCCAGCAGGTCCTACACATCCACAGCAAAGAGAATGGAGGAAAATCATCAGCTCTGGCCAAGGGAATCATCTCCTTTGAGCAAGGAGGAGGAGCAGGTTTTGCAAGGAGGATGCAAAGGTCTTCCTTTCCTCCCAGCAGATAAAGCAACAAAGCTTTAGCAGGAGCTCGAACAGAAGTGTTTCTACGCGAAGGTAATGTGAGGGTTAGACAAACCTTGGTTTCCCTCTTGGAAATGAGCCCCCTCAACTCTGCAGCTGAGCTTTGCTTGCAGTTACACTGCTGAAGCTGTAGTTTCAAGCCGCAGAGCTTGCAGAAGACGGCAAGGTCCTCTGCTCACCCACCTCATCACATCTGCAGCCCCTGGAGGAAAGGGTGACTTTTCCAAGGCATTTCCTCAGCCTTAGAGGTCAGCCACAGCCGGCGGAGAGATGCTGAGAGCATGAGCACCGCTGCCCATCGCGGTGTCTGCTCCTCCCGGACCGGGCTCCGTGCCGCAGCCCTCGCCGTTTCCAGCTGAAACAGCATCGCCAGCCGCATCCGTCCCCGCATCCCTGATCTCCCTGCGAGGGCTTCTCTGCCTCTACCCTTTCCCAGGGAAAAACCGAGGTAAGGCTGTGCATATGCTCACTGATATTTCAAATCCCCCAATTAAGAGGAAGATAATTCACGCATTTAAGCATTAAAAAGGTACTTAAGTCAGAATAAATTCCGCTTCGTTATTTTGCACAATTCACCTCCCGCTCCCACAGCGGAAGGAAATTTAACAGGCAGACACGACCCATACGCGGGGCTCCTCGATCCACCTCTCCTGGCCACCAGAAGCCATTGTCACCCTGTGTTTGTCCATTGACGAAACACTTTGTAAAACTGAATAATACGACTCAGTTCAGTGCGTTCCAACCTGAGGCTGCAGCAAGACAAGAGGGTTTTTTAAGCTAATTGTCTGGGTATGTCCCTCCACAGATCAAACAGCCCTTTCCCTCTGCGTAAACTACGTACGATACCACAGAGGCGAGAGTTAACGACATCAGTAAGGAAGGAACAATCCTGCGTGCGTCACCTTTAAAAACCCACCAAACTCCTATTTCAAAGGCTAGCTGGTTTTAATCTTCTTTATAATAGGTTTCCATGTTCCTACAGTTTAACAGGTTTGTGGCTTCTGCGTTTAGCACCGGAATAAACAATGCTCCAGTAATTGCCAGGTCACTGTTATTTACTTCTGTCTTTTGAAAAAAAACCCTTCCCATCCAGCTGCCTTGAGTGGGTTATACTGTAATTTTCTTTACTGTCTCACACTAATGAAGGCAAGAGGGCAGGAAGACCAAGTCAGATGGTGGAAAAAGAAGCCAAACAGCCCGGTTGACTTTCGACACAATATTAAAACTAACTCCCACCTGTAACGGATTAATTGGCCTGGTCTTCAGCAGCCTGACAGGGAATAAAGACAAATGCTAGAAACCCAATGCATCATTGTTTTTAATTATAGTTGTTTTTCTCAGCTGGCCTGCTGAAAGGATTATTTCCTCACCCGTATGTTTTCTGTGCAGTTTATGATGAGGAGATAGCAGGGACGGGGCCAGTGCAAAGGATGAGGAAAGGAGAGCAAACCAGGCATGGCAAACTCCCCAGAGCTGAGATTTATTATCTATTTCCTTCTGCAAAATGGGTCTCTGGTCTCCAAGTGCTTCCCCCACTCCCCAGGAAAAAACAATGTGTGTTTTTATCTCCTTGTTGCTGACAGCCAAGCCATGGTGATGCCAGAGACGGAGCCAGGAAGAGGTATGGTGATGCTGAGACACCAAGGATGCCACACCGCAAGAGCCCTAGGGTAAGAGAAACAGGAAAATCCTCTGCGAGAGGGAAGGGAGGGAGGAGGGGGATTGTCCTGCCCATATTGCATGGGATGGGACATTGTCAACGACTCCTCCCCTTCTCCTAGGCTTTCCTCCATCCCGCCTGCTCGTGGGATAGCTGCAAACAGCGGGAACCGCAGCAGACTATGTGTTTGCAGCCCTGGTGCCATCACACTGACCTGCCTGCGGTAATGACAGCTCTGGTGGAATGAAGCGCACGGTCTCACACGCAAGGCCCAGCAGGGTGAGAGGAGGGAGAGTGGCACCCCTGTGCTGGTTAGACCGGTCTCATCCTCAAATGGGGGTCTGAGAGGGGCGTTTTGCAAGGTCCCCGCACAGCTCGTCGCTCTGTGAGGACACGGGCAGGAGCGGAGCCGCAGGAGGTGGTGGCCGGCAGAGGCCAAGATGCTCCGCGAGCATCCCGTGCCGGGCAGCGCGAGTTATGCCAAGTTTCTGACCAAACGGAGCTACTTTTGACAATCCTACGGGCACTTCTCAGTGTGTCCCCTTCTGAACTTTTAGGAAAAACAGTTCATTTTCCCAAAAGACCAAGGCAGAATGGTGTACCATATTCCCTGATCCTCCTAAACTTCTGCCCTGGAAGCACTTCAGTCCCATTCCCTGGTTGCCCCTCTCACAAACTGCCTGTGTTCCTGGAATTTGAATAGAAATCCTTGCTATTTTCCGGCTGCGAGTTGGCACAAATGTTTATCTGTATCCTGACAGGGAAGCAAAGCGAAGCTGCATGGCACAGGTCACCCAGCAGACACGGCCAAGGAGGAGAAGTCTGTGCTCCAGGAAGAGCACCTGAGGAGCGCGTAAGAGTTTGCAGCTCTAAATTTAAGCTCTTTCTGCAGGTTGAGCTATTAATTACAGTTCTGGAGAGTTTCATGACAGTGCCTATTCACTCTCCGAGCTCTGCTATGAGGCACTGGAATAGCACTGGATAATTCATGAAAGGGGAACAGGAAGGAACGTTTACAGCTAGTTGGGAAATCTGCTTCCACGAGAAAGCTCAGCAAAAAGTTATGGTGGTGCTGAGGATTTCACTACATCGACAGCTTTTTCTGCAAGTGTTTCGTTGCAAGCTGGTAGGTCTCAAGAGCAAGGAACGCTTGGTTTAAACACAAGCCATCAAATTTTGGCCCAGATTAGCAATATGTTCTTTCTTTGATTGCGCTCAAATGGTTGATTGAAAACAGACAGTTCCTGCTGAGAGGCCCATGCTAAAAAAACCAACTTATTTTCTGTGGGAGAGGGGGGAAAAAAAATAAAAGAACAAAATCTGCTATCAGCTCAACCACTACTATGGGGGAAAAACCTAATCCCATATGCCGCAGTTTACTCAACCATCTATGTTGCATATACAGACAGTGTGTGCTTACAGAAGAGATGCGAAAAGAAATCTCAGAAAATAAAAAACTAGTTCCCCTCCAAACTGCTTTCGAGAACAGAAACTGAGCCGAGCAGATGCCTGCTGACAGCCTACATCTCTCCCCACTGATGACTTCTACTTGCCATAGTTCACAGAATCACAGAACAGTAGGGGTCGGAAGGGCCCTCTGGAGATCCCCCAGTCAGAGCAGGGTCCCCCAGAGCAGGGGGCACAGGAACGCCTCCAGGCGGGTTTGGGATGTCTCCAGAGACGGAGACTCCCCCACCTCCCTGGGCAGCCTGGGCCAGGGCTCTGCCACCCTCAAGGGAAAGAAGTTCCTCCTCAGGTTTAGGGGGAACTTCCCATGGTCAAGTTTGTGCCCACTCCCTCTTGTCCTGTCGCTGGGCACCACTGAAAAGAGCCTGGCCCCATCCTCCTGACACCCCCCCTGTCAGTATTTATAACCACTGATAAAATCCCCCACCAGTTGTCTTATTTCCAGACAAAAAAGACTCAATTCCCTCAGCCTTTCTCCATAACAGAGGTGTTCTGGTCCCCTCATCATCTTGGTAGCCCTAAACAGTAGTTGTAGTCCTCTTTCTTGGCCTTGCTCTCGTTGGCCAGCACCGCCTGGCTTTGAAGGGCTTCAAGAGCCCACGGGGAAAACGCGATGCTGCTCCATACATCTCCGTGGCTTTTGAGGGCTGGTGCCTCTTTGTGTAAGGACTCTGACGCCTGCTTCAAGTTTTAAGAAATCTGAGCAGAAGGTACATTCTGAAAGGTGCAATCAAAGAGGTCTTAAAAACCCCAACGATACTGCGGGATAATTCCAAAAAAGGAACTGTGCCTGCGTGTGAGAGAGAGAGGGGGAAAGAGAGAGAATCTTTCTTGCAGGTAACGGTGAGGATGTTTCATTACAGGCAGTTTCCCGCAACTTGTCGTCTTAAATTTTTTACAGCAGCCACAGGCACGGCAGGATCTGGCGATTTGCCACCTGCGATCAATCTGTTACCTGCAAAGAAGGTCCCTTCCTGAAAGGGAAAAAAAATAAAAAAGGAAGAAAAAGAAAGAAAGAAAGAAAAAAAAAAGGTCCTCCAACTAGATATATGCCGTGTTGTGTCATATGCAACCAGGAGACTCCGCAAGCGGTGCTGTATGAAATAATGCTTCATTAAGGACCTTTACTGACTCCCGAGCACCAGCAGAGCGGTGAGCACACTGTGCTGCTGGAGGAGCTCCGTTTCTGATGAGATACAACCCAGTGCCTTGAACATTTGGGTTATTAGAGCCAGGAGAGCAACTCCGACGTTATTGCCTCGCTCCAAACCCACTCTGCTGCTCCGCATCTTTTGTAAGTGACTGAAGACCTCGCTGCTTTTTCTTTCCTTCCCTTTCGCAGCCGATCGTCCCCGCCGAGCCCCCAAAGTGGCTGCGTTTGTTGATGACAAAAAGCTTACATTTTAGCTCCGTTTTTTTCCATCACGTCGTAAAGTTTACGGCCTGCTGGAGGGCCCTTTTTACATGAAGAACGAGCGCGGGAGCATGGGCTCAACGCAGCAATGCACGAAGCTGGCGGTTGAGAACGCAAACTCCAGTTGAGATTTGCAAGAGATGATGGGGAATTTCGCCTCACAACTCCCATTAATTTCAATCACGGCAGCAATGGTGTCGAGCACATGATTTATCACGAGTCTCATGGTGTTCTGTGTTTCTTTTCAGAGTAAAATATCGCCTTTCTTTTATCTAAAACCAATCCCCTCTCCCAAAGTCCACCCCTATTGCTGGCACATTAAGAGCATTAATAAAAGTGATCTGAGCGTTAATAAATTAGCAAGTACCTCACACACTTCATTACGTTAAAGGGGATGAGAAATCGCAGGGCTGTTCAAGATGTTTGACTGATTGGGCTAATAAAGACCCAAAGCTGGCACTGGAAATCCAACCTGCAGTGCAGGCTTTGCACCCAACGCAACAAGAAAAGGGGAAACCAGAGAGAATCAGGTCTCGTAACTATAATTTCCATTAAATCTGGGCAAATACAGTGTACGTGTGGCTGCTCCTCTCATAGGTACCACCATGTCTCCCTCTCAGCAGAAGCTGCAACGATACTGAAGCGCCAGATTCCTGGCATTCAGCTGTAACGGCACAACCCGATTCCAGGTTGTGCTGCCAACGAGGAGGAAGAACGGAGATTTTCAGGAACTTGCTTCTGAAATAATTTTGATAATTAAACCAAGCATCAGGTGGAAAGCTTTCGATAGCAATAACCATCCATACCTATTGGGTACTTCTAAGGAGCCTATTCATCTCACTATCTAAATGACAAGATAACTGCTTGCATTTATATAACTTCTTTACACTCAGAAGTGTCCCAAAGTGCTTATAATCGACTATCTACAGGATTCATTTACCTAGTCCTGAACTGCATTGATTCCGGTGTAGAGCACAGCAGCTCTTTAACGATGAGCAGTAACAAACCATGAGAATTCAAGGCAGGAGGTCAAGAACAACTCAGCCACCTGAAACTGCCAAAGAAAAGGGATTTAAGGAAAAGCGATGCAGTTAAAATAATCTAAAATTTGAACAGAGCCCATGGCCATCACCTTCAGTCTTCTGGAAAAGGTTCCTTCAAACCCTACACAGCTAGATGATTGCTTTCCCATTTTTGCTTGAAAAACCCCAACCCCATGTCTAAAAAATCCCATTATTTGCTAGGTACAACAGAGATAGAGAACTACCAGCCCCATTTGGCAGCATCTGGAGTTTTCTGGTTGATTTCCCAGCTAAGCTGTTGACCAAGGATGACCCAGTGAGGAGCACAGCCTCTGCCTGAAGAACCAGTGACCTCTGCACACAAAGAGTGACCTCTTTGGTCACTCTACCAGTCACCTCTTTGGTCTCTACCAGTCTACCACTCTACCAGTCTACCTCTTTGGTCACACTATCAGTACTGGTATGGGAGCAAAGATCCCTAGTTTTATTTGGGTGTGTGCTGGCTATTAATTTATTTTCCTGCTAGATACTCAGCGGGTCTATCCGCATGGCTCTATGAAAATGAAGCCGAGAGGAGACACCAACCCGGGGTGCCCAGGTACTGTGTGTCAGACCTTAATTCCAGCACAGGAGACCGTCTGAAAAAGACCTTTCATATTTAAAGTGCAGTACATTGGCCATGACCACCAAACACCCTCTATCGCTTCATAATTCAACCTTACAACTAGAGAAGAGCACAGTCACACCGCCGGACAGAAATGCTGTGTGTTAAATGTGCTGACCTCCACCCAGATGGGGCTCACCTCCCTCACAAAGCGTGCCTGAGGATAGCTTCCAAAAAGCTTTAGCGCCGCTGGAGGGACTGTAGGGAGAGAAGGACGTACTCTGCACTGCGTGGGCCGTTAGTACAACCTCTGCACATCTAACAAAATTAAAGCAGAATTAAGAAGGCTGGACTTCTTTGCACCACAAGATTTAAGTGCATGCACATGCTGTGGTTCTTGTAGTCCCTCTCCAATACATACGTGCATCATAACAAGACACTGCTTCGCTTCTGCTGAATTCCCCTTCTTTTCTGTAAACCTCATTTTTTTTAAGCTTCACGAGTGATGTGATGTTTACCTGGCCTCCTAACCCCCCAAACCCCTCTAATTTGAGAGGGAAGTGCCTCCTCTGCACAGATGGAGGATCTCGCCCTGGCTTTGCTGCTTTCCCAGGTTGATCCCGTATCATGGTTGAGGGCACGTAGGGCTGCTCGCTGACCCACGTAAATGAGAGGAGAAGTGCAGTTATTGCCTGGCGGTGCCGGCTATAACATCACGTGGCTCCCAAATAGATGAAAGGAGAGGTGGCTTCCACGGCACGCAACTCTAAAACAGATGAAATATCTGCCAGAAACGTTTGTGATCAGCCAAACCCGGAGAAGGCTGCCTTAAGGATGGATGAGCGCCTCATGAGAGTCCAACAGAACTCAATACTTCCGAATATCGTAATGCTGTGCCGGATGGGTGGGGCTTTCCCAATGACACCGAAGGTCTCTCCAAAGCCAGTTCAGGGCTGCCGAGCCCTGGGGATGAAGGTCCCATTCTAAAGGCAATAAATCAGAGATGACGGAGGGAGCCACAGGCATGAAAACTCACAGAGAGCGCACGAGGCAGGTAGGAAAGTTGGCTAACAGACCCGAGAGACCGTATGGGAGAGAGGTTCATTATTTTTTTTTCAAGTCAGTCCTGTTAATTACTTTCAGGGCTCAAAATAAATGTCGGCTCTAGGTGAGGAAACTTGACAGGACTCCCTCGTATTTCGTGTATTAGGTGAGCTACCCTTCCTACGTCGCTCACCTGGTGGGGAAGGTTTGCTCGGACGGGAGTGACAGCAGATAAATCACCGGCTTTGCTTGCCATCTTTGAAAAATGAATTTAGGGCCCCTGCATTTCTCATCAATGCATCTCCCTTCCTCGCCAGCACAGAAGGGCTGTAGGCTATTTTAAATGGAAAGCCAGAACAAATCTGTGGCTGCATTCATTTGGGCAGTGCTGGAGAGAGCTGAGCAGCTTCCGAGGTGAAGTATCAGCTCCTGCCATGTGAGCTGATGCAAAAGCGACTTGGGAGCCCATCGGCAGGCACTCAAGCCTNCAGGGCAGGGGGTGGAGCAAGATGATCTTTAAGGTCCCTTCCAACTCAACCGTTCCATGATTCTGTGTTAGCTGGGCTCACTAGAGAAAGCAGTCTGGGTGTATTTATAGGAGCTGATGGCCAGCAAGGTGCCATCACCTGAGCCAACCTGAGCTTGATGAGGTATATCAAAAGCCGACATGGTGACCACTCAGGAGATGGTCATATGTATGCCATGTGCCTGTTATAACACACAAGGCGTGCGTGCCACCGTGCTAACCACAGCCGCTTGTAGGGTTCCCAAAAGCTAAATGGTCTGTTCTGCAACGGTCTTTCAGTTCACCAGGCAGCCGCACCGCGACCGCAGCAGCTCAGCTTTTACAGGAGCTGCCCATCTCCCCTCACCTCCCCCATCAAATAAACCCAGCCACTATAAAGGAGCCGGATCCACTGGCGATGCCGCAACCAGGTGTTTGAAACAAAGGCGAGGGGAGACCAAAATTAGGTCAAATCTGCTGATGAGAGATGAGTAAATAACAGCTGCTATTCCAGGGAGCTTTTGTTCTCTCTAAAAGGAGAGCAGGTATCTTTGCAGATCTGTCTCCTCTCATTCCTGCTGAAGCGGTGGTTTAGGCGTTTTCAAAGTTCCACGGGAGCATAAAAGGAAGCTGCGGGGAGGGAGGGGGATTTAAACGGCGCAAACTCCTGGAAATACGTAGCTGAGGCTATGAACAACTGATTAATGGAGCCAATCAACAAACAATAGTGAGAATATTATTGAAAGACTTTCTTTGCAAGCGTCTGGATGCGAGGCACTGACAATATAGAAAAGCGTATTGCTTTATAACTGGAATTTTTTTTTTCTTTGCAAGCATAATAAGAAAGTGCCTAATAATAGGATGGAGAATATTTCCAAGGTGTGTTTTATTATCCACTTATCTCTGACGCTTGCCAAAAGAGGCCTGAATATTCCTCAGCACATTTGAGACTTTCTGGCAGGGGAATAAGACTGATGAGTGCTATAAAATAGGGAGCTAATGAAAGCAACTACATCTAAATGCAATATCTGGGTCCCACGGCAGAGATTTCCTGCAGACCAGCACCGCATCCCTCCACCGCATTCCTCCAAGTGAAACGCTGCCCTCTGCCACCACCTGTCAAACGCCACAGCAGGTGGGTTTAGCTGAGTGTCGGCGGCAGCATTTAATGACATTTAAGTAAGATAATTGGCATTATCTAACTTTTTATCAGGAGCTCCCCAAGCCCCTGTTTTCCAGAGGGATGCAGACAAGGAAGCCGGCAGTCTCCAGCAAAAGTTATTAGAGAAAAAGCCTGAAGTGTGTTATTTTATATAGATATGGAGGAAAATAAGGTGCCATAAATGCTTAGTTACACAGAGTCTCTAACAAAGCATCCAGGAATTACCTGAAATCCCCTAGATCCCAGCAGTGTCCCACAGCCATTCAAACAGCAATGAATCCGTATCCGGTGCCCTACGAGCCTCCGCCCTGGGCGGGCAAATGCCAGGGTTTGGCTCATTTCTGCTCTCACACCTGCTACATGATCCCAACCGAACTGAAATCACAGGCGCCAGAGACGTGCTTTATGCTCTTTGTAATACCAGCCGACAGTAGATACAGATATATATTTTTATATAAATAAAAAAGAATATCTCCGTACAGAAATCTATCTATATACGAAACATCTAAAAGAATTACTTTACAGAAAAACATGGGAGATGTCGATGGTAGAAGCTGTCGTTATAAAGGTGCAGAGATTTAGCACTGCTGGGCCTTACGAAATGCTTTTTCGTAGACGCTGCTTCGCGTGCTCCAGCTTTCCCGTGCTCAGCTCCATCGTCTCCCTTCATCTGCACAGCCTCAGAGCACACACCAGCCCCGGTATCTCTCATCCCTCCTCGCACCTCATTCAAATTCAAGTAGTTCCTCTGTAACATGCTGAGCAAAAAGCTTACCACCTCTTATCCGAAGCTTTCAATCTCATAAGAAATATTAAAAGGCAAACATGAAAATTACAGGAAAAGTAACCAAAGGATCGTAACCTGCCACAGTAATGGAAAATCCAATTGGTCTTGAGTGCAGCCGGGCTGATGCAAAATAAAGAGGAAAATAAGTGTTGCTTAGCCCTGTCTCTGTCAAACATTGCCGTGTTGGGCAAGAAGTGGAATGCAAAATAAAAAGACGGACCTAAGTTGCAGGATGCACCACGCACTATAGAGGGGAGGCGATGGGCTTCTTTATCCCTGGAAAAAGAGGATCTGGTGGGGAAGGAAAAAGCGGGTATCGGGAGTGCCAGTTTCAACAGCACTGCCCTATGAACGCCCAAGCCAGGCTGCGCATCCTCACGGAGCACCCCAGGACAGAGCCTGAGGTCCTGCCGACAGCCCTATCCCAGATCCGCCGCATTAACTCTTCGTGCCTCAGTTTCCCTCTCAGCAATATCCCTTCCAGCGCTGCCCCTCTTCCACACAGCGTTTTGGCTGCCCCTCTTCTCCCTGCAGCTCTCCCCGCCCCAGCCCCACCGAGCTAAAGCAACAAATCCCTCTTCCAAACACCATCGCTCCCTTTGCCAGGCAGGGAAAAACAACTTGCCCATCAAGCTGTGCAGCCTCGGTTATCAATTCGGCACTCCAATACACTGCGCCACTTAGAAACAGGCAAGGTCTATTAGCGATAATGAAACTGGGGAGCCTAATTCCCCACGCAAATGAACTTGGGGGAAAGGGGATTACATCTCCTGATACGCACAAAGTTGAGGATCTGGCATCAACGGCTCTGTTTAAGAGTCTGACCTCATTCCTGCCTTGTAAACAAGCTTCGAAGTATGAATAATAATATAAAACCTCATTTTTCTTACAGAATCATTATATTGTTTTATTATTTTCCTATTCATGCTGCCAATAATAAATCACATTACCCAAGATGTTCACATTTATTATACTATTTAGAGCTCAGCGTAGCTGGCGTGGTTTTGTATTAGCACCGTGTTACCAGAGCTCAGATTTTTGTTAATAACTTTTGAATCCTCAGCACATACCTTCCATAAAACTGTACAAAACAGAGAAAATAGCCCTGAATTAGCAGAACCATCCGAAAATCCCAGTGTCCTGGAAGGGTGAGGAGAGTGGCTTTGGGCTACTGAGCTCCTGCAGACGCTGGTAAAGGAGAAGGAAAGACTTAAGGGGGGAAAGGGATGCCAAAGGACACCCGCAATACCAAACTAAGCCAAAAAACAGCAGAGAAAGCTGAATTCCTCCAAATTATTTCTCTGCTCACCTAAGTTGCCCCTTCGCTCTGAGTAAAGCATGTACCCATGAGATTATCCCCCAGCCGCCAACGTGAACACGGGATTTTTAGCCCATTTCCAGATGTGACCCTGGGGAAGCTGAATGAGCTAGAGAAGACCGCAAAATACCCCAGGAGACGAACTTCTACCAAGTCTGCAGCCCTTTGCTAATAACTAGGTTGCCCTTTGGCCATGAAGAGCCTTAATAGCGACACACAAAGTCTCACCCATCTGCCTGAACTTGGAAAGCCTCCTCAGAGGATCACCAAGAGAAGCTTGTTGAGGAGTTCCGTCTGGAGCCAGAAGACCTTACCAAGAGTGTAATGGCAAACTGAGTTACCAAGAAGAGATTTACGCAGTAGTTGGTAGGTATATACACCACAGGTATGCACAAACCCAGAGCCTTAACTCTTGACTTCACCGCCGAAGCCAGAACATCAACATCCCTTGGTGCCAGCGCAGTGGGATTTGGGGACATACTTTCTCTGCCAGCTTCCTTTATTAAAGTGCAATTTAGCACTTCAGGTTGGTTTCTGCATGCTCAGCCCCGAGGCTCGCCGCACGGCAAGGGCAGGCAAACCTCCCAGGGCAGCAGCGCACAGCAGCCAGCAAAACAAAACTGGGACCTGGCTGGTGCAGGCGAGAAAAAGGGAATCATATGGTTGAAGAGAAAAGTAATTGTAGTGGAAATTCAAAATCACTTCACTGAGCCCATTTCATGCCGGCGCTCCTGCCCTTGTAAATCAGCAGCAGCAGCAGCAATTTATTCCTAAACAACAACAATCCTGAATGGGGAGGAAAATGAAATAATTGTGTTTTGACCAGCTTGAGACAATTCCTCTGCATGTAGATACATATTTATAAACACGGGTGTCAAGTGTAAAGGCATTCCATCACGCTCGTTACCTGCTTCGACGTGCCCATCACCAGCAAGAGCCGCGCAGTGCTGCGAGGGCAGGGGGAGCTCCTCCTGCAAAACTTTGCCAAGAGCTTGGAATTCCCATCCCTCACTCACAGTAACCTAAACAATTAATCAGTGCTGCAGGGGAAAAGCAACACCAAAACAGCCTGTGCAGACCCCTGCCTGCACATCCGAGCCCCATACTGGGGCTCTCCTGGTTTTGGCATCTTCCTCTGCCATCCCTAGCTACTCCATCCTTACTCCTAGATGTGTTTACCTCAGCACTGCCACTTCACCTCCGTCTTTGCTTACCACAGTCCTTACTTCACACCCCTTGGGCCTTGCACCATATGCTGGGTTTCTTTTAAAGATCTATGAGACAGATGCAGCCTTTTGCTACCTGCCCACACATAGCAGGAGATGCTCAGCCGGTCAAGAAAGAAATTTGCTGGAAGAGGAGCCGCTCAGCCCCATTGGAGGCTCCCCAGGTCCTTACAAACCTGACATTCATCAGCTTGTAGCAACCTCTATTGCCTTTGGCTATCTTCTGTTCCTTCGCTCCTTGATCTAAACATAATCAATTGGCAGAAAAAAACCCACCCACACAAAGCCACCTTCCTTTTAAGCATCTTCAGGAAGGGACCCGTCAGTCTCACACGTCACTCCGCAAGTCCCTGGGTGACCTGGGGCTCCCTTAGCCTCGGCGTTCCCTTCCTAATGGCACTGTCAGCCCGTGCGCTGCAGAGGAGAGAAACCAGCAGCGAAGGCCCATTTACAGAGGAAAATGAAGGTACGGTACATTTGAATGACAACTCTCAAGGTACATCAATCAAAGCGTTTTCCAGGGGAATATTCTGCCTTTTTTTCCGCCCCAAAGTATTTGGCACATGATGAAAACAGTGTCAAACTTTGTCTGACTCAAAGTTTTCAATAGAAGACCTCTTCAGCTCGTTTTCTAACAGCCTCTACTTCAGGTGCCGGATTGCCTTTATGATCCCCACTAGATGTAGCACACGGAAAGCCTTCCAGCCTCTTTCCTTCTTATCGATTTCACTAATTATTATCTTTAGTTTTAGCCTCATTTTCTTAAGCTGTTTTGACAGCCCTGTTGGTCCATCAATCAGTGTCTCCTAAGTATTTCTGAATTTCTTGGTGAATCTCAACCAAACTTGACAAGGGATGATGAGACTCACTGTTAAGGGGAAAAAAGAAATAAGAAAAAACCACACAACAACAACAAAAAAGCAAGACGTAAAAAGAGGCCGGGTAAAGGAAAGTGCCCCCTCTCTCTGCAGCTAAAGAAAGTAAAATATACCCCAACTCAGCACAAGTTTCTTGTTCCTGTGCCCCATTAGAAGGGGGAAGACAACGCTCTTCTCACAACAAAAACACAGCATAGGCTACAAGATGGCAATAAGGAAAATTTAACCAAAATAAATAGGAAAATTTCATTAAGATGTTTGTTTGAAAAATCTAATACAGATAGGGAAGGCTTGCCAGGGGGAACAAACATCATCTCGATTAAGATTCAGCTGCGGTGGAGTATCAGATACATGCCTCCTCTGAGAAGTCTGCCCTCTGAGCCTGCCGTGCCCAGAATCTCAAAACAGACGAAAGACAATTCCAATACATTTCTTTTTTTTTTTCCCTTTCTCAAGCCCCAAAACATCACTCCATGCCACTTTGACCTTCAAGTTTTACTTCCACTATAATGAGCCCCAGGCATCCTTTTAGCAGGGTCCATTAGCGAACCTTTGGCGTGACACTCGTTCCTCTGGCCATCGACAAGGGCATTTCCTCCACGCTTTGCAGGGACCGTCCGCAAAGCCGCCCCTTCCCAGCATTTGGCTGCACAGGTCTGATCATCCTCAAGTTTAATCATGCAACGGGCTCTAAAGAGATCTTTTTATTGCGTCGAGTGATGGTTTGATGGAAGAAAACCCCTAAAACAAGGTGCCATCCCATGGTTTCCCAGTGCATGCTTGGGAAATGCGTTTTGGCTGTTGTTTGGGCTGAGATGGACAGACAAAATCAGGGCATCGCTGCAAGCGACACTATTAACATTAAAGGTAATGCCAGTTTTTGCTTCACCAAGTCCTAGTTTAAGTAGGTGGCACAGGAAGAGAGGGAAACTCAGCAAGGGACTAGGAAGATGCAAAGCAGCATTAAGCCAAGGGAGAAATAGAAGCAGACTGCTCGCTCCCAAAGAGATGAATTCCTGGACCACTGGAAGCGAGTTTCTCCTGTCCAATTAACATGGTAACACACGCACTCCGATTAAATCTGAGCTCTTGCCACTGCCATCGTGACTTGGTCCCTGTTCTCAAGATTATATCTTCCAGACACCATCCTCTTGTCCTTACCTTGTGACTCTTGGGAATGTTTTAGTCTCTTTTCCGAGGCATTGAGCATCCCTGCGCCAGGCGCCTCGGCAGCTAGCAGCAATTTCTGGGTTGTGTTTGGAGGCCAGACGCTCACAGTCCAAACCACAATTATCTGAGATGGTTTTGCTTCATGCACTGAAAACAAAACCTCTTCTCCTGTCTCCTGCTGCTCCCCAAAATTGATGCCTTGATAAAGGTGAGAATACTTACAAACAAGCACATAGTTGGATTATTACTGTTGCTGCTGTTTGATTAAGTTGTTAAGATAATTGCTTTGCCAGCTTTGCCACAACAGTGCCTTTTACCAGCTGGTAACACTGCTTGCTTTACAGTTGCGAGGACAGATAAGTGGGTGAGATTTACACACAGGCTGACAGTCAGTTACATTACCCGACCTGATAATTTGCACTTCTGGAGCCCGACTGGAGCAAAAAAGGCCACTGCCTCTTTTCCAACCTGCTTGTTTTACGTTCGCTTTGGTTTCGCTATCAACTAAATGCACTCAAGGGTAAAG
The DNA here is from genome assembly GCA_013400135.1 of Rhinoptilus africanus. Taxonomy (NCBI): domain Eukaryota; kingdom Metazoa; phylum Chordata; class Aves; order Charadriiformes; family Glareolidae; genus Rhinoptilus; species Rhinoptilus africanus. The sequence goes on along the minus strand of VXBO01001310.1, from coordinate 128,421 downwards.
ACTCCTCAGGGACCTGTGAAACAGTGCTATTGCAAACACAACATCTATATTTGTTGCCAAGGCAATGGCTAATAACATTAAAATGGAACACGGGCCCTTTTTAGCAGCAGGACACGGCAGGCTGATGCATCTCTGAAGCGGGAGATGATGGACAGAAGGCTAAAACACAGTCCACCGGGGCTCTATCTGACATAAGTTGGGGGTTTCCAGGTTGGGGGGCTCCTGCTCTAATAAGGAGACACCAAGGACAAACCTGCATCCCAGCCAGGATGCAAGGATGATGGAGAAACCTGGCAAGACTGAGCGTGGTGGTGGTGAGGTTGGGGGAAAAAATCACAGCTTGGGGCCACGCGATTTCCCTCCTGCCCATCAAGACTGAGTTGTGCAGAGCGCAGAAGTCTCCAGGATGACCTTTCCTAGACAGACGCTAAAAAGCCATTAATGAGCGCAAGCCAATTTGCTTTGCAAGTGTAAGTGGCAATTTTCCTTCTTAAATACATTACAGGCGAAGGTAAATGGCTATAAACAGAAAGTTACTTCTCACTCCCTCCACAGAGAGTTCTCCCTGTGGTTATGAGCGATGATCTTAAAAAACACTGTTGCAAGACACCAGCAGCATGGGACACGGTTGTTTTTAGTTAGTGACTTTCATGCCTAGCTTTTATTAAGAGGAAAAAAAAAAGTTTAAATGATAACATCTACAGGGGGCAATGACTTCTTCAAATATCCTTACGCAGCAATTTTAGCAGGGAGTGAAAAATTAGGAACGAAGTTTAAGGTCTGTTGCCTTTTATTCTGAGGTGGTTGGCTGAAGAACAGCAGTTTGCAAAGCATCTCATGTAAATTCAGCGAGACTTGGTCAGAAGCTGATGACGACGTGAAGCACTTCAGTATCCGGAGCTGGGGCAGCAGGAGAAGACAGAGGGAATGCAAAGAGCTGCGAACTCTCAGGCTGAATTCCTCCAAATGCAGTGAACTCCTCCACCTTCAGGAAGTACAGCGCTTCCCACAGTCCCACTCCAGAGAGCTCCCGTGGCCGAGGGACACAAAAGGGGCTGAGGGCAGTAAAAAGGGAGGTGGGCTGTAGGGCCAGGGAGACCTGCCCTGCCCTCCCACCCCCGAAGGTCTCACAGCAGCCCCAGGAGAGCTTGTTCTCCCCATCTCCACTCCCGGATTGCGGTGGCCAAACAAAGGCAGCTTCCCCTCCCAGCCACTCCTGCCGCCTCTTTGGGATGCTTAGCAGACACACCTAGATTAAACCCATTAATTAGCATCTCTTAAAAGCAGTGTGGGATTCCCTTCCTTTCGATCAACTCATTGGTCTTTCCCATCCAACACTTGCCTCCAGCTGTAGCGCGGGATCTCCTGACAACCTAACAAAAAGGCAGAGTAATAACACAATACACCTCCGAGAATATAATCCTTCTCATCTATTATTTTGGCCTGACATTTCTGTTCATTAAGAGCACGCTGTGTACAGGCACCGTACATCTTCATTGGGAACCCACCGTTTCTATTAAATGTAATTATTTCTCCCTGCGGCTTGCATGCTAAAGATGGTTACTAAAAAGCAAGCGGCTGCTACAGAAAGGTATTGCAAAGCTCTTTTATTACAGATGTGCGTTGCAGCTGCGCCTACAAACCACCCGAGACTGGATCCCCTGATTTCTGAGGTTTACAGGACCACTGCCATCAGCTGTTTTGATCCCTGGCCTCAACAGCCCATGAGGGCTTCCCCACGTTAGCGCCCGTTTGAGCTACAGCACCGGGACCTTCGCAAAACATCTGGTTTCCACTGAAACTTTGCCAATAACAAAGAACCTACCACAACCTCTGGCACATTGTGCCAAGTGCTAATTAGCCTCCCGATTAAAGGTACTGCTTATTTTCTAGCCTGAATTTGTTTGGAAGCTTCATCTTCCAGCTCCTGGGTTTTATTATGTCCCTGATGGCCAGCCCAAAACACTGATTTTCCTAATTTTTCTCTCCTGGCATCAAGTTGTCCCTTTTCTCTCGTCTCTGCCGTGTATTATCCAAACCCAGAAGAAGGAAGAAAAATAGGGTTAGGCCAAGTTTTGTTTTCTCACCCTGTAACATTATTTTGTCTGAAGCATCTATTTTCTTTGCGAAACTATTTCCAGCTTGACCAAAACAGAAAGCATTTACAAAGTCATTTTCAAAGCGTTGGCACCGCCTTTTTCTGGCAATTTTGTATCAGAAACGTCTTCTTTTGAAATAAAATGTTATTTCAAAGCTAACTAAGAACCATTATAGCACAGTTAGGGTATGTTGAAATGAAGGATTGCAACCAAGCTGAAATGGGGTTTTTTTGGATGGTGGGTGGTTTTTTGTTTTGTTTTGTTCTGATTTCAAAATGACGTTTTTCACACGGTATCAAAACGTTGCCATTTTGTGGCGTTTCAGGATGTAATTGCTGTTCTTGACTAAAGAGGGGAGCCCAGATGAAACCTTTGGACAGGAATTGAGGACAGCCAGAGTCGCAGGACACAATTTTCACCCTTGGTATAGAGATGGTCAAGCACAGAGAAAACCAACATCCATTAGTAGCTCCCTTTCGCTGGGACTTGTTTGAGCCTTTTCAATTCCCAGCGTCTCAAAACTAGAAAAAGCAGTTCTGGGCTTATTTAGTGGCATATCTTCATTCAACCCTAAATGTACGCAATCAGCATTAGCTTGATGTATTCCAGCCAGCAGCGACTTGGGGGACTGACTTGAACAGGAGACTTCATGAATATTCTACAGACTGACATTTGTTTGCAGTATTTGAATATTTCCTAATAACCAGGGAGAAAAAAAAAAAACCCCGCATACCGGGAGGCCAACCTCATGAATCCTTCATAAAGTCAGGTCTCCCCTGAAATATTATAAATGGCAAACATTGCTTGCTACATGCAGATATGCAAAGAACTTTTGGCTTTTTCGCCGCCTTCCCTCCACCGGGAGCTCCCCGCTTTGAGCCAGGTCCGAGGGGCAGCAGCCCCCGGCTCCAGCTCCCTGCTGCGGGACAGAGGGGAGGAGGTGGCCACGACTTCCCCACACTTCTGACATCCTCACAGGTTGCTTTTTAACGGAAACCATAAAATCAATGGCTCGCAGTCGCTTTGTATCCTACTACTAGCAGGAGCTGGTCTACGGTTGGAGAAATCCCCTCTTTTAGGGGAACTCTCATCACAGATTATTCATATTTTTATGAGCCTCACAACAGTATCTCTGAGGCTCAGTCCCGAAAGAGCGGGGACTGAAAGAGCATTTTATTCTTAGGCTGCTCTATCTTCTCTCTTTCACATCACAAGCTTCACCCCTCAAAATCCATCTTTCAATCTGTGACACCCCCAATACTTGAACATAAGGAAAACACCACACTCCAGGTAACTACAGCCATTAAAGATGTGTACGCGCATTTCCTCTCACTCCTCCTCAGCGACTCATACCCAAAATAGACCGATACTTCAGCCTTTTTCCAACCTTGGCCTGTGCTTGTAGAGGGCAAGTGAAATGGATTTTCATTCACTACACAGTTTTCTCCAAGCGTTCAATCTTTCTGGCCTTATTTACTCTTTAACAAAGTCAGATGATCGCTATCTAATGTTAATATTCCTTTGTGCTGAAGAAGTACAGGGATTACTCATAAAATCTCTGCTCCTGCATATTCTGAAGAGTAAATAGTGGGATTTTCAAAGCCTATTTGGCATTGGCCTAAATCTGCCTTTCAAAACTCCTTCATGACCAAACCAGTTGTCCAAAACACTTCTTGTTGTCTCAACAGCTTCATAATTACAATCGTGCTGCCTCACTTGAAACAGATTGCTTCCAGCTCGAGGATTAATCTAGTGACGTACAGCGAAAGTCAGGAAATTCAATTCCTCTCAAAACACTCAGAAAGCACCGAAAAGCCTCAAAGTTGTTTGAAGCAAGCAGGACAGATATCTCAAGTCAGACACTGAGGAATGACTCAGTCACCTGAGATTTCTTTTACAGTCAAAAGAGAGAAATGAGCACTTTTAGCAGGCGAGTCTTCTCAAATGCCTATTTCCAGCTGAGACAAATCATCCGCTGAGGTTGCCTGTTTCTCTCCATTGACTGAAAAAAAACCAAACCCGGGAGTACAAGCTTCATAGCTCACACTTCTAGACCCCACCTGAAACATTAAACCATCTTCAGTAATACCAGCACGACACAAACTACTAACAAACTGCAGGGGATGCCTTCCATCAGAGCTTTATTTCAGATGTTTTCCCTGCGTTCAAGGGATTCCTCGATCCAATCAAGTGCTTATTAACTGCCCGGAGCTGTTATCAGCAGAGGTGTATTGCTGTAGTCAAATTAATGCGACGAGTCAAGGATTAAGTCACTCCTGGCATGTAATTTTTCTGCATGCTGGTAAGGATGTCCCAGTGGACTCCGGGTTCACGCTCCTGCAATCAGGTCCTACAAAGCCAGGGGAGATTCGGCTGCTGCTGCTGTTGGTGCTGCCTGCTCTGATTTGGGGTCTGATATTTTCCACCATCATCCGCTTAGAGGTATTTGACTAATTAGAAGCTCAACCCTGAAAACTTAATTCAGCAAAACTCCTCCGGCGTCTCCGGTAGGAGACATGAACTCAGTGACCCCAACTGTTGTGCTCCGCAGGTTGACGATATGCTGAATAAACAGGTAGTTTAGATTTCTTTGCTTTTACTTATAAATCAATTTTAATTACGACGACGACGACATCAGCAACAAAACTGAGCCAAACTGCTGGGTCCATTCTTCTGTACACTAACTATCACAAATTAAACCTTGAATTGTATTGCGCTCTGGGTATTGTCATGCAAACGAAGAAAAACAACTTGCTTTCCAATTTCCTCATGCAAATATAGACTGAATTGTTGAGACAGAGAATATGTTTTGCCATCTCAGTGGTTCTGCAGAAGATAAGAGGAACTGCAAAAGTTTTGCAATTTGTAAGCTGGCAGCTTATTAAATAAATAAATAAGAACACCTCCCTGCAAACCCAAATATTTAAATAACATTACAAGTAAACTGTCAAGGTCAGCAAATAATATGTTTAAACAATCTTGTATTCCTTTTGCCTTTCTGCAAAGACTATGCTGTAATTTATGGGTTTATTTCCTTTTCAAAGAAGTTTCTTGATACAGTCTCAAACTCTACTGGAATATTAAAAAAATAATAATAGCCAAACTTTCCAGCCTGAATGCTATTGAACGGCGCTCTGCATTCACAAGCCAGCGTCCGCATCTCCGTACCGCGAGGCATGCGGCACTGCAATACCAGTTTCTGCGAAGTCAGACTCCTACCCGATAATTGTGTTAATCCAGAAAAAGGCAGGCAGACCAGGCCTACATGTGGAACACCCACCGCAAGAAGAAATAAACTGTAGATATTCAGAAGAGCCAAAGGAAAGGAAAGAAAAAGAAAAGGCAACTCTGTCATGAACACCGAGGACCAGCCATTATTTTTACTTTTTCAGGACTAAATGTAAGCTCAAGAACAATTATACAAAAGCCTGGGCTCTCCTCCCAGTCTCCTTATGTGCTTCATCTCCATAGCTCCGCTTCTCAGTCCTTCCCTTTACTCCACATCCAAGAGGAGCTCCTGCTCTCACAGGAGTTATCTCCGTGCCCACAAATAAAGTGTAAAGGCTGAACTACCCAGCCTGCGGCAGGAGGTCCCTTTGATGGGCACATTCTCATGGTGTCACCTACAGCTATGGACAATGACACCACCAGACACCACCCACAGCCCTACATCTTCCAGCTCCTCATGGCCTGGATGTGCTGGGCAGAGCCAGATTGTTCCTATGCTAAAGTCACCCCCAACACCTACAAAGTCAAATCTCCATTGCCGGGGACAGCAACAGTGGCCAAAGCCCCAGAAGAGAGACACTGGTGGAGCCTCCATCTCCAGAGACATCCCAAACCCGCCTGGAGGCGTTCCTGTGCCACCTGCTCTGGGTGACCCTGCTCTGGCAGGGGGCTGGACTGGGTGATCTCCAGAGGTCCCCTATCATTCTGTGATTCTGTGTGACCCATCAGACCAGGAAAGGAGATGTCCCACCACAACATGTCCCTTTGCCTGGGCCACCTCCCCTTCCTCACCAACCTAACTAACATCACATTAAGGATCAGTAAGGAAGTGCTTCCCTCTTCTTGATTACATGCTCACTTGCCCTGGCATGCTCTGCTGCTAGAAATAAATTGATATCATTCTTAATAACAGCCCGGTTGGGTTTGGAAGGAGGGAGCTAATGCCGAGCCGCTGACCATACGCAGCGAGCACAGAGAGGGAGTGGGAGGAAGGTTTCTGCAGAGCAGCTGTCAACCCACCCCATTTGTTTGCCGGGGACTAAAAGCATGTAATTCACAACTTCTGCACGCTGGAGAAGTTATCATTTGGAAGTTGTTGCTCTGCAGTGGCTTGACAGTCTAACAATACAAAATAAATCTATTCACGCTGCTTTGGCGAGACCGAATCCCGAGAATGTGCCGCAACAGCAGAGAGCAGTGATAAGTTCTTGTAACTTACAGCAACTCGGTGCTGTCCTCATTACCATATATTATCTTCCTGCACACACAAGAAACCTTTCCAACGGACTTCACTGTTGCTGAGCTTTTATTCCCTCCTCTGTGTTAAAGCTGGGAGCACTCTGTGCAAACCCAAAGCCCTCCTGATAGCGCCGGGGTTTGAAGTTCCTGAAAGCTGCAGCCTTTTGCCGGTTCTCCGGTCCATGCATTGGTGTTAGCAGCCGTTCCGGGAGTCCTGTAAAGAGGATTCACGGCTGGATTTTGTGCTCTGTAATGCACAGGGACTTAGCACATCATCTCCTGCCGGTCTCACCGTGTCGGGCCAGCCTAGATAGGGTAGGGTTTTTTAGCAGAATGGTGGTTAAAAGGAGGGGGGAAAACTTCTGCATCAAGAGGAAGAGCAAAACCAAGACAAATTCACAGACTCCAGAAATGAGGCACCAAATTAATCAAAGCGGACAGGGAAGGGAACAGTGCTCTGCCTATCAGTGGGATCTTGGATGCACCACTGTTGATGAGAAAGGACGGCAAGACATCTTCATTTCACCTGCTCACGCTCGCAGAGACAGACGCAGCGTGTGTCAGCGTGTATGGACTTGCACTGAGCTAACACAGATGCCAATAAAGACGCATCCCGCCTGCTAGCAAAGCTTGCCCCATGTCCTTTCTTGCCCGATGTCATTTCTTGACTAATTTCCTGCAGCTCGTGCATGATGGAGCTCTGGAAGGGTGTTTTGCCCAGTACACAAGCCCTTCTCTGTTGGCTAAAACCAATCTGCAACGCTTCACGGCAACTGCAGATCTCAACTTACAGATACGCTCATCAGCAGGCAGCCATATACACACGTTTAGCTGCAGGGCCTTTACAGAAATAAAAATGTTGTCTTTTAAAAACTCCTTCTGGTTTTCCAGCTCAGGAAAGCCGCTCTTCAAGGATGCTGTGCTGAGCCCCCGCCCAAAATGAAAACATCCCCTCTCTCACCCCCAAAACCGTGCCTGAGTTGCTACAGGAGCTGCCCGCGTCCTCCTTGCGCAGCTCAGCAGAGATGGCAAAGAGCGTGAAGGGCGCTCAAGAGATTTCCTTCCAAACCGGAGGATGTGACTGTAATAGGCTCAAAGCACCAAGCTCAGCAGCCTGATGAAACAATTCTGCACCTCCTTCCACAGCCCCTTTTGCGATCGTGTTTCCTCCCCTCAAGGTGGATTTCAGTTCTAGAAAGCCTACCGGTGGTGCTAAAAGTTCAAGTTAGCAAATTGCCAAGCAGCGGCTTATCTCCAAAAGCCCTGATTGGGAAAGGGCTTTTTGAGTTTTTCTGTATGGGATTTAGGGTTTTCTCTCATTTTTCAGTTTTCTCTCATTTTTCCTTAAAACAAAGACTCTGCTTGCACTGATGCAGGCAGAACTTACTGCCTTCCTCAGGGGATGGGTGAGCAGCTTTAGGGAATGGGAGGCACCATCCCCATGGCCAGTTTAGCACATGACATACCTACAGCAGAGCTACACGCTGTATATATTGCAAACTTTTATCCACCCAGAACTAAATATTTGCAGTTTATTCCCTTGCACCAATCACCTGATACCAGCAGGATGCAATCCCGGTGTTTAAGCGCTTTTCCCAAATCGCAGAGGTTAAATTAAGTTTGATTCTCCTTTCTACTCCAGCCAGACTACAAATCACCCGGCCAAAACCCACAGTGCTGCAAGCTGGGGGAATCTCATCCAAATTCCCCCACGCTCCAAAACCAAGCCAGAAGACACGTTTCTATTCACACCATCCCCGTGAGCAAACTTTTGCAGCTCTCCGAAACCCTCAGTTCCCCGAGTTTCTGTGTGACGCAAATCCAAGACCTGTGTTTGGCTGGATTTTAATTGAACAGCGTCTCCTGTCTCTTGGTGAGGGGATCAGTGCGCGGGTAGCGATTCCCAATTTATTCCTATAGCTGGATGCTCAGTAAGCAGGCGACAGCCGTAAGCGTTTCTTGACAGGCGCTTGGAAATATAATGCGCCGCGGGTTGTGTTTCCTTCCTCTTAATAGGATGCAAAGCTCCGTTTTGAAAAGAATATGCTAACATTTTAAGCTCTTTTTGTTAGTATAAATGATAATGTAGTCAACACAAGGGCCTCATCTCTCCTTGAAGTGAATATAATACCTATTCACCTTAACACATATGCATCAGGCTGGAGAATAAACCTTAGACAAGCTCTCCTCGAGTGGGCCTCATTGAGGGCTTTGCTCCCAAAGAGCTGATGGAGGAGTAATCGAAGGTGTCCTCTACTGGATAACCAAAGGATGGACTTGAGGCCTCTTAAAACTGGAAGAGCCAATGCAGCTCCACCTTTAGTGCCCTGCAAAATGAAATCTTTCGGTCTCAGTAGAATTATTTTTCAGAGGAAGGATGCAATAAATAACCTGCCTGAAATAGAGAGGTCAGAGGGTTGTCCAAGAGGTGAGGAGACCTTTGCCATGGTCAAACTACAGAGGCAGTGTGGAGTAAAGCTATAAAAGCCCTGAGTTTTCAGGAGCACAGACCTCTCCAAGCCCCTTCATTATCTTTATTTAGGCTCGTGGTGCTTACCCGTGCCCGAGGGTCAGGGTTACCTCCATGTACGTCGGCCGCTCTCAGAACAAAACCATCCCGCTGTCTCTTAAAGACATTCATGGAAAAATACACGAGGAGCACTCAAATATGGGAAGAGAGGAGGCGTAGAAACCCTACAGGTTTTCCTCCTTGTGAGGTTTGTGAAACCACTGTTCTCCTTGTTTTCAGCACACGGGTTCCTCATCTCACCTGGTTTACATACAACCCACTGACAGATTGAGAAACAAACATGTCTCGCTGTTACAGGATTACAAAGGAAGGATCAATTCCACACTGTCAATCCCCCTGTTTCATTAGCGACTGATTGGGAGGCATCAAATCCTGTCTTCCAAGAGTCAAACCCGTAAACGAGACAACATTGTTAAAAAAAAAAAAAACTAAAAACAAAAAACAACACAACTGCCAGATGCCAGAAATTGCTACGAGAGCGCAGAGCGAATAACAATTTCGGAAATAATGGAGCTATTCCTATCGGAGATGAAAACAGGGCCCTGGTAGGACAGGCAAAAATATTTCCCAAAGTTATTAGCAACCTTAAAAGATGTTTTCCCTTACAGGATGATGAGGAAAAATGGTGCCAGAAGGAAAAAAAGAGGAATCGCTGGGAAAAACATCCTCCGACCCCCCCAGAATTTCAATACAACCTGACCCTTTCCAAAGCTGGGGAGGTGCTGGCCGGGTTCCTTAGGAAGGACTAAACTCACCCGTGTTTTTTCCTAATGCACTGACTGTCACGACTATCAATTCAGCTCCTTTCATGGAGATTAGAATTCATTTGTAAAAGGAAAAGAGAAAAGGGGAAAAAAAAAAAAAAGAAGAAAAAGAAAAGAAAAGGTATTTAATTGGCAACTGAATTCCTCATGAAACAAAGAGATGGATTCATGCAAGGAAGAATAAGGAGAGCTGTTTTGATATCTGAATTTTAATGACTCCATGGCATCCCTATTTGTTATGTATCTGCTTTTGAAATGTCACGGCTGGCTCTAGTGGTAATTACTGAATTTCAACATTTATAGAAAAGCAGCGCATACAGTATGGAGATAATTGCCCAGTTGGAGAGTTATGAAGGATCAGGTTCCCCCCTACCCTCCCCTCCTCCTTCTGTGACTACAGAATTTCAGTAATTATCACTAGAGCCACTTGTTAAAAAATCAGAAAGCAGGTAAACAACAAACACCAGGGTAGTTTATTTATTAAAATTCAAAAAACACATCACCATACTGATCCTGAAATTACAAACTGCTGCATCTTGCAAAAAGCGGAGCCCTTCCTTCCCGCCACCGTTTAGTATCGCTGTACATCACACAACATTTTCCTGATGGGAATTGTTACGTAATAAACACTACCGTGTGGCATTGCGTCCGTAAAAAAATTGATTCATACCCAGGTTATAACATCAGCGATGATCAGATCACAAACCAGGAGGCTGGGGGTGGATGAGATAGCACAAAACAGCTCTCCAAGGAGCAAGTGCTCCAAAACATTTTGGGTGTTTCCTGCTCACGTTCTGGCACAAACTACACCTGCGCCTTAGCTACAGCCTCTCCCGAAACACTCCTGCATCCCTACCACAACAAAAAAAATCACAACGGAAAGAGCAGCTCAGCTCCCAGTTCTGCCAGAGGCTGCCCTTTCAGAAGCTTTCACCCACACAACTCTTTCCTCTCCTCTTTGGAGGAAACGCTCTCTCCATCACACAGCAGGAGCATGAAGACATGCAGACATGACAAAACTCCCTTGATTTCATCCAGTGCATCGCTACAAGGGCTGCGATGGCGTTATATTCCACCTCTCGCACGTGCGCCACACAAAGAGTCACAGCAGCCTTCCAAGCAGAGACAAAAACGTTGGCTCGACACAGAATTCAGGTTCAGCTTCAAACAGCCTGAGGTTTTGAGTTCTCACAACACAGGATTTTGGTGCTTTCCTATCTTTAATCAAAGTGGCGTACAAAGAAAACTCACCTGCTTAGAAGTAGGGATGCGTTAGAAGTAAGGGGCATGGGTTCAGGAATGTAAACACATAAGTATATAATTAAAGGAGCAAAGACAGTTAACGATGGAGAATCTCCTGGCTTTTGCAAAAACAGTAAAGGAAAAGACCATTATATATACACAGGAGATAAGTGGATACAGCACAGATAAGAGCGACAGAGGGAAATTGGAGGCAGAGGAGGATAAGAAGCTGACACTGACACTTACAGTATTTACTTTTGCATCTGTGTTCGCAAACGAAGAGGATGAGGATTTGCCTAAGTCAGGGATCAGATCCCCAGGGAGAGGAGAAGAGGAATTAGGGAGTGTGCAGATAACACAAGAAGTGGTCAATAAAAGCTTAGGGGAACTTAAAACTGACACAAAGCATTAGGGACCAGATGGCAACGTGCGCACAAGGGATTTAACAAACCGGGGAAGCAATGACAAAGCAGGACTTCAGTCTTATGGATGTCCCTTAAAACGGGTAAGACAGGGAACAGAGAGTGCAAGGTTTTGGGCATTTATACAAGAAGAACCAACAATCTCTCAAAGACCCCATTACTCCAACATCTCTTTCCTGGCGTTGCTACAGACAGCGGGATGGATTAGCCACGCTGCTAACAGCAATGGTTTTTTTTTGCGGGAAAAGTCACTCGTTTCATTTCTCTGAGTGCTCATTTTGAAAAGCTCTTCTCTTCCCATCTTTAGATGTACTATTCAAGGCTTAGCCTCTGCAGAAGAAACTCAAGATCTGGCTGTTTTCAGACGGATAGCAACTAAATCTTCCATACTTTTCAGAAAAAAACAGGCCTGAATCTGCCTTCCCAAGCCATCACTCGACAAGATAGTCAGCTGTAATTAAATTCGTCTTTATTTAGGGTAAGTGTAAGCTTTTGCTTAACTTAACCCCTTCCCCCTCCCCAAAACCAACACATGACCATCACAAAAAGTGGAGGGGTGCCTCCACTTCAATCAAAATCTTAACGCATGCTGGGTATACAGAGAAAGAATGAGCTGCCCATCGACTGGAAGATGAGTATTTATTTGGAAGTTAATTTTTAAGGGGAAAGAAAGGCTTGAAAATGCCCAGGTTCATTAAGAACAGTCAACATGATCTCATGAAAAGCAGATCAATCCTTATTAACTTGTTAGAAGTCTTTGAAGAGATTACTTGACTCGGCGGACAAGCGAGCTGCAATTGGCATGCATCTCTCAAATGGACTGGCAGCATTTGACAAAGTCAAGCCCATGAGGCTAATACTAACGGTGAGCGTCTGAAGTGCCTGATGATGAAGAAAGTGAGAAAGTCAGGTGCAAGAAAGAAGATGCACAAGGACATCTCACAGGGTCAGGGACTGCCTCTGAGATACCTCCTGAGGCTTGCTAGGAGGTAAGTGAGAAGAAGCAGGTTTGATAGCCCACGCTGCTCACAACCTACAGGATAATTTAACTGCTTTATCGCTGGCCTGGCCACACCTTTGCACTGTAGCACCACGCTTTGCCCATTTTATTACATCTCCCATCTCTCTGCTTAACCCACAACTCAGCTGCATGGCTCCCAGACAGGACTGAGCACCCTCCTCCTGGCGTCGAGAAAACAGAAGTCTGGCCAGATACGCTGATGGAAAAACTGAATCTGAAACGTTACGCATAGCGGGCAGGACTCTAAGTATGGACATCCTTCTCCTTTATCTTGCAAGCATCAGTCCAGATCTAGCAACCCATGGCACCTTGGAAATACACCCCATTGCTATTCCAGAAGGACCAGGGAGTGGGTAGGTAACAATCAAATAACACGGCAGAAACTTACTATCGCTCCACCATCATTAAGGATGAACGCTACCCAGATGAAGCAGTCAAAGGGGATAATGAGGTGTGCAGCGGAGGAGGCTGGGAGCCTGCCAGACAGGGGAGGATGCCACTTCCCATCATTTTTCATTGGTAGAATAGATAGATTGTGCTGCCAGCCTCTCCCCCAATTACACATTCATCCCAATTAAGGAATCGCAACTGATCTCCTCAAGGAATTAAAGCATCATGGTTTTCAGCTAGGATGGAGCAACTTTGCCTCTCAACTCCTGCGGCTGCTAGACAAGAAGACCTTGCCCGACCTGATGTCTGGTTTCTCCCATACAACAAGAGAAGACCCTTTCTCATGTCCCCAGAGCGCTTTAGTGCTCTTGGCTGGACAAGAAGCTGAGCTCATGCCTCTCCCCCTCCTGTGGTGCATCTGCATGCCCACGCCTGCAGGAAGATGTCTACACACTGCAGAGAGGACAATGCTCCAACCACACCTCCCTTTAGGTATCTGCTAAAATCCCAAGGAATGCCTATATTATGGTTTTCTGTGGGGGTAGCATATAAACAATGGCAATACGCAAGTTGAGATAAAGGAAAACAGAGATCTCATGCATGCAACGTATTAACTTGACTTGGTAAGGTACACCTCTATAAAAACCCCTCGGAGGCACGCTGCAGACTCAGATCTTACTAGACAACAGAGACTCCCTCTCTCACACCTGAATAAATACCCTAATCACAGGAAAAGCTTCAGTCAGAGCTTACAACAATCCCACAACACAAAGCCATAACGACACTACACTAATGCTCGCAGTATGACTTGTTATCCACAAAGGAAACACTGCTGTGTGATAATGAAGGCATTCGATTGGGATTTCTAGATGAGCAACGAGAAGTGCCTGGTTACTAGAGCATGACGCTCCAAGCCGGGATGAATAAGCTGTTGATTGCTAAGATGAGGCTAAGTCACCTGTGGCTCCTCTTAGAAGCCTCTACTTGCCCACAAACACCGTCAACTGGCCGGGACGAACACGAAGCCACGGCCACGGTCACTCTTTCCTGTTTTTCAGCAAAGATCTGGGTTTACCAGACTCAGGATTGCATTACCACCGATGCCACGAAATTCAAAGAGATCACAAGAGGCAGCAAGAGAAAAGCGTCCCATTGCAAGTGGATCATTACCTCGATTAATCGAGGTAGGGTAAGAGCTCTATGGGCCAATTTTTACCCCTTCTTCTAGGAACAGCTCACCTCTGTGGGCTTGCAAGCGAGAATTAACGTTGCGGGTTTTTTTCCCCGCTTAGGATTCTTCATTAAATCACACTGGTGTTGCTGCCAGCACAGGGTCACAATTACGCAGCACAGACTCATTGTCTTTGCAAGAACAGCGCGAGCTCTGCAACAAAGGCGCCTTTTTCTCACCTGGAGTAAAATTATGGAAATTCATTGTTTTGCCTGACACGAGGCTGGGAGAGGAGACGGCATCCTACGACTTGACCTCTTCACTGCTGGCTGCAGCTGCACGTCAAAAGACAGGCCTGCCTGTGCACCATCAGGCAGCAGTGTTTCATCTCACCTTCCCAGCCTGGGATGGAAAAAAAACCCTTACTGAGACTAGGCTGAAAAAAGCCTAATAATTCTCTTGGCAGCTGGAGTCCAGGCTGGAAGCCTTATTTTTATTGTTTTCCTACTACCTTTCACTTGTAAGAAAAGGAAAATGTTAGAGAAGTTTGGCAACCCTCTCGTTTTCATGTTCTTTGGCATGTAAAGAAGTGAAATTTCATCTTCCCTAACCGTTGATTTTAGGTCAGCTTTGCTGGGGCAATTCAGACCACACAACCAATATAAATAAAACTATATATATGTATGATGGTCATATATATATATATATGCATATGACCATCATTAACAGGGAAGAATTTGGGGCTGGGTGAAAGCAGATGAAAAGCAGCGCTTCTCCAGGCAACAGTCTGCCACCCACGGGTATTCCCGACTTTTCTCTTTGCACGGCTGAAAAATGTTTAGAAAACCCAAGGGAGACGTTTGGAGACTGTCTCCATTCTCTGCCTAGAAAAAGGGGATGGGTCTCTCCCAAACACCAGCTCGCTTCAATCAGTGTCTGTGTCAGCAAGGACAAGACTTCGGATGGGTTTGGAAAGAATCAAAGGTTTATATGGGCGACGGGGGTGAGCGAGGGCAGTTGATGCTAAAAGGGAGGAGCAGATTGGGACAGACAATAAAAACTTCAGGCCTCAGGTCTTAAAGAAGTTTCTAGCAATTAAGAGCTAGGATAGGACCTGTCTGGAGGGTAGACGACCCTCCTATCTGCCTGCTGCAGGATTTTCTTCCATCTTTCTTGTAAATACCTAATGCTGGCCACGGGCAGTGACAGGACACGGAGGCACCACCTCGAGAGCACCATAACTGACTCTAATTGCCGGCCTCCCTGGCAGCTTCGCAGCGAGGGCTGAGGGGTGATGGGACCATCACCACCGTCTGCCCAGTGAGCCCAGTCCCAATGGATTGACGCAGCAACGCAGCTTTCACAGGGATTTTCCCACCACCACCGAAGTCATGGCATAAAATGATTCCCTTCCAAATACTACAAAACAGAAGAATACTGCTAATGCATCTGATAGGCATGGCTATGCGGGATGAAATATTGCGCCTGCAACTCTACACATCATATAATTAGCTCTAAAAAGCTTTGAGCCTTGTAGGAAGGACCAGCTGAAGAGCTGATACGGGCTCTGCCCCATATACCTGTAGGTGCTTTACTCACTCCCCCTCCTTTTATTTTTAATATCATCACTTCTCTAAAAATAAAATCAACTTGACACTGATTAAAGCTGAAAAACCCCACCAGCCCAGTTTCTCCATGTGCCTGACTCCAGGGCCCCTTGATCAAATTGTTTTCCTTCTCCCCACTGATCCCCGTGAACTCCTCGGCGGGGCTGGCTCTGCCCGCGGGGGACAGGGCTGGAAATGGAAGCACAGGTTTCCCCCCCCCCGGCACCGAGCTGTCAGAGGCGGCTCCGAGAGCATCAGTTCTGTGCGCCTGCTCTTCGTGAGCCGAAACGCAGCTTTGGAAATGGAAATGAAAGATTTCTTTCCCGTTCTCTTCCCCCCCCGCCTCTTCCCCCTGCCAAGCCTGTAACAAGGTGGAGATGGAAAGTGCCAGGGATGGAGGAAAATAGGAGGAAAATAGTTGACAGTATTAGGATGAGGCAGGGAGCATCTCCAAAGGGACGCCTGTCCCTGACCCTCACAATAAGGGGCAGTTAATGCCCTGAAAACAGGGAGGCTATTTCTCCCGCAGGAAATGAGTCCTGCCTCAATTAGCAAATTTTTCAGCCCAGATGGAGCGGGATGATTATCTAGCATAACTATCCCTGCTGCCTTCACCTGTAAAAAAAGAAAATCTCTCTGCTTTTAACCCTTCCCTCTCCTCCCTAAGCACATCCCAGCTTTTCAGGCTTCACCAGGTCCTTCTCCTTTCCTGGCGGAACAACTTTGGCTTGTAAGCAAGGCGAGTAGCTGCCACAGTTGCTACTTTACCAGCTCAGGCCTGCAGCATCTTCAGGAGGTTAGGGGAGAGAGAGGAAAAATAATACATTCTGCTGCCACTGGAAACCAAATTATTCCCCAGTCAGCACACAAAACCCGCTCATGAATTAACCACCTCTTGCTAATCACTCCCACTTGATATTTATCATGGGTACGTTTCCTGAGATGAATCCTGTCACCAGCTTTAGCAGGCAGTTGCCAAGTCCCAGGAGCAGCTGCAAATCTTCATTAATAAAATTTTTGGGTTCGCTTTGTTTGGGCTGGAGACTGCCACTTCCCATCCTGCCACCCAGTAAGTGCGAGGCAGCAGCGTCACCGAAAGCCACATGCAAAAAAAAAGGCTTGGAAATTTTAAATGAAAACAGATGTTGAGAAATGCCATTATCTGGCACATGCTACAGTAAATAGCATTAACATTTCTGAGCGATGGGCCTTGGAAATTGGACGCTACGAGGGATGTGTTTGTAATTAATGCGAGGGACTTCGCAATTAATGCGATGGGTTTGCGTCTGCTGCCATTAGCGGAGGTAACTAGGTGTGAGGGCTGAGAGACTCCTGCACACCAGCAAGCAGCAACCGCGGTCACCTCTTCAAGCAGAATGACCCCTGCGGACCCACAGCTTCACACTGGACCTGCAAATCACAAGCTAGGTATCGCCTTCGTACAGAGAAGTTACTAGATAAACAAGATGATACCAAATCCCTGCTTACTTATCCCAAATCCCTGCTCACTGCAGGGGGGTTGGACTAGATGACCTTTAAAGGTCCCTTCCAACCCAACACATCCTATGATTCTACGAAATATCTCAAGCAACTATATTGAGGTAGTGGGGAAAAGCTAAGAAGCACAGAACCTGCCTCCTCTGCCATTCCCAAACCCATGTGTGAGGGACAGGTAAGACGGTACCAAGCTGCTGCTCTCAGACTGAACCTCTTGCCAAGCTGTGAGGATATTTCTGGCCTGACCACACATCATGATTTAACACCCTAAAAAGGAAGGAGGGAGCTAAAGCAATGCTCCCAGGGGAGCGGGAGGGCTGAGCTTTGCTTTGGGCTGGGTTCGCTTCAGCAGCGTAAGAGGATGAGTTAAAGCCCTGGCAGCAGGTGCTCCTGGGTGCTGGGGCTGGTGCTGTGCCCTTAGCACAGACCAAGTGAAAAGCCGCCTTTCCCAAGCCCCGAAGCCCGGGTAAAGGTTTCAATCTGGAGAAGCGCTTTGCAACTCATGTCCACAGTCACCCTTTCAGGAAACTTTGCTGTTTACAACAACAGCGTCCTCGTGCAATGGATAAATTCCCTGAAGAGGTCGGCTCTCGCTTCTCAGGTCAGCTCTCCATTCTCCTCCCAGAGCCCAGGATGTCCATGTTTTCAATAAGTTGGTGCCTTTACAACATGCTTTATTAAGACCACTAGTGTATTTCATTGTGCCTGTGCGCGTGGAGCGACATCGCTTTTTAACAGGGAGCTGTGTTGAATAGCATCCTCTCGCAAGCCACCAAGCCCGCTTTGTTCGGGTCTGAATTAAACCAAGCCAAACCAGGGAAATTCAGAGTTTAAAGCCACAAACACTGCCTTTAAATCAAGGTAACGCTTGTATGTGGAGCCAGGAGCTGTCTCTTCCCACACTGGTCACCCTGATAATAGGATCGTTCGAGTGCTCTTATCAAGTCTCCTCGATGCTTTGTTCTGACCCTGTCCCACCGAGCTGCTCCCTCCCACACAGCCCCTGCAGAGCTTCACCCCTTCCCTTCCCCACCAGGCACCTGCTTTGAAGGCCCATAGGATGAGTAAGACCAGGCCATCTCATAAGATGCAAAAGCAAAGGAGAAGAGGCATGAAAGGAGGAGGCAGCAAGAGCAACTGCTGGAAGCAAGAGCTGCAATCACATCTCCAGCCCGACTCTGGTTGCCTCACCGTCACTCCCTTCCCTTTGCTATGTGCCAACCATTAGCAGCTTTTTCCCTTCCTACTTGCAAGTCAAAAAAGCTGGGAAATAGAGGAACAGAGGAAAAATATTTGCTTGTTATCCAACCAATTAGTTGGTGGTAAAGACAGCAAACAGAAGCTGAGTCTCCTAAGCACCACATTTTTCTTTTAAGTGCTGTAAGCAAGCTAATGACGCTGCAGAGCTCTGGAAAAAAAATACTGTAAGCTACAGCATTTTTGAAACTGTGAAAATAATCTGGAGCGCTCTGGTTTTTGTGGTATGAAAAGAAGTGATGGAAATGTCTGGCTACTGGGCTACCGAGCTTTGGGGAAGACATCCCACAAAGCTTTCCTCTTTTTGCCCAGCCAGTCCTAGCAGGCAGACCTTCCCTCTAGAACGTTCAGCAGCCGCTACATGCACCACATACACCTTTCCACATCATACCCGTTATTTAAGGGGAGCATCAATATTCCCTGTGTATTCGAGGGACAAGATCATTAATGTCCTTGAGGACATGGACAGGGTCCTCCTGCTCCCCAAGCTGGGAGGTAAGTGAAAATACGCTTCACACTCACCAAGCTCCTGATGCTGCGGCGGTCAGAAGGGTTGCAAAATACCACGCGCACATTGGATCGCCTAATTCCCAGGAGAAGATTTGCTTTGGGGCCATTATTGGTTATTCGGGGTGGGAAGGAGCTTCATTACCAAGTCAAGATTCGATACCAGGAACCTGTACGCTTTTCCCACAGGTTCTGACCGAAACGCACACCTAGCACTAACGCTGTCGTAATCCTGATGGCTTTATATCATGGGTGTCATATAGGATTCAAATTATTTATGTCACCATCCCCACCGCCCTCCCAAGCTGCTTCTGGCCCAAAATTGCCTCTTATATTTTCTGTATACAGATAGTAATAACTAAAATAACCATGTGGATGGATATAACAAGCCTGGAAGGTAATAAGAGGCAATGACTCCAGTGGCTGAAATGAAGGAGAAAGACAGTTAATGAAAATGATGCCTACCAACAACTTTTAAATCAACTCACAGAGGCAATTTAAACAGCTGATCCTGTCATCATGTTTAAAATATGTCAGTTCTGCTACTTTTTCCCCATTTCCTTTTTTGGCTTAGTTTCTTTTGGCTTTCCCTTTTGGTTTAAGGAAAAAAAAAACCAGGAAAATCAAGAAAAACCTCACCTTTTTGGGTTCACAGCTTGAGATTGCAGAAAGACAAAAATCTACTGGGACACAAGTGAAGTAACTCCAATGACAGAGTGCCCTGGTTAGAAAATTCCTAATAAATCACCAAAACCAACTGCTGCTCCAATGCCACGTTTGACAAATTGAAAATAAATTGCATCAATTGCATGGGAGCCAAGAGAGCCCAGTTCAATATTTTCTCCCTAATACATCTACAGGTGGTGGGGAGGGAAGATTTTTTATTTATTTATTTATTTTTAATTCCAATCGATAGCTTATTCTTTTCCGATACACCACGTTCGGTGCTGGTTAGTAAATACTCAGCTCTCCAGGTTGTTAATGTGCGTGCACGCACACCAGAACACTGCATTTCCCCTGTTCTGCCTGGCGTGAGCATCATGTCATTCAAACGTGCGCAATTATGAGTTATTTAAGTGAAACGGTTTGAAACCTGGAGTTTTTATTCAGAGACTCTCCTCCCCATACACGCTCCTACGCACCTGCTCCCTCATCGCAGCTCCCTCCAAACTCACAGGTGAAACCAGCTTCTTCTCCGACACTCATTTTTGAGGTGTGTTTTTATTCATCTATATGGCATTACCTATAGCTTACACCACCAATACCATTTCTTTGCCTTTCTGTAGCTCCAACAAGCCCCACCTGATAACAAAACTCTTGAGTCTGCCTGCTTCATCACAATAATCCCACTTAAAAATACTGTCTATGCATGAATGCCAGTCAAGGCCAGGTGGAAAAAAGGACAATATGGTGATTAATCCTATACAAAGAACACCTCTGATCCCCCTCTGAAAACCTCTATGCAGGCATAGATGCATAAATTGAAAGATCGTGGTCAGATAACGTGATCATTGACACTAAATTAAGCATCACCAAAGTTAGGACTACTAAAGCCCTCCCTGGGCATACTTGTTACACCACTTCAGGATCTACGGCGTGCACACAATAGACAGAGCTTCTTTAATAGGGAAACATTTAATATTGTGATTTCTCCTTGCTGCTCTATGGGTGGCCCCAAGCCTTATTTTGCTGCACGTTATTCTGAGACAGGGTATTAGTTTTCTCCTGGGCTTTCCTACAGAGCTCATCACTGCAGCACCTGAGCCAAGCAACTCATTAAATGAACACTGTCCACCCTGGGAACCCAGGAGGGCACAGTCCTGGGGAAAGAAACAAATAGGCTGTGATTGTGTAATTAAGCCTCTGTAATTAAAGTCTCTTATAATGCAAATGCAGGCTGCATTCAGACATAGCCACTTCCTCCTCCTTGCTCCGTGACCCAGCAGATACCATGGAAAAAAGGCAGACCCTGCTCTGCTTTACTTGGCAGCCTTAAGGCTGGGAGGACAAGGGACACGTGGGACATGGCCAGCACAAGCTGCCTTCCCGGGGGCATTTCCCAGGCAGATCCAGCCAGTTTCTATCCTACCTATCAGCCTGCGGTGCATCACGGACTCAAAACCATGCTCAACACAGGGAAGAGATTTTTTTTCCAAGGTGCAAGGGTTTTTCCAGGGTTAGAAGGGCATTTTCATGACCCCACCAAAAGCACAGTCCCTATCCTGACTCTGGAGCTACTCATAGGTTGTTTTTGCAGTGGACAAAATCAGAGAAGATTTATTTTCCTCATTAGCCTCAATCTTGGAAACAATCGAAAGCATCGGCTGTGATTTCAGATAGGAAAAAACCCAAAGCACCAAACAGCTCTGCTGTCCCCATCCCTCCTCATCCTCCCCTCCCTGCAGAGCAAACAAAGCCTGCGAGCCAGGGGAGGACATCTGGCCTGGAAATTTCAGCCCAAACAGTTACAGCTTGGCATGGATACAGGCAAGGGAAAGCAGAATCCTATGGGAAGTGGCGGCGATCTTAACAACAGGTTGTGGGGTAGTGCAGCCATATGCAGGGATCTCTGCACAATATTCAAGTCCTTGAGATATCTCCTTCTCCAGGTTTTATACGCACGTATGCAAGATTTCATATACACAGATGCAAACATCTCCTCCCTGACTGGGACCTGTTAGAAACGATTTTTAACAGTGCTGAGACTCCTTGCGGTGCTAAGTCAGCGTGTGTCACCCAGCTGCTAAATGCAGAGCCCAAAAAACCTCTCCAGCCCTCAGCCCTCCTCCGTCCTGTGCTGCTGTCCCTATGGCACCTGGTGTCTAAGGCTTCGGAGGAAGCCAAACCCAGCTTTCAGGGCCCAGCACGTTCTGCGGATGCCAATTTGCGCAATTCTTACCTGGAAGCAAGTCAAAAATGAGGTATTTGGGGGCTACGAGGCTGCCCTAAGGATAGCAACAAGTGCTGTATTGCCCTGAGGGATGCAGAGATCAATTAGGGGCAAGCGACTCTACCAGTGATACGAACAAGGTCGATGCACAGCAAGAGCTGGATCGATGGCGTGGAGCTGGGATGTCTTCTTGCTCCATCATTCCCCCGCAGGACCTGGTGAGATGATGCCCCGCTACAAATTCTAACCCCATCCCAGGGAAACAAACAGTAACTCGCGCAGAGAATTCAGCAAACCCAAATCGAACCCCCGAGGAGAGAGGACTGCGAAAACACTGCCAGCAAAGGGCTTTGGAATTACTACGGTTCACGCTCCAAGAAAAGTGGGCTCTACCACGGCCCTGCTGAAAAAGCCTCTGCCATTAAGGGAAGCATAATTCAGAGTCGCCGAATCCCAGGCAACAAGCCCATGCAATTGTGTTTTTGTCTCTACTCAGGGTAAGAAATTAGTTATCTGCCTAAAACAAGCCGGCAGTTTCAAACGCTGTATTTGTGTAATTTGCATGCCTCAATAATGTTTTATGTATTGCTCTGCTTATAAGCTAAAATGTACATGCACGCTCCTGCAAATTTAGGTAAATTATGAATAAATTAAATCTTATCTAAATAAACAAGTGTCTTTTTGAGCAGAAATGCAAGCTGTCATGAATATTTAAGTGGACAAGGATAAATCCTCTTCATACAGTGTTACTTCAAAGAGGATTTTAGAGCTTCCTGATTTTTAGTTAGGGGAAAGTAAAGAAAAGAGAAGAGGAGGGGAAGGAAACCTCAGGCCCAGCTACTCTCGGGGGAAACTGCTATTGAGAAATTTGGCCCTGTAGGGAGAGGCTCTTCTTCTGGAGGCCTACGAGAGTTTTTTTTTCTTGTTATTTTCTACCAAAGGAAGACTCTGAGATAGGGTTTGTGAAGGAAACTCGGTGGAAAGTCGAGCAGAGCCGAGGCACAGAGCCCAGTGGAAAACCAACACTGGAAAAGGAGAAGAAGGAGACTTGGAGGGCAGAGTCAGCATCGCCCACCACCGATGTATTTCTGCATCCAGCACGTTGTGGGGCTGGAAAAGGGGACCCCCAAGTTTTTTGCCTGCTGCGGCACCGAATAAGCACTTTGGGCAGGCGGCACAACCTCTGGGTTCACTTTTCTCAACTGCACAGGGGAGATAAACATGCAAATAAGACAGCAAAGAAGAGCCAGGAGATCATCTATCTTATCTCCCTGCCAGAGCCGGATCCCTCCTAATTGCTCCTCCACCGATGCTTAGCCCTGGTCTCACCCACGACACCAGGGGGCAATGTGAGGCTTAATTAACTGAAGTCTGTAAAGGGCTCCGAGATCCTCAGATAAAAGGTGTTATGGAAGGGCAGAGTGTTATCAGCTGGAAATAAACCCTGGATAATCTTCTCTCATCCAGAACTAGATGTCTCTTAATAATATCCCTCCAGCAATGCGGCGCTCCTGATTAAACCCCATCTGGTGCTCCAGCAGGAGTTGTGTGGGCAACAAGAGGGCTGGGGGTCCAGACAGCAGCTTTCATTTACTAATATTTTCTAACACACATCTGCATTCCCTCACTGTGTTTAACCTGGAAGCCTTAGCTCCTCCTGATAGCTCATGAATTGCCCATGGGGCTCCAAGGATGGACACGGGCATGCAGAGGACAAAAACCAACTTGCAACGTTCAGCTAGTGAGAGAACCACCACTGCCCCTGGCACAGGGAAACAGGATATGCGGCCCTGCCGCAGGGGAATATTATTTTACACCTTCTCAGGAAATGACAAAGGGAAAACTGCTCCGGGGTTTTACCTGGTACCTTGGAGAAAGCATAGCCAATTTTATATGGGAGGAAAATAAAAAGATTAGGAATAAAGGTCCCAGTTAAGTAGATTCTGCTATAGGATATGGAGGTTTACCCGCATTCATGTTGGCTGTAGAGCATTGAGGGCTGAAACTGTTGGCCCTCAGGGCAGATGTGCAGTAGCTCTGGGAGAGGTCAGCCCAGCTCCTACCATCTCTCGGCAGCAAGCACCATCACTGATGAGCCTGGCCAGGGACCTCCTCATGAAGCCAAAGGTGGGCACAATGAAATGAGCTGTGCATGCCAAGGGCTGGAAGAGCTTCTTCCACCAACACCATGGTTGGGGTATGCCAACAGGACTTGGAGGTGGGTGCTCCTCCTCTAGCTCCATCGACACCAGGGGAGCTTGGATGGCCCCATCCTGCCACCCCATCTTAGTGGAGACGCTTCACTTTGTACCTGCGGAGGATCTGGTAGCCAGTCCCTCTCTCTGATGGCAAAACCACCTTTCCCAACAGCAGGTATCACACTAGCACGTCAGCCTCCAGCATTTGTTTGCCCACGATATTCCTTCCTGCCTGGCACTGTGGCAGTTTAAGAAGCAACAGTCCGTAGGGACAAGCTAAAAACACCCCTAATGAGCCATCTCAAAGCACACTGGGGTTGCATGCATTAAGAAGGCACGTATAGGAGGGTTATCATTTAAAGGTGTAGAATAAGCAAGCTGGCTTAATAATTAATGCATGTGTTATTACGAGATAATAGCAGCGGCACCAGAACGTGCAAAGCAACTAATGCCATTCCGGGCTGAACAACAGCAGCACAGAGACACTTAATGAACTGCAAAAGACATTGGTACAAGCACAGCCCAGCTCCAGAGACAGGACCAGCACCCTGCAGTAAACCGTCCCATCAAAGAACCGCAGCCACATCGCATGCCCTTACAAAACCACAACTTCAAACCCTGCACAGTCCTTTCTTTGCACTCCTCTTCCCTATCCCACCTTTTCTTCACTCATGGGGTCACTCATCCCCTTTTCAACGGGCAGGGATTTTGCTGTGGGAGGGAGCTGAGGCTCCTACAGACCAAGAAAACCAAGTTCTCATCCAACCACCATGTCCTGAAACCACAGCAGAAAGCACTTCCCAAACGAATTGCTTCCCATCCTCCCCATACAGATGTTCTCATCTTTCATGTTTTGTCAGAAACTGGAAGAAAAAGAGGAGGGAGAAGAAAAGATCTTTCTTTAAGGTCTGTTGGCTTGTCAGATCTTAACCTTTAAATCAAAAGTAATTTTTGGAGTCATACCAGAGCAAAAAGCCTTACAAAATTGGTGCAATTGGATATAGTTCTTTTCTTTTCACTGCATTCTGCATTTTTGCAAGTTACATATAGCAGTTTCGGTCTGAGACCAAGGCACTGGATAACAAAACCAGAGGCCTCTGTCTCAACCCAGCATCCTAGGGAAGTCGTCAAGTTTTGCCCTTCCTGAAGGATCTGTCGCAAGGCTCATTCACCGAAGGTACTTGGTGGCCTCCCACCTGTGCCATTTCAATTCTATGCTAATGAATTTAGTACCGGTGCTCCTCCAGCCCCAGGGGAAACGATCTCATCCTCGTTCCAGCTCAGTTCTTTACGAAAGCATAATTAAAGTTCTAGCTGGGGATTTCAGCCCAGGATAGCTCTCTTCGGTACCCATCTGCTGCCACCCCTATGAGAAGATCACAGCCCATGCCTGGTAACAGCAGCTCAGAGCAGACACTGCAAATCCCCTGCCCTTCGTGACCGAGCGGCGGCTGAGACGCCCTGAGAGAGGCTGATGGAACAAGCAGGAGGGCTGGAGCTCAGCCCGGCAGCGTGGGGCCATCCTCCAAAGGGAAAGCAAATTGTTGTGGTTGGCAGAGATAGAACGGTGCCTCTCAACTTTCCTTATCAGGTATGCAAGGCTTCGTATTCCCATTAGCTCACAGCAACCTTACAAAGCGGGTGGCAGGGCTGGTGGTGGTGGGTTTGCTCACCCCGTGCTCTCATTGGAGAGGTCACGGGCTTCGGCAGCCACACAGCTCTGGTAGTTTCCATCCCTGAGCCCCAAAGAGGCACAGTTTGATAGTAAAAACGCTGACGCAGTTGTAGCAACAGAGCAGGGCGTGCAATGGGTGTCTCTGGAAAGCTGTTTAGATAGCTTCTGCTCATCCAGTTTTGTCCCCCCATGACATTTAATCAATCAAGCTAAGCTGGGAGCACATTTGGAGGAGGGGGGCATTAAAAAAAAAAAACAAACACAAAACAAAACCTTAAAGATGCATCCCATTTACCTTCTTCATAGTTTCCAAGAAAAACAAATTTGCAGCAAAGGGAGGGCGGGCAAGGGAAGATGAATTAAATCACCTAAGAGAGGGAAATGAGCAAACCCAAAAAAGCTATGCCTTTATTTAAAAATATATAGTTGAGAAGTCTAATCACAGAGCACTCAGCTGTGAGGTCTATCCATTATCAAGAGACCGACAACACATACTAGTAGCCAGTCTGGGAACTTTACTTAATAAATCAAAGCTGACAGCGCTCCCAAACTGATATAAAAACACTCTTTAATGTCTGTGACCTGCATAAGTTTTATTCATTTTACTTTCTAAAATCATAGATGAATAGCAATCGAAAACAATCTATTCTTTTCAAGTGGGAGTCGTACATCTTTATTTTTCAAGCAGGTAGGGAGGCTGGTTATGGAAAAGAGAGAAGTCCCTGGGGGGGGCGAGGCACAGGGCAGAAGGGTCCGTGCTTGCTACGGGCATCTACTGGAGGGAGCAGGCGCCTCATAGGTACATTATCCTGCAGCCTAAGGAGGGGAGGGATATTTTCAGGTTCTAACAGAGGAGCAGAGCTGCAGCAGGAGCTTGCAGATTTCCTAAACATCTCAGGGACCAGCCCTCGCCCTTATCAAGCCACCCATCGAGACAGCAAGCGCTGCGGAATTTCATCCCGCAGTAACGAAGCACGCACCAGCGCAGTGGGGGGAAGATCAGTGCTTCAGGAAACACTGCCGAAGGGGAGGTCCTGGGCTATTTTCTCCAGACCACTTTGACCCATTACAAGTCCTCCCCTTTCTGCACAGCTAAGTCAAGTACATTTTATTGACATGTTAGAGGGGCTGATCTCAGCTCCACGTATCCTACAGATTGCCTCAAAAAGGCTCTGGATGCAAAATGCATCACTGACGTCTGTCTGCGCACCCGGCCAGGGACCAAACTCCTCCACAATCAACAGGTCCAGCATTTTGGGTCCGTCCAGTCCCTGGGCTGCAGCTCCACCCCGTCTCTGCTGAGCGGGTCTTTATGATTTCACATTGCGGCACTCCCGCCAGCATGCAGCTCTATATCCCACATTTCCAGTGTCAACAAAGTTTCTAGGAAAAGAGTAAAGAGCGTGAGAGAAAAGGAATGAGCATCCCCAGGCTTACAGACGACCATCATGCCCCGAAACACAGGCGCTGCAAATGAAGACAACCTGCATAGCTCGAAATGCTGCTACAAAAAATTAGCTACAGCCGCTTCAGAATTAGTAAAATCTCCCTGATAACGTAAACCATCAGCTTCCCTGCATTGTTGCTGGGTTTTTTTAAAAAAAGAAAATTGTCTCTCAACTGCTATCAATTTTGATCAAATTATGTATCTTGCAGGATCGCAAAAAGGAGATTTAAATCGCTGCGTGCGTGTTGCTTCCCCCACCCCACCTCTCAGCTTTCAGAAGAAATAAGGTTTGATCTTTTCAAATGTAAATTAAGCAATTTACAAAATATGTGTTTTGGCATATCGGCAACTTGGCTTTCAAAACAAACCGGGGTTTTATTGATTCCATGAACCACCATCAGAGTTATCTGCGGACCATAATTTTCAGCTTTAATGAGAAGAGATGCTTTTCATTTAGAATAATAACTGCCGCGCTCCTGGGTTTTGGCCCATGCCCTCCTCTCCCGTCACTGCCTGGCAGCCAGGGACCCAGTGGTGCAGCAGCAGAGAGGGACACTCCCCACAGCCCCGTCCAAAAATAACCTACGCGAGGCAGAAGGGAGCCTTTTCAAAATTTTAATCAGCCTTAACTCACGTTGTGGCTACAAAGTGATTGGGAGGACTGGTCTGGCATAAATCACTATCTTCGCCTGCAAGTTTAATCAATTTCCAACAGAACCAACTTTTTGGTGATGAAAAGAACCATAAAACAATGGAGAGCGATATCCTGTGTGTTATTGCTGCCATGACCTTACACTCCGCTGAGGTCTGGGAGCAGCAGTGCCGTAACACTGCCTTGAGCACCTTTCATCATCTCAGCACCTATAAACATTAATTAGTCCCCTCTCTTCATATTGTAGGGTTGGGGGGGGGAAGGAACATATTTTCAAGCAGCTTTCCATCTTGCTTGGTTCCCCCACAGGTGTCTTACAAGAAGGGAATTCACCAGCAATTACTCCTGGAAGCATGGCTTTGATGGGAAATGCCCCTGCCTTGGGAGAGCAGACTGGCAGGAGACGTCACCAGGGAAAATTTTCTCTACCTATAAAGCGAGAAGAGCAATTCTGCTTTTATATGCCAGGAACAACAAGGATAAGCTTCTTAACAACTGTGGGATGCCCAGCGCTCCATTAAGACAAAGTCCCAGCAGACAGAAGGATCAGACTGAATGCAGGAGACCAGGGAACGTACTGAGCTTAAAATAACATCCAAAAGGAGCAGCCCATGGTTCAGCAAGGAATCTTGGGTGAAGCTCAGCCTTCGGGATGTTACATCCTGCCCTTCCGCAAATCCTACCCTGATCAAACACTCTCTGTGCATGTAAGCACACATGGGAACAGCAAAAAGGACCAAAAAAAAAAAAAAGCCAGACCTCCAAAAGATGGGAATTACGCACAGTAGACCTCAGACATGGATATGCTGAGCCAACGGAGCTTCAGCAATCGGCTGCCTCCCTGCAGACCTGCAGCCCAGGAAATTAGGCTGCTCGATGACAGATGAGAAGCAGAGCTTTATTAAACATGATACCAGGAGGTATTTTACCTTCTTAACTATCTCAATTATTGAGTTATTGCAGGTTTGCTCCGGCCAAGCATGGCGCGGATGCAGAGCGGTGCTAGCTTTCCCTCGGTGAGGCTCCTGCACGAACTCGCTGCTCAAGGGTGTCCCAGAACAAACTGGGAAGGGTTTGGGAAGCGATTTTTGTCAGCCCAGCTTAGAGCCTTTGCATTAATTATCTTATGGCAGGGAAAATCACCCCAGCTCCTGCTTTGGTGCACAGGTAAACCGAGGCAGGAAGAGTTTTATCCTAATGCTCTTGCTTTTATCCTAAACCCTACACTCCCAAACATGCATAATTGGCTTTATTTCTCATCCCTGATATGAAGGGCACCACAAAACGCAGACTGGGAGGATAGGTGTGCAGGGGATGGGCACCAGGCCCAGCAAATCAGATTTCCAGCGAGCCTCAAGAGCTGGGACCGAATAGGGAATTCCTTGGATTGAGGTCTTTCCCTGCGGAGCTGCAAGGCTCAGCCTGATTCCCAGCTACGAAACTGGGCAGGATCTAGAAAACACATGGGGTAAGGACTTTTAGAGACACAAAAAAATATTTGTGAACGTCAACAATGCCAAACAACTAACGGAGTTTGCTTTGTTTTTTAAATTCCAAACATTTTAGCGTCAGCACTTCTGATAAAGTAATTTGACATTTTCGAAATAAATTCCTTTTGATAGAGCATTTTAAATTCAAATTACTCTAAAAACAGAATGCTAAAGCAAACACGAGGGTTAAATAGTCCCAAAACTCACAGATGAACATTTTGCATAGTTTTACAACAATCTGCTTTAAATTTTGCTTTGTGAAAAAAAGAAAGAAAAAAAGAGAGTACTCCAGTGCTTCTGGCACAGTTTGACCTGCGTTATTAGTTTTTTCCTCCAAAGCTTTCGGCTCAGCCACAGAACTGATCTATTCTCCATTTAGAGTGCCTGACATAGTCCAACCTCCCGTGGTCAGCGCGTACCCTTTGCCCAGGCATAAAAGAACCTATTTTCAGCCTGGCCCCATTAACATGGGCACAGACCACCCCCCCCTCCACCTCCCACCCCAGACTTCTTCAATAGTAACATGAATATCAATAAAGCATTAATGAGCAATTTTCCCAGCTTCACCGGCTCTTACTGGAAATAAAACCTGACATCTCTTATGTCATTGACTACCTCTCATGTACCGGCTCGCCTGCGCTGACAGATAACCAATAGCCCCTCGCATCCATTCGCCTCCCAAAATAGCAGGTTTTCACCATGGGCCTGGGGCTGTGTCTGGGCTTCAGCTCGCACTTTGGTCAATCTCAGATGATCTGAATCCCAGCCAAGGAATATTCAAAGGCCTTTCCTTTTTTTCTCTGAAGCAACTGCTAAAGGGTTGCGATTGCTGCCTTGAAACACAGGCACTGGAAGGACGGGAACAGATAAGGGAGGGCAGGAGATAAAAGCCAGGTGCAGAAATTGGTTGTATATTCCTAAACTGAGGATGCCAGGACCCAAAATTAGCAGTTTACATCACCACTCACCTAGATTTTGGACCGAAATTCACTGCACAGCCCGTATCTTGTGCATGGGCTGCACACTTTCTATCTACGTTGACCTTAAGAGTAGCCCAGAGGGTCATTTTGTGCATAACCAAGTTGCAAGAGGGAGGACAACCTCCAGTGCTGACACCCGCGGCAGAAAGAGATTGCATGGGAAAAACACTTCACCTGCTGCTGGTAAGCAGTCGGGCCCAGGCAGGAACCCCTAGGACTGCAGAAAGGCAACATCTCATGAAGATGGGAAGCAAGAAAGACTGTTGCTGCCAACTGAAAGGGCATGGAGACACAAAGGCTTTATATACCAAGCTGCAATTCGGACAAGACACAAACATCAGCCAGTTTGCTCTCAGCATCAGCTCGCTGCTGTTAGGCATAGTGGGACAGAATCCATCTCTTTGGCACAAGGGTCCATCCTCTAAAGTTGTCCTTAAAAAAGCAGCAGAGGGACTTTCACAGGCGCTAGTTGGGTCTCATGAAAGAAATAACAGCACCTGCCTGGCAAAATGGTTGGGTACCCTTTCACTGGCATCCCAAATGAGCATCTCCATCAGCCACAGAAACCACCTCCTGCAGATGAGACCTCTGGTGGTCTCTGGTCCCTGATAAAGCCAGTCCAGTGCTGCCCATCTCAGGACTTAGAGCAAGACAGATGGGTTACTTGATCCCTCCGGGTCCTCTCAAGCCTTTTTTTCTTATTCTGTATTTCTCCAGGACCAGGAAGAACTGTGTCTCCAATAAAAACAGCTGATGTGTGTCTAAGCTGCCCTAAAACCCTCCAGGGATGAAGGGCTCACATCCTCCCCGTGTAATCTGTCCCAGGGCTTCGCTCTCCTCACTGAGAAAAGGATTTTCCAGATGCTCAAGCTAAATCTTCCCCACTGTAATTTGAGTATGTGACTACTACTCTTCCCCACCCTGGTTGTTCACAACTCGCCACTGTTTTGCAGCAGCTTTTGGCATGTGCAAAGGCTGGTGACCCTGTCCCCCCACTCTCTGTACTCAACTGCTTGCAGACAACCCCAGAAAGGCACCAGGGAATGTGTTACAGGCACAATAACTACATGGCCTTCCAAAAAAAAATCCACCAAAAAACCACCACCACCCCCGCATAATACCCAAACAAAAAAAGCCCTACCAAAACACCATAGGGGAAAAAGACTTGGTTTTAAACCTTCTCCAAGAATCTCACCATGAGGGAAAACGTGGGGGGGGGGGGTGTGTGTGTGTGTGTGTGTGTGAAACCACTGGTGGTGTCTGAAAGGTCTGCCTGACCCGACTATGGGTTGGGGAGGCCCCATGAATATTTGTGGAGGATGGATCCCTGGGAAATAAGATATTAAAAAGAAAAGATGGAAATAAAAAAAGGGGGGGGGGGGAATGGGATGTTTTGGGATGTTTTTTCACCCCTTTAGAAGCAAAGGTTTCTCGTCCCACAGCTTGCCCTGCCCTGTCGTTACAGGAAATGTCTGCAAGAAGCTTCCTCCAACACAGAACATTTCCCTGCATCAAGAAGATATGATTTCCACCCCCCTCCTTCCCCTTCCATACATCATTTACAACACGCTGCAGTGATTTACCAAAGCCAATTTCACTCCCTAACATGAAAGCAAGAGGAACAGCTACAGATGTGTTTATTCTCGATCTCTTCGAGAGGCAAGCGAGCGTCTCAGCCTTGCAACCTCTCTCACAGCCCTACTGCAACCCACCTGCCCCACTGCAGGTGAAAGGCGGCAGCTCCTCTGCTGACCCATGGCCGAGGAGCCCATCTCGGAGAATTTATGTTGTTCAAGAGCTCTGCCCCCCCCCTCCTTAAACCTGGGCTCCCACACAGCGCTTCCTGGAGCCCCTTGAGTCATGCAACGTGTCTGAATTAATACCTTTAGATCTGCTTCACTCAGCAAGGCATGCCACTTCCACTGAAGGCAGGTAGCACATCAATCGATGTAAAAATAATAAAAAAAAACAACCCACAACCCTGTACAGCTCTGTAAGTGGGCTGCTTAAATCCAGCGAGGCTGGATGAAGGCAAGCTAAACCCACTCACACGCACCCCAAGCACTGCTTTCGGGGTGAGAAACAGGCAAGCTGGAGTTGAGACCAGCTTTTAGCTCACATGTTGTTCTTTATCCTCATCTTAACAGACACATAACAAGACAAAACAAAACGAGGGGAAAGACCTGCCACTTCCAAAGATGACCCAAACATCAGGCACCTGCAGCTTCCTACAGTCCAGTGGAAAAGCTTCCAGGGGTGCCGCGTCCCTGGCCACCACAGGAAACCCCGGCATTGCTCAACTGCTTCGCAAACTTGTCTCAAGGCTTCCAAACAAGCAGCTAAACCAGCATAAATTACAGATTTTTTTTAAAAAATAATAAAAAAATACATACGCATTTATCCGGGCACGAATAACTATTAAATCATGTTGACCAGTCAAGACTTTCTACAGTTCCCCAGTACACTGGTTGGATCCCACCACCAGTCGCCGTTGGGGCCAGCCAGACCCCCCGAGGCGAGCCATGAATTTCTTCTCACCGAAAGAAATCCATAGAAGTCAAAATTTTTCCGAGAAAAAAAAAAAACAGAAGTCAGTTTTGACACAATTTTCATTTAGAGAACTTCTTTCCCTTTTGCAAGGGAAAAGTGCTTTAAAAATGTCAAAACATTTGATTTATTTATTTATTTATTTGGAGCAAAATGACATTTCACTTGGAAATGTCAGTTAATTTTTAGCTTTGAAAGTTTTACAAGATGAAGCAGTCAACCTGATTTTTCTGACAAGACCAAGACGTTTTCAATGAGCCTGGCTGGAACACGTTTTTGGAGAGAAGTGCAGGGTACAAAGAGAAAAAAAAAATAAAAAATGAAATCAGTGCTATTCCAAACCTTTAAAACAACAATAGGAAACAACAAAAAAATCATTTGAATTCTCAGAAGGCAGAGGAGAAAATTGCCTGCTCAACTGTGCTTTATGCCACGTCGGTATTTACAAGTTTTACTTGCAGCAATTAAACTTTCTGAATGGATTTCGGTGATTGCTAGCTCAGACTAGAAAGTCTAAAGCTGCTCCTCCAATTCTCCTCGCCTTCTTAATCCATGGAGAGGCGGGAAGAAAACAGTCGCTGAAGGAGGAGGTTCATGGGGAAACAAAAAAAACCCAAATCCACTCTCGGCTCATTGCATCTCCACCACCAGCTCTTCCAGAGCAGCCGAGACCCCCATGTGCCAACGCGGACAAGGCAGGCAGATGTTTCCCTCACCTTGCTGCCAGCTTAGCTAACAACTTCCCATCTACTGGAGTCGATCAGCCAGAAAAGTTGACGGCAATTTAATGAGCATATGAACTGTTGCTGATCCATTCACCTCTCGCTGTTAAATAGGAGGAAAAAGACCTTTAGCACGGAGTCAGTGAAGAGTTTGAAGAAGGATAGAGAGGACCTTCACCCCTCCAGGTCACTGGCCCAGCTCTTTGCAGACATCAGCAAGAAGTGAAGCCTTTCCATGTCCCTGGGCTGTTTTGCTAGCCAACGGTATTTCAGATGAGCCCATGGCTTCCCTTTGCAGCAAGAACATTCAGGAAGTTCAGAGTAACGTGCTACCTCCTCCATAAGGAGGTCACTAATTGATAATTATTTACTACCAACCTCTTTTTCGGGTGATAAAACTGAGGCCCAGGAAGAGTAAGGTCTTTGCCCATGGTAATGGGGATGACCAACTCCATGTGCCCCTCCTTGAGGCCCAACCTTTGGGGCACCCAAATAAACAACTCCAGCCAACGGCACAGACTTCTGTGAGCAAAATCACTCTCACAAACAATGTCTGTGATTCAGCAAAGCACTTAACTTGCATGTTCTTAACTCCCATCGATTTCAAGCACTGAATGGCTTTGCTTAAGTACTTGCTGAAGACATTTTTGCCAGAGCAGGTCTTCTTAAGAGTGCCGGCGATGACCCTAAGTGGATCGTAACATGGACACACGCGCAGGGATGAGATAATGCTGTAAACTATGACCCCGGGTAAAAGCCAGGCAAAGTCTACAGCGCTCGCTGCCGACAGCTGCTCTCCAGCATCCTCAGTTGCAATCCCGACAGCCCCAAAAGCCACGTAAATGCTGCACATAATAATCGCCCGGTAGAAATCTAAAGCTGGCAAGCTTTGTCAATGAATAAGTGTTCCAAAACAGTAAATTAATAAATTCCCCTGAATCCATAATAGATACATCTTTGTTCAGCCACGGAACTTTGATATAAATTGTAGCTTTTTAGGACTGCACTGTCAGAAGCTAATATATCACCCAAGAGTGGATCTGAGTTCAAAAGTACATATAATAATATAATTAAGATAGCTTGACAAGAATGTATTTTAAAAGTATAAAATACCTGCAGGTATAATGGCTTCATAAAGTCTGTCAGATTTACTTCTGCTGTGAAGAAATTTAAAATGTTTTACTCTAATGCAATGCAAATTAAGCCAAGGATATTCATATTACACAGTCCTGGAAAAAAAAAAAAAATACATGGAGAGAGAAAAGAATAAGAAGTCAAGAGCAGACCAAACAAGGTATTTAGCTTTCCAGGCAACTCGGTGGCTCAACCAAGACGAAACAGGCCAGTATCTAATGCATCACTTTCCCACTGACTGTGGGCAGGCAAAGCAAAGTGATGAGCCTACTTACAGCTCTTTCTTATTATCCCAGATTCCTCACCTCGCATTACAGCAGTGCTGTGTTTTATATAATCATTTGCAGGTGGAAAGTGATTTTTCTCCCTTTTTTTTAAAGTTTTTTTTTTTTTCTTTTCCTTGCTGCACAGAAAGCTTAAAATAACAGAAATCTGCAAGTGGGAAACAACACGCAGAGGATGGAAACTGAATCCAGTTTCTGTACTTTCTTCTCAGGGCACCTCCCTTGCAGTGGCAGGCTGGGGCTCAGGCTCAGACACCCCCCATGTCACCAGACACCGGCCCCCGCTGCCCTGAGACAGCCCCTGCCCCAAGCAGCTTACAAAGTAAGTAAGCAGAGTAAATATTTTCCTGGTTTCCAGGAAGAAAAGCCATTAAGAAATCAATACCTGAATACTAATAAAATACTTTGCGCTTCTCATTTTACTTGCCTGCAATGGTTGTGTTTGGGATTTAACTCTGGCAGCTCTGCTGAGACACCCAAATACCTCAGATGTCACAGTCAGGGAGTGACTGCTCCCCTGCCTCACTTCTCATGCTGATTTTTTTTAGTGTTTCATTCAATACACGCAACACAAACTAGTCTAGTCTACCTTCTAAGAGGATGATAGCATGCGCAAAGGCTACCAGGTACTGCACATGGGACTTGGCTTCTCTCCTCCTTGACCAACTTGCTTTTGTGCCTCAGTTTCTCCATTCACACAACAGACACCCTAAAAACCTTGAGGGGGAACCTCACAGAACCTTAGGGAGATCTAGTCAAGAAAGTAGCTTTGCAGGAGCCTCTTTCTTCCCATGCAACAAAACTCCTTTGCTGGGGCTTTCATTCATTTTCCCATCTCAAAGAAAAAAAAAATAATCTTTTTAAGCTTTAATATAGTGCTTGAGGGCATCTGGGTTTTTTTTCTTTTTTGCTTCTGTTCCGTTCCTGAAAGCAGATTTACATTCAGTAACCAGTTCCAAGAGGTGGGTTTCAAGAACGCAAGACATTAAATATTAAGAAACTCCCAAGCAAGAGCAACACCTACAAGCATGAAACAGCCCCACTTTTACCAGTATCTCAAACAAAGTTGAGCCTAAATGTTTCTCCAAAGCTGGGAAGAAAGACGGGGAGGGTGGAAATGAACCAGGCACCCAACACTGCACACCCCGTCACTGGACTAGGTCTCTTCTCCATCCCGTTTCACCCCCATCTCGCCTTCCCTTGCAGAGCCTCAAACACAAAGTGAGTTTGCAACAGCCAGGGAGGGACCGGGCTCGTCCCTGGGACAGGTGGCAAAGTGCTCGGTTGCAATTGCTGCTGTTAAGTCGCAAAAAAACAAAGATGTCAAGAGTCTATGGGGAGAACGGGGAGGACGCAAATCAAGATACATTTCCCAGCGTCTATGCCAGGTGGAAAAGGAAAAGTGTGAGCTGATTAAATCTGTGCTCGCGTCAGATGGGGAGAGGGCTCCTTCCATCTGTTAGCTCGCCAGCGAATCCTTTGGCTGGTACCTCCGAGTTATCTCACTTTGGCAGCCACAGGTTAGCAGAGACCGTCGTGTAGACGTGTGTTCGGGGAGGCATGCCCGCGTCCGGACGTGTGGATTTACTGGCGCATCCCATCTTCCTCTACACAAACAGCTCTTATCTAGCAAGTTCAGCTATGGAGGGAGAGAAAAGCATGCCGAGCGCAGCTCGGGGTGCTGAGATCCCTGGATCCCTCTTCTCCAGCTGGCCACAGGATGATTTCTCGCCTGCACTGTGCAGGCCATACCTAGGCCAGCCCTTTCGCATTTCTCTCTAATGCGGGGAGAGTTTCCCTTTCCACCTGCAAAGCAGGAGGAACAGGGATGCTCCCCTCCCCACCGCACGGAGGTTCAATACAGGTCTGTGTGCTGTTGAATTCCTCACAAAACCTTTCTGTGGAATAAGCAGCACCACATTTCTCCTCTCTATGGGCTTGGGAAGGTCATATGCCCCCTGGCACCACACGGGGAGGCCCATAAAGCAAGCCAGCCCTGGGGACAAAGCAAATAAGAGGCATGACAGCAATATATTCTCCCCTTATCTGTGCCTACCTCTGAAATCACTGGCAACAGCAGCAGAAAGACAGCAGCCAAGGCATGAGGAGGTGGCAGGACCGTGCTTCAAGCTCAGTGGTTTCCAGCACATCCCTCTAACCCCAGCTGGGGTTACCGCCTGCCCACTCCAGACAGACCGGCCGGAGGTCAGCCGCCCTCCCGGTGGGACAACCCAAAAGGGCTGCCAGGACCGGTCCAGCTCCAGCCCTGCTGTGCACACCATGCCACGCTTCAGCCTCAGCCTTACAGCCAGCCAAGGGGGATTTTTTTTTTCCTTGCCCTTTTTTATCAGATAATTATGATGCTCCGGAAGTCAATGCTTTATCAACAACTGAAAATACTGTTTGCATCTGAGGGTCTTTTCTGCTGAATGCTCAGTCAGTGCTTTCTATGAGGGTTAATGCTAAAAAAACCACCAACCTTTCCTCTATTTCAGCCTTTATTGGCAATCCATTCTCATTAAGCCAAAGACATTTGTCTTCATAACGTGTACTTCACAATTACAATATCAAAGGGTTTGTATCTACATAATAAAAATGATCCATAGAATAATACAAGGGGAAAACATCATAACCTAATGTTGTTATTAATGAATCCAGTGGGACGTAGGAAAGCGATATTCCCATGGGGCATCTCCACGCCCTTCACTAAGCGTTATTATAAAGCATGGTAGGTTTTGAGATCGACACCAAGAGGGAAGGAAGGGGAGATGGAAACAAAATTAAACCGATAGTTCCCCCAGTAACAGATGGAAAGCGGCACACGCAGGAGCAGCATCTCCAGAGGGTTGTCCTAAGCCATGCTGTGCCTACACCACCTGAGATGCCCTAGTCCAGATGCGACACCAGGCTTCTCCAGGAGTCCTCTGCACAAACTGCGGCAGAGATGCCCCTCTTGGCTGTGAGGAGGGTTGGGTGGTCTGCAGGAGCTCTGCTTCACAGCGGGCCACCGCTTGCAGGGCACACTTTAGGGGGTAGGAACCTGAAATACAGGAGGACGGGCTGGCAGGGCCCCCCTGCCCAGGTCGGTGCTGTGACCCAGCCAGGGCAGCTCGCCTCATCCCAGCAGCACTCAGCACAACACGGGTTGCTCTCACGGAGCCAACCCCAAAGCCAGGGCAAAGCTTTCCAACGCCCCACTGCTTTAATTCTTTTGTGTCTCCCAGACTGAATTCAGCAGGGCACCAGTGGGTTGATTAAGCCACATTGTAGGAGATTACAAAGAACTAGGATAAATAGAAGGGGGAGGTTCCCGCGGCCAGCAAGGACATTTTGGTCCACAAAAGTGGGGGAGGAGGAAATAACCCTAAGCAAGGAGGAAGAAGGCAGAGCTCATCTGCAGTAAATAGGGAGAGGCTGCAGAGATTCAGAGCAAGGAAACTCCAGAGGCACATGGCAAGCAAAAATAATAATAGCAATATCTTATTAATAATAATTAATATCATTAATTATAGTAATAATAGCAGTAGTAGGGAAATAAGAAAAAGCCTAGAGTAAGAGATTTGATTCAAAATTTGTGCCATTTGCCCAAACCTCTGCAGTTGCAAGCGCCTGAGGTGGGAGCGTAAGAGCGAGACGGTTCTCCCTGGTCTGACCCAGACTTGACAGCCACTTGGCTCAAATTTCACAGAGCCAAACAAACAACAACGACAACAAAAAGAGCTAAGCCTCTGAGCCAAAGTTTGTCATTCAGTGTATGTGGGCCCATTTGTTTTCCACCAAACCGAGGAGGCAGATTTGATATAAAAGGGCATATTATTGACTATCATTGGCAGCTTCTCGCAAACTCTAGGAGCTTAACCAAGATACACGGTTGTCTCCATCAAAATGCAGCTAGAGAAAGGTTCTATGAATTTTTTTTGAGATATCAAAAATAACCGTGCTCACAAATGCGAAAGAAAACCCAACACAACCCTATCAACATTTCAGAAATAGTCCCTAACTGGAAAAAAAACTGGAAGATCAGACAATCAAGTCAGTGACAGCAATTCTTCTCAATAACTCTGACATGCCGCACGTCATCTTTTTTTTGTTGTTTTTCCCCTCCCTTCTTCAAAAAGACCAACACAAACAGCATGTGAAAACAACCATTTCAAACGGAGAACTAGAATTTTGGACGTCAACAATGTCAAACCGCAGCAATCCAGCGCTTACAAAAAAAAAAATCTTGCCTCATGACAAGAGGAAGCTGATTTCTGCCTGCCAGGTGCTCGCACAGAGAAGCGACGAGGGTGTCCCTGCTCCCTCCTCACTAGGTCTCGTAGCTGGGCAAAATGTCCACCATCGGCCGTTCCAGGCAAAGGAGAAGCTCAGCAACCGAACTCTCCGCGTGGGAACCACGCTCTGCGAGCTGCCTGCTTTTTCACGACATTCATTTTATTGAAAGAGGAAATTTATATAAATAGCCCTCCCTCCCAAATTCTGTTTATAATCTAGGTGAATAACTATTGCTTTAGGAGGGTAGAACTGCTGACTCCTTTATTTCTGAAAAATGTATTAGAAAACCTTCTCTTTATAAGAAAAAATGAGAAAGACAAAATCAATAGAGTATGAAAGAGCATGAAAAATGCATTCTAAACTCTTTTTTTTTTTTTTTTGGTCCAATGTTGCTTTCCTGTAAAGCTTCTGCAGAAACACACATTTAAATGTAAATGTCCTAAAAGTAAATGGGTAAGGGCTGAAAAGATGAATAGGAATCGTGAGCAACTTCCAAGAGCTCCTTAGGATAAATAATGCAATAAACCATGACAGGGCATGACAGCTCATGGGACTTCCCACTTTGGCGTTCATACACAGGTGTGGGTGCCTTCCTGCTCAAATTCCCTTGGAAGACCATGGCCAGGGTTTGATGCTGCCCATATCCCTCAGCTCCTTGTGGGTATGAAGTGAATGTTAGTGGAATGACACTTTGAAGCTCCTGGACAAAGCAGCCCGGCTCTCTGCTCATGGCATCTATCAAGACGGAAATGATTAAAATCCAGGGAGCCACTCCCCATAAAAGGCAAGAAAGCAGAAGGTTAGATACAATGCCAGAAAGACCCCTCTGTGCCGTCATCGCTTAACTTCACTTGCCCAGACAGTTTTTGACCTTCAACAGATGCGGGTCAGCATCTGGTGTCTCACCCCCCAGTCACTGCAAAACCCATGGAACCACTCCAGCGTGGCCCTACACCTCCCCATGGCAATGCGGGCTCCCTGAGCATCGCCCAGGGATGCTCCTCCAGCCCTTCCGGCTGTCATTGGCAGCAAGTCGAGGGAATTAACCTATCCCTGCTGCACTAAAGGCATAATACCAGATCTAATTTCATAGATACTGTATATAGGCCACAAGCCTATAATCATAATAATACAGATGTTGAATACAGATGTTCCAGGCACAAGCCCG
This sequence comes from Rhinoptilus africanus, assembly GCA_013400135.1. Lineage (NCBI taxonomy): Eukaryota > Metazoa > Chordata > Aves > Charadriiformes > Glareolidae > Rhinoptilus > Rhinoptilus africanus. The sequence goes on along the minus strand of VXBO01001310.1, from coordinate 87,985 downwards.
GGTGCATCCTGTTAGCGTATTTATTCAGTCTAGTGCTAAAGCTGAGCTAATACCAATCTCCTTAGAGGATTAATAGACACTAACATCGCATTATCAGACCATTAAACACACTTGGAAACACAGGGCATTCTGTCCGTCTTTAATGCTTCTTATTAGAACAGTCAACCTCCCAACAAGGTCAGCGATGCTGATCTCCCCCGCCAACATGCGTGGCAGCACTGTTGCCTGGCGCACGCGACGAGCTGCTCCTGAGCAGGACCCCACGTGCCTCTTGTCACCCACCACCTCCCAGCAGCTCACGGAGAAAGGTTTCCCACCTGGACAGCATGGGGTTTGGGCATCCCAACCCCAGGAGGGGCTGGCTTGCTTCAGTACAGTCAGGCACCTCTGTTAGAGCGAGCACCAGTCCTGGGAGAAAAAAGGAACTGGCTTTTGGGAAAAGCCAATGTGCTCGTTGGGGGCAGCTGTAAGGTTGGCACAATTCCTGTCCTACCTGGCAGTGATGGGCTCAAATCCCCTTGGAGGTAGGCTGGCCAAGGAGGAGAAGCGTTAGATGTCATTCCCCTTACTTGTCTAGAAAAAAGCAGAGAAAATCTGTTCCTGCCGAAGGAAGGGCGATGTTTTCCTTTGGAAACAGAAGCCCTGATGAAAGGCAGAGGACAGAAGATAGGAAGAAATGACTGTTAAGGCCATTCCTCACTCGTTTTCCTTACTATTACAGTAAGGGACAAAAGGCATCTCAAATGGTTTGTTCATAAAGCTCCTCTCATGAACAACCCTCAGAATTACTCTCCTCTCCAGAAGAGACATTAGACCAACCACTTTGCCATGCATGAGCCCCCACATCTCCTCCAGCAAGCCACTTAAAATAATTCTTACATTGCAAGCTTGCTTTTAAATCCACAGACAAAATATTCAACACATTGCCTGCTGGTAGGAAACATCAAGTTTAAGTACATTGCCCCACCAGAACTGGGGACACACCTTAAAACTTGTAATTCTAGAGTCCAGACGAGCACTATTTGAGCAAAGGGAATAAAATCCCATAAGCCAGCAGTAGAGACAGGCTCATGCTATTATCCAAGCTACCCAGCAAGGAGCGATCTGACTTGGTCAGCACATAGCATCCTAAATAATATAATCTGAAAACGTTCCATGCCTTGCAATTGTCCGACTGACCACTTTCACCTGTTTTATCGTCATACATTCTTTTTCCTTCTACCTTTCATTCAGGTCTTTCAGTGTCTATCTTGCAAGATTTATCGACTGAACATCAATGAGGTTTTCTCTCCCTTACTTGTCTCTGAAGGAAAGGGGGGAAAAAAAACCCTTGGAATTATTTGTATTCTTCCACATAATACCTCTTTCAGAGACACATCAGAAAAGTCCTTTACAAGCGAGGAAATAGCCAATATTTTAGAATCTGCAGTGAGGCGCTTCAGCTAGGCTCACTTTATTGTAAAATTAGATGTCATTGTGAGAAGTACTGATATAAATATAAGTGCAAAAGGGCCCTTCTGCTAATGCAGAAACCAACGTAACAATGCGCTATTCCTCCCAGTCGTACAAAAACTTACCTTCCTAGCTTAGCCCATATAACGCACGGCATATTTACATCAAGCATTAAATAACTATTATGCAAAGAGTACCGCACTCTAATATCCAAGCATATTTATGGAAAGCTAAATTATATCGCCAAGTTTATTTTAGCCCAAGAAAGCCCCATGGGGAAAAGATATTGTGCATCTTAAAAGGTAAATGTAAACTCTTCAATAGAAAGGAACCTTTACTGGAAGCAGCACATTGTACCTGGGTAAATCTTGGAGCAATTACACAGCAAAGTTTTCTTTGATGAGGCAGAGATGTGATGACATGTAATTACTTTTTCAATGCTGCACTGTGTGTTTATCAAAATGTTAATGCAAGCATAATAACAGGCTGTATGTTTGTGCCGAGAATGTCAGAGCCTCCAGATGTCAATCACATCTGAAAATAAAATTGCAAATAAGCAGGAAGGCTTGATGGCACAACTGACAGCCCGATACTCAGGCGGCTGACAAGCACGCAGCTTCCCTCTCCCTCGGTGCTTTGTCACTGTAATGCACCTAATAGAACGGATATTTCTTTTATTAACCCAAATGGAATAGGCTGGCACTAAAATGAAATAAACCATGCATATCCATGTACAGAGGGAGTCTGTTAATAAGCACTTCTGTAGGCAAAGTTTGATGGGCTTCTAATTTCCCCTTGGCCCTCTCATTCTGCGCAGACCATGAGAGATGCTCCCAGGCTTCTGCTGCTGCAAAAACAAGCCGGAGCACCTGCCTTCCTCCGCGATGACCAGAGCCTGGCCCAAGAGCCGACAGCAGACCAAAAGCCAACCGCACCCCCAGCTATATCGCCCATGAGGTGACGGCCAAGACACAATGCCCCTAGCTTTTTGGTTTTTTTAATTCTGATCTTAGCTCCTACCAAAAAGACACAATTTTTTTTTCCACAAGAAGGAAAAAAATACAACGCAACCGGAATGCTTTTACTGGTTACAAGGGGCAAACACCTGTATTTCCAGCTCATGTACTCAATTCCAGGTGCCAAAGCACATGCTGGAAGGACATATGGGGAGAGCCAGGCACCCCTCCTTGCAGCCTAACCAGCAAGATGATCTATGGGGTAGCCGGGCAGAGAGCTTAGAGAAGGCACACTAATAAAACGGATGGAGACAAGGACAACATGGGAAGAACGCCACCTGGCCTCCACAAAGCCCCCTGCCTGGGGAAAACGGTAATCTTGGAGAGCACAACGGCAGCTTTTGGGCCCCAACATCTTGAAGGCAGTGAGCATCTTAGAAATACAGCTGACAGTTGCTTGGCAACCCTGGTTACAAAAAGATTTTCAAAGTAAGCAGTAGGCTGAGGCCAGCGCACGGGAAGTTTAGCATCACAAGCAGTCAATAATCTCAGGTTTGCTTCTGGTAAGAGGAGAGGGAGAGGAATTTCTAAATACAGGAGACACCTCACATGGATCAACACAAGGCCATTTGATCAGAAGCAAGAGGAGAGAGTTGCTGGGACAAGGCAGCGATGGGCAAGTTGTCTCTGTCTTTTCAAGTGGTCATAACCATCTTGTTAAGGGATGGGACTCCAAAGATGTTATTTGCTCTGCAAGTAAGCAGATATGCAAGAAAAAAAACTTCACCTTACCAACCCACTCACCTACCTGGCTTTGGCTCAATTACATTCAAGAGTTTGGGATTTCAAGGCTTTGTGTCTCACAACAACGATGGCTAAAAGCATCATTTTAAGAGCAGGAGGCTTCACAAGAGCTCCTGCCTTTCAGGAGGGATAGAATAGTTAGTCATCAGCAGCAAAGTTTGCGACCAGGTCTGTAACAAACCTGAACAATACTACTTGAAACCATCAAAACAGCCAACAAGTCACGACATTTAAGCAAATACAATACTCAAGAAAAAACCAACCCAATCACAACAAAAAAAGAAAATAGCAAAGCTCAAGTATTTTTCGTGTTAAGTGGCTTAATCCTCAGCAGAACTAAAAAAAGTGAATAACCACTTGTCGAGGGGGAGATGGTGAACCACGCCATGTGCTGATTCCAGGTTGGACAAAGCGCTGAAACGCTGGTTTCATTTTCCTTCCAGCACAATGACAAAACTGCTTAGCAGAAAATTATTGCCTTCAGAGGGCTGATGGTGATGGCCGATTGAGTTGGTGATGTGGAAATCGCACCTCAGATCAGTATTAAAAAAAAAACCAAAAAAACCCAGAGAACCAGAATGGAATAAGGAAAAAAAAAAAAAAAGCAGCCTTTTCTCTCCCCTTCCCCTCACTCATTTCTCCTCCCCACACCAAGAATGACTGGCAACAGACCTTCAGTAGACCACTGCATTAATGTCTGGGATATTTAACCTTTCGATTTGTCACTTTAGCAGCTGAAAAATGAATCCTACTTTTTTTTTTCTCCCCCCCTCTCCCCCTCCCCCTCGACGCTTTGGGAGCTGGCAGCAAATTGAGTGTCATTTGGACACTGACATGAAACTTGCAGTGCCAAAAGAATTCACCGGGGCCTTGCGAAGTACGTCATCATCATCATCTTCACCGCCACCTCGGGAGCATCTGATTTAATGTTTGGAATGCTGCTTAATTGGCTCCTTGCAGGTTGAGCCTGCAACATGACAGCCTCAATACCCTGACTGAAAATAAAGGATAGAGATTTGTCAAATGAGGTCTTGCAGCCGCCTCTAGGAAGCTGCAGACACTAAAGGGGATCTAAGATCTGTCTGACGAGGCACTTCATCTCTCGCTCGCACAAGATCTTGCATTCCTTACAGCAAGGGCCTTACAATGCAAAATGTATTTATATTTTGGTGCTGCTCTCAAAAGCAGGTGTTAGATAATTCAGTAATTAGTATGCACATCTAACTTCATTGCAGCCTCTGTTGATCTCTCAATTACAGTTAGCCGGCTCCTCTGAAGTTTGCAGTAGTTAATTAGAGCATTATTGAACAGGCAGGCTCTGCGGGCGAGCATCACAGCGGCTGACAGCTCGGTCCCACGCCGACCTTGACCCGCGCACGTCTGGCTGGAGATACGCGAGGACCAATCCTGACCCCTCTTGCAGCCCCTCTCGCAACCAGCCCCATCCAAACTGGCAAGGTGCAAGACCATCAAAAAACCTCTGGTTTGCTGCCATTAAATTTGGGGGCTTTTTTTTTTTTAATTGAAAAAAATTTAGAAGTTAATCAAAACCCATCAGTACCACTGAGACAAACAGGGAATAAAATTTTGCTTTCTGTGCAGAACCTATTGCCCAGTCCCAACCAGGCAGAGCAGCACACAGGAGGAGAGTTTAACAGCCCGATGCAACACAAAAAAAAGCTCAAAACATGGACAACGCACTGTCTGAACTGCTCTATGAGGCTCTGAATACCTTAACACCGACAAATTGTAGCCAGCAGTTTGAAAACAGTTACCAGTGAATAATTGAAGGTGTCGTGTCACCTCCAACATCTAAAATCTGTTTTTCAGAAACTCATGGTAATCACTAAAGTAGAATTTATGCTATAAATATTAGAGAAGGTGTGTGTTTACATCATTATAAATTCAGAAGGCAAGCCTGTTAGCTGAACTTTAGGGAAATCCATGTGAAGAATACATGAAGCGTGGAGAGGGGCACTTTGCAATAGGATCAAAACCAAGTTGTGGTGCGGTTTGGTTTTTTTTTCAAACGGTTCTCTTTGCTCTAACACCAGCTGATGATTTTTACAAGAGCTTCCTGCAGAAACACGGGCCTTTGGGGACTCACTGGAAAGTACTGTCCAGGTACAAGGTAAATAAACAGCCTAAAAGGCAGCGCCTGCGGGAATCTCTAGGAGCCGGCAGAAATTTCATTACAAAGGATTACGGTCTTTGAAACTGATGCACAACAGACTGCGAGGATGTACAAACGCTTCCGAACGAGACCCAGAAATGCCGAAAGCAGCAAAAGCACAGGGCTTTGAGGCAGCAAAGCTCCTGCAGATCTCCAGAAAACAGGCAATGTGAGTTTGATGCTCTGGGGCCGCTTCCCAAATTACCAGCATGGCCCTGCCTTTTGCACCATCGCAGGGAGGACACCTTCCGCAGAGAAGCACCATTACAGTGGACAAAAGGCCCACGTGGCGCATTAGGAGCTCCAACACCTGCTATCCCGACAAAGTACCTTTCCAGGTGGCTTTATCACTGACCTCCATATGGAGGTGAGCTCCATGGCTGGTTCTAAGCAGGGCTCAGGGAAAGACATAAACAAAAAGGCATGTTTTGAAAAATTAAGAAAGCAATTTAGAAGTGGATAATTAGATCTCCTTTTCGTGCTGCACTGGGAAAATTAAATTACTTTTTTATGAAGGTGTGCGTATCAGCTCTGAGAGTATTGTGGGGAAAGATTATTTTTCTAATATTCTTTTTCCCTCCCCCCCCGCCCCAATTCCCTGGCTCTCTGCTCCTCGTGCATCCAAGGAAGTGGCACTTCTAGCCTTCAGCTGTGGCAGGCGTTCATCTCCAATAATTGCATTTGCTGCATAAATTGCCAGCGACGTGGAGAATAAAATTAGCTTAAAATGAACCCAAATGGCAAATCTCAAACAAGTATCAGATGGAAGAACTCATTAATCCTCATTTCAGAACAGGTAAAGCATCGAGGCGGCCAAGCTGGCCCCGTGTCCAAGAGGAGGGTGGGTCCTCTTCGGAGGTGGTGGTGGTGGAGCCTAGCGCCCTTCACGTTAGAGGTGGACCAGACTTTCATAGACATTCGGGTATAAATGAGATCACGGTCCTACAAGGCATTGATTTCATCCTGCTTAGAAAAACCCTCCCCACACCACCAGCAATGTGAAGGAGGAGCAGGTAGGCAGCTCCACCTTGCATTGCCCAACTCTTCTCAGCAGACAGGAGACAAGAAACCCATCCAAGCCCCCACCAACAGGGCTGCCCATGCACTGCTGAAGTCCACCTGCAACAGAAGACTCACTGGCATCATACCCAGGCTCCTTCTGCTTGGCTTCCGCATCCAGAAGCTCCTCAGAGGGAATGCTACAACCTGAGAGTGAAGGGCACCCAGATGCGCTCTGCAACTCGCACCCATTTTTTGCTATGCCTGCCTTGGTCCTGGTTTGGAAACCCCACATTGGTCCCCCCCCCGTGTCCGCTCTCCACACTGGGTTTCTGTGCTGCTTTTGCTGACTTTATTTAATGAGGTTTATTGTTTGCGCTGCATAATTTTCAAAGGCATGTCACCCACTTCGAGATCGCCTTCAGATCTCCAGCTTGGGAAAGGCAGGAGGGTCCTTTGAAGCCACATTCATTAATTCAGTAGCTGGTTTCTGCATTTAACAGCACATGTGTTTGAAGCACACAGAAGCCACTGTGGAGACATCTAAGAGATGTCCCATGATACTGCACATTAGAGAGAGCGATTATAAAACTGCTAGGCCTGCCGTCCTTCCCTGCTTTGTAACTTCCCTCCAGATATCAAAAAAAGAGAGTACAAAATATCAAAATATCATTGTCTGGCTCTGATGATGACTGCCTAGGACTAGAGACCACATGGAATAACGATTTCATTTTAATTATCAGCAGTTCAATTTTTTCTAACTTGGTTATTGAAAAAAAAACAAAAACAAATAAACCACCACAAACAAAACCCCCAAAAGCGTTTAGAAATCAGCCATTTGGGTAGGCACAGCCATTTCCAACAGGAAGCTTTTGCATCTGCAGTTGTTCTTGGTTGCTCTTGTGTTTCTAACGTACTTGCAGTTGCTTCCCTCAATGTCAGACCCCCATCCACCCCCTGACTGGTAGTTACGGTAGAAGCAAAACTCCTGGTGCACAGAGACACGGTGCTGGTCACACCAACTCTGTCTTACACCGTTACTATTGGGTCAGCTCACTCCAAGCTTGCCTTATTTAACATGTACCATTCACCAGCAAGGCAGGTTGAAGCCAAAATTGTTCTCTCTATTAAAAGTAATTGATTACCTCCATTTATGGAACTACAGCCATTGCCTACACAGAGCAGAGCGTCCTGCAGAAATTATTCCTTGGTCAACCCGTTGCTCATTCTTAGCTTATTCACCGAGACTTCACACCAAGAGATTCAGCCCCAAGAGTAAAAGTTTTAGCTCTGGGGAGAGGACACACAGGCACTTGGGGATAAAACTTCAGCATTACCCTTTACCTAATGTCAGCAGCACAGGTGAAGGCTCTGTCCCCGAATCCATGGCCTCGTGCGAGGCACTCGGACCAGCTTTTTGGCAAATCCACCACCACCGATTACTCCTAATACTTCCCTACCAGCTCTTTCTGCTATTTCCACCCGCAGACCCCAACGGCCCGATTCAGCCTTACCAAGGGCACTGGTGAACCACACGGTCACCACCCACATACAAAAACCTTCTTTGCATTCAGGCAGACAACAAGAGACGCATTAACAAGGCGCCAATGAAAGTAACTAAATTGCTGCTACTCATTATCGCAGTAAGTTTCTCTTCCTGCTTAAAGATGGGGGCTAGCCTTTGCATTGATGGTACCCACCAGTATCAATCATGCATTTATTTTTATATACCTCAGCAATATGTAGCAATTAGTAGAGGTAACACTAATTAGATTTTACATTGTAATGCAAGCCCCTCTAAACTTAAGTCATAACATACCTAGCTTCTAATGACTGCAAGGTCATTTTGGTATTCTGCGTAATAGCTTTGATGCTAATGAATACATTTGCTATGCATGGGAACATCGCATGTTTTCCCTGGGTAGTTTTTACCATTTACCAGTGGACACTTGGTTTAAATTGCTGCCGAGTGCAACGTGGTCTAGAAGAAGCCACCTAAACACCCAGCTTAATTGCAGTGCTTCGTAGCTCCCAAGAAAGCAAGACCTCACGACAAACCTGCTCCAAGGGCAGACGGCATGCTTGTTTGAAGGGATTAGCTTCCGATTAGAATGGCACGAGATTCCAGGAGGCAGAAAACTTAAATTTCCTTTGTGCTTCATAATGGAAAAAGCTGGAAGACAACAGGCTTACAGTCAGCTTAGTGCTGTTCCTGTGTCTTTCCATCACATCTGGCATAATCTCCTTAGAAGACAGCACAGCAACACACCGCGTAAGGAACCGATGTTTTGTTTCCCTCAGTTTCCCCACCTTCTACCACCACCAGAGCTGAATAAATCAGAAAAGGTGGCATTTAGCAAAAGTAAATTCATTTAAAGATTCGAAAACAACATTTGTGGGCTTTATAATTAGCTTTTTAATTAATTTCCTATTCTCCCCTAATTACAATGCCTGCAAAGACAAATTCTACCAGCTGTAATTGTTTTACTAAAAGCAACTGGATTACTCCAAGGCTGATACCATCCTTTTCATAGGCTGCGGGACTGCTGGGAGCTCCAGGCTTGGACCTGTTGATGAGGGAAAACCCCGATGCTCCCCACACAGCTGATGGGACCCCATTATTTCTCCTGCTTTGGGGCATCCAGCATTGATGCTGGCAATTTTGCCGGGAAAAGCCACTGCCCAGGTTGCAAGCCATGCAACAGCAGTTGAAACAGGACAGACTTCACTTCCAAAGACTTTCCTCAAGCAAAACCAATCCCCCAAAAAACTGCATCCTGCCTTTGACACACCAGGGAAGCGCAAGCATAAGGAACTTTTGAATTGCTGGCCGGAGGCTGGGTATGGCAGGCAATAAAATCAGAGTGAACAAATATATCTCATGACATATCTCCTGAACTTAGGTTACTCGCTAAAAAAAACAAGGAGAAGCCATGCTGTGACTCATTTTACAGGCCCCAAGAATCAATGCCTGCAGTAACTAAAGGACTTTAACATTAGCTGAAAATAGCTGCTACCGTTTGAGACTATGCAGCATTTAGTCTTTAAACTCTAAGCTTTACTTTCTGCCGGCGTGGCCGGATGGATCACGCCTGGCTGCTGGCCACGCAGGTCAAAGTCCACGCTCTGCAGAAGCTGGAAGGATCTCCTTGCATAAGTCAATGGGCTTGAACCTGCGATGAGAAAGTTGCCAACAAAGAGAAAGAAAAAACACACTAAAAGCAGAAAGAAGACGTTCTTCTGCCCCTACTACAAGTTCCCTGGGGCAGAGATTGGGCTTTGTGATTTCAAAAGCAATTTAGGCAGATTTCCCTACCCATCTTGATAGAAAATCAAGGGCAGGTAGACAGCTAAATCCCTCAGACTGCTTTGTGAATCTCAACTTATGTCTTTTAGCATGACTTAAGCCAAGACTCTGCTCATTGCAAGCGCCAAAATAATCACACCAGCAGGATTTTGAAATTCAAAAGAAACCTTTTTGCAAGCCGCCGACCTCAGGAAGTTCAGAGGCTGCTCTGCCGCCTGCCACTTGGGTTTGACGCATTGGGGAGAGGGTGCTGCAGTGGATTTGTTGGCTGAGCGAACAGTCTATTCTCATGCTCAGATAATGCAGAAATAAAGTGCATTTGTAACAGACAACAAAAGGATTATCCCCCATTCATTTCAAAGCACCCTTCATTCCACTCAGGGATTACATTTTCCTTTACTTATCTTGCAAATAGTTTTTCATAAGAGCGCATGGCTTATGGCAAATACCAAAATGTGGTTGGGACAATGAAAGCGTGTACTGCAGGAGAGAGATCCCATTCAGTAGTACGCACTTACTGCTGTAATCTACTGCCTCAGAAGGACCACTCTTCTGAAGAGCAGAGGCGCCGAGCGGATCAGCTTTGAAACCCGTCGCACACTTCAGATTTGGGGGAAGTTTGTTACAAGTGCTTCTTCAGCTTTCACATCTCGTCATAGGAGGAGAACAGCAGTGCTTTGCACTTCTGTCGGGTCCATCTGCCTAGAATGTCAAAGCACTTCTGCAAACATGAATCCCATCCAGCAGCAAATTAAAAAAAAAAAAAAAAAGCTTTTTGGCTTCTTGAAAAGCAATAGGTTCTTCACTTTTCCATGTCTTGGAAACTAATGCACTATGGCAAAATTCAAGTGCTTACCAGACATGAGAGAAGCCAAGGCAGAGAAGCCCAAGAGCCTGGTGCAACCTCCACACACCCCCTTTCTCCAGTGAAAATAAGCAGGCTAAGAGGATTAAACAGGAGCTGGCATCAGTCTGGCACAAGAAAAACTAAATACTTGAATCATAAACAGCAGACTAGAGACCACCGGCAAGAGCTGGTTCCCCCAGGACTGGCAGCTCCCATCTCGTTGACTCAAAAGCTTACGATTTTACAGGCTTGCATGAAACAAGTTTGCTTGGTCTCAGCCCAGATGTGAGCACGAGGAGCTGGGCACACTGGAGCTGGGCTCTGCAAGCCCCAGGAGCAGGTTAAGGTAGGTGCAACTTGCTCAGCTCGGCCCCTGGTTATAACCACCCTGCTCCTTGCTACCTCGGACTAATGGAAAATTCAGAATTTCTCACAAAAAGAAAATAACCTGGGGATGTAGGCAGCAGGTGGTTTCACGCTGTCTGTAAATCAATGAGTCTAAGGGAGTTATGATTGATTTGGTGCTGGGGAGGGGACACCTTTCATGACTCTGAACGGGCTAAAAAACAGATAGTCTCTGCTTACTTCATCTTAGCTTTCTGAGTAAAAACGGAGAAAAACACAATGCTAACCATTATATTGCCACTCAGCCAAAAAAATAACACCCCGCCATTTCTGTCAGTTCCCCCACCCTAACAGAAAGTATTCAGTTATCTCGCCTGTCCTGCTGTTCCTGACAGGGTAAATTACAGCATCATCGAGGAGCTGGAGGAACAACCCTGCTCTTCACCGCTGCTCCCAGATGATTTATTCCCTGTGGTTGCATTCAGTACCCCCAAAAATGCTGGTCTGTGCTGCCCTGTCCTGAGAGAGATAACAGCAGCATAGGTGTGTAAATAATACTGCTTACGGCTGGAAGAATTTTGATTTTCCCAGTGACGCACAAGTCACTCCTTTTAATAACCAAAGGCAACTGGAGGCAGCACAGAGTAGCATACGGTGCACGGAAATAAGGGAAAAGTGGGAAAAATGTCACACTGCAGCGCACAGCTGGTGAGCTGCCACCCAGCACTGGCACTGCAAGCTTGTCACCGCGCTCGTGCACAGCAGCATCGATCCCAGCAAGCCCCGACTCTCCGGTGCAGTCCATGAGAACCATAATTGGAGGCTGGAGCTGATACGCAATTGGCCCCATTTGCCTTCTCATTGATTAAGACATTTTGTGCCCTTTGTTTATGTAGCTATTTGGTCTTGTATAAGAGCTACGGTTTGGGGTTCTCCCCCCCCCCTCGTCTTTCTAATGGTTTGAAATTTTTAAAGGAAAAAAGAAATACAGACAATATGACCACACTCTGCAAATCAATGCATCTTGTGGATAATAATACTTGAGATTTATGTAACGCTTAATGTTTGCTGAGTGCTTTGGAAAAAATAAATTAACCTTCAGAACTGCACTGAAATAGGTAAGCATCATTAAACAGCTTTACTGTAGGGAGAAACTGAGTCAAAGGGATTCAAATAGCAGAAGAAAAGTACCTGAAACTGCTTTAACCACTGGACTGGATTGTCATGAGGACTCTACATCAATCTACACAAGTTGCACAAATTAAAGGTTACATTACAGATGCCCAGTGACGCCTGTTAAAGTCAGGAGATCTAGGTTTTAGTCATGCTTAGGACCAAAAACATGAGAAAACATCCAAAACGCTAGAAACCTTGTACGACTCAAAACACCCTTGGGTTATGGCCAAAGTTAAGGCCTCGTTTAAAACCATGCAGGCCTAGGACAAGCAAAACGCCAAACCCAGCTCGGCTGACTTAAGCCAAGTATTGGAGAACGAAGGAACAACAGACAAATACCAACACAAAAGGTGCTCAAACCATCAGTCCTGAGAGGCAGATTCCTGGGTTCTTGGTGAACCGAGCAGTGCTTTAGGAGAAACACTATTTTGCACCTTTGGCAAAAGCTGGCAACTCCCTACAGATCTGCAAAGGAGCGGCTGGAGCATCCACACGTACCCAGAGAGATGCTCCACACCGCTACCCGGCAAAGCCTTGACAGCCTAAGGGGAGGCTGAGCCCTGGGCACGGGATCCTGCTGCTTCCATGCTGCCCGTAACTGGGACCTAGAGGTGATGTGCCTCCACCAGGCATGGTCCTTCAGAAAACCATCGTATCCTGCACTCTTCCACGCAGAGCTCATGGTCCCAGGGGAGACAACAGGAGAACACTCCCATATGTAAACAGGAGATCAATGCACTTTCCAGAAGACAGATTATTTGTGCAGATGTTGGTGCTCTTCGGAGCAGTTTCTATTTGAAGGTGAACAGAAGCACGGCACACTTCAGCAAAAGCTCATTTAATTCTCATCATTACCAGGTCTCTAATGTATAATTGATCCTTAGCTCATATGATAACTCAGGCACCAGCAGCCATAGCTCTAAGGGAGAGAGAGTCCTGCCTCCACCCAGAAGGGCCCCAGAGAGCAGAAACCAATTCAAGTGAAATGGGAAAGTCACAGCCCAAGATGCAGGACATCTGGAGTTAATACACTTCCCACAGCCCTGGGGCAAAGCCTCTGCTCTTCTCTGCTCCAGCACCCACAGATTTCGCAGTTAAGTACACTAATGGGAATGAAGCTGCGTGTCCCAGCACTCTGGGGAACCACGTCTTGCTCTGGATTGTAAAAAAGCTTTCCTGGGTTCTGCTCCTCAGACTCACAAAAAAAACCTTCTGCTGCTGAAAGCTGAGCTCGGGTTCTGTTTCTGGCCTCATCCAAGAGGATCCATGTGCTTTAATCCAAAGCAAGACCTATCCCTCAGGTGGAATTAAACCCAAGGCAAGACTTTTTGCCCAACTTTGAAGCACAAACACCAAAAAATTCAAGGCTGGCTGATTTTTGGCGTAGCTAATGAGAACTCTGCAAAGGAGGATTTGTCTGTCACAAGGAAGTCTTTGAGGTGGAGATCCCCATCCAGCAATTGTTGGCTAACTCTGAGAAATCCCAGGATTTTGCTGTCTGACCTCCTGGCTTAGCCAGGGCACACCAAAAGCAAAACTACGACACTGCGTAACATGAATGGCTCTAGTTTTCTTGCTGAAGATGAGCCCACAACTGGCTAATCCTGGAGGAAAGCAGGTTGAGAGGAGGAGAGGTGGGTATATTTTTCAAGCCCAGCACTGTTTGTGGAGCAACAGGAGACGTGACACCAAAATGCAGTTGGCTCCCACCTCCCCCTAACCTCACCTCCCTCCAAAGGGTTAAAAGAGTAATTAAACAATGATTTTGCCATAAGTACTGGACTTCAGAGGCCTGCGTTTTTCTTTTTTCTTTTTTGTTAGAGGAGGGAAAGGGGAAAAAAAAGATTTAAGATAATGGCCTTTTTCTCTTCAGAATAAATTAAGCTCAAAGATAGAGAATCCCATTACTAATGCCTTTTAGCAAAGCCTAGGCATTCTTTTAAAGTCAAACTTTAAAGTATAATGTGCAGTGATCTTGTTGAAATCTTTCCTGTAATGATATTTAAGTGATGGCCAAGTATATCAGTGGGTTCAGGAGAAGTATTGATTGTGTATCTTCAAGGGGATGAGCCACTGCAGAGAGCTGTGGCAAAGGGAACCCACGCTGCTGATATAAAAGATGCCTTTAAAACCACACACACAGAGTTGCTAGTAACTAATTATTCCAGGACTCATGACAGAAGAAAAGAAAAAGGTAAAGAAGAGAAATCAAGGCAAAGGATCCGCCTCGAGGAGGGGAATGTGGGACACGCAGCTCTGATGTGTGATAGGAAAACTTGCTCCCATCCCTTCTGTGCACCCTTCCTGAATTTAATATTCCTTTCAAATTCGTCTTCCCCTTTCTCTTTTTGAGCAGGAGGAAAGCTGACAAAAGCATGATCTTCACATCTGCTCAGGGGAAAAAAAAAAAAACCCAGAAAGAAGGTGGTGCTGAGGGGAGACTTGAGATTGCTCACGTGTCTACTTAAAAAAAGCCCACCCCTGATGAAACCTGTCTCCCGAGAGGTACCATGGTGCAGTCAAACAGGCAGCTTGATCTCACCTCACACCGTCCCATCTGAACCTGGGGGGCATGGGCTCAGGCGGCCCCTTGGGCTGCAGGTATTGGAAATCATCACCCTTCCCCAGCCAAGCCCTGAAGAGCAAGTGCCACGTTTTGCCTTGGAGGCAGCAAAAGGCTGGACCCGGAGCCCAGTCCCCCCACCACGGAGCACTGAAAGGAGATGTCCACTGCGCTGCATCGGCCTTCCAGGGCACGGGGAATTTATAGCAATGCCTCCAGCCAGCGGGGCAACCTCTCCATCTGCTGCAGCCTCCACAGCTGAACCATCGCCCCACGGGCCTGGAGAAAGAAACGTCTCCTGTGACTTTAAAGGAGCAGTTTCAGAGTAAAGAGGGAGAATACCCTCTGTTTGCTCTGCAGCTGCAATCCCCCTTTCTCCACCAAGACCCCAGCCCCTTGCCCACAGGTCTGCTCCTGTCCCCTGCCCAAGCCCAACTTTACAGATCGCCAAAAGGGAAAGGAAGCAGATACTTCAGAGGCAAGAGTGTAAAACCAGGAGGGAAACAACCCACATGGATAGGCAGGTGAAGCTATACACATTGTAGAACTTTCCAGCACACGCTACTTCATGTGGATGCAACCTTGGATGTACATGGATCCTCATGTACATCCCTCAGCCTCTCTAGTTTTGGCCAAAAGCTTTCTAGCCAGTCCCAAATTTTGTAAACTAAAACATAGCACTGGTTTAGCCCTATGCCATGCATAAGCATCAATGCACCAGCTGCAAATCTTTGTTCCCTTCGTGCTTTTTCTGTAAAGTTGTTCTTATTTTAGGCAGCACACTCCAAGGTTAAAGAAAATGCCTGTGCAGGCGTAGGGGTCAGGTGTAATCAGCTGTGATTTTGCAATCAGGTTTGAGCCATTTAGACGTTACTGCCCTTCCAGAGATGGTTTGATCCTGCCTAACCCATTTTAAAGCTGTTCGCTGCAGTTCTTGGGAGAAGCGGCAGAATAATGTAACATAATAGTCATTCCACCCTGAAACTCATACCCTCAGCTTCTTCCCCCAAATCATTTTCCCACATGGGCCACCCAAACACAGGCTTGACCCAAAACCAGAACAGAAATTCAAACAGTGCTGACTATCTTTAACTTGCTATCAAGACAACAAAACATTTCGGTGCAGTCAGGAATTAGCACCTGGTGGAGCATCCTTCGGTCCCCTCCAGAGCCTGCGGAGGAAACACTGAGAGCTGAAAACAAAAGAAAACACCCCCAGCTCAGAGACTCTTCTCCAGACAGATTAATTACCACCTTGCTGCCTGACAGTCACATACAGAGGCCTCCCTTCCATTTATTTTAAAAAAAAGCTTTTGATTTAAGGAATTACCATTTAAAAGATACCGAAAGCCTAACGGTCATCTACTGTGCATTTAAAGGGGGGGAAAAAAAAAAGCAAGTCTCTCTGGCAATTACCATTGCCCAAGAACTTCAGGCTCTCACATTTCTCTGCTTAATAGTACAGAGATCATAGATACACATTTATTAAGAAGAGGCCACTTATGTTCAGCTTGGCACAAACACGCTGTCTGCGGTGGTGTTTAATTAGAGATTAAACCCAAGGAACTAGATAATCAGGCCTGCTAATGAATCAGGAAGCTCAGTAAAGCGAAGGGATGAAGATTTCGGCAGCTTTGCTTTATCTATCTGTACTCCTCCTTTGTCTTATCCTGGTCCTTCATCCTAAAATCACAGGCTTGGATACGCTGGAACAGAAAGACACCAAAGCTTTCCTTTGCCATACAGTCCAGGTGACGGCAGAAAGCCTCCACGGCATCAGTGAATATTCAGTGTTTGCTCTGAGATCCCATAATAAACAAACAAAAACCTTTGGTTATTGCATCGCTTCCAGGGAGCCCCAACAAAGAAAGAGTTGTTTAACTTCTGTAGCGTGCTGCTAGCAGGAAGGTACAATATTCAAGGCAATTTTTATTGGTTGGACACTGTACATTGGGTGATACATTTCAAGCCTCATTTGGCACAAAATTGAAATGGTTTAAGTCAACATTCAAGGTAAACGTCTGCATTTTTATGGCCAAAGGCCCCAACTTATTATTATTTGCTTCTGTGCCGTTGGTTAAATTGAGCTTTCGTATATTTACTGCACCATCCTAAAGTCTAATCAGACTGATTGCTGGCGGGGATATTATGACTGGGAAAATAGGTCTTTCGCTGAGGCAATAAGAGGGTAACAGACTTTCCTTTGCAAAGTCTTTCATAAATAAGAGGTCATATCTAATAATGTTTGCTTAAAACTTCTTAGCAGAGCTTCTGTTCTCAGACGCTACTGGCTTTTTAGTTTCAGCTTTAAATAAATACATGGTCATATATATGCTGGTAAGAACAGAAATAATCCCCCCTCTACTAAGCCATCATCTGTTCCACCACCAAACGTACACAGGGAGATTGGGAATACTGAGAGAATAATGGGAGAAGAAGGAAGAAGTAGTCAAAGTTTCTTCTAGGAGGCAACATGGGAAAGTTCATCACCCAAAGCCTCACTGAGGTGGCAGCACCCACCCCTTCCTACCCATCCCCAGCTACATCCCCACCCGGAAAGCGCGTGTATATATGTGTATGTGGGACATCTCCAATCTCATTGTCCTACCTTCCCATCTCCTTCTCCAGAGAGAGAGCCACTATTACTACCCAAGCTACTGTGGATGCAGATGCAAGAAGCCTCATCCCAGGGAGCACTGCTCCGTCCCAATGGAATGGAGGCAGATAAGCAATTGTGGGCACTACTCGATTTTGGATGCTAACACTCCCTACTGCAATCAAGGCCTGGATGCAGTGACCACGCAGAGGCTGATGAACAACTATCGTCTGCAAGAAAAGGCCAGGTGGCCTTTCTAGACCATTATTCAGCCTCTGACTTCAACAGTGATATAAGGAATTAGTCCATCAAGCACCTCTGCAAAGGATACTCCACTCTTGCATGAGACAAGAGGTATTCCAGGAAATTACTAGGATGTACACTCAATGGGTATATGGCCAAATACGACTATCAAACCACTGACAGAAAACCGGACAGGGATCTTGGGATCACAATAAACTGAAATGGAAGCAAAACACAAGGGCCAGCACCCAAAGCTTTTGTACTCCAAAAGAATACACCAATAGAGTGACATCTATAAATTACACTTTGGCATCAAGACGGAGATGGAGCTAACCTGACTTGCTAAGTCTTGCTCCTGACCCCTGGAGAGGGCAAGAAGAGATCCTGTTCAATGCTTCAGACTGAATCCAGCAACCAGCTCATTCCCTCAGCAAGCAATCGCTAAAGCAGCAAGCCACAGAGGCGGCAAAGCCCCTCAAAGAAGAGGTCGTGGCCAGAAGCCTGGAGTTGAATGCATGCACCAAGCCAAGACACACGAGGATGGACGCTGACTGACTTCTGGGGAAGGGAGAGAAAGGGGCACTGAAGCAGAGTTTCCTGATGCAAACACATAAATGTCAGTAAGCAGCATGGAGATGAAATAGGCCTGACAGATGGAGCCATCCTGGTTTTTGTTTGTCTCCAAAGTTGTCAGTTCAGGTCTCCAGGTCAGAAATCATTTTATCTGTTAAACCATATGCTTTGTAGAACAAAACGCCTGGCAGACATCAAGGCATATGTATTTTAAGGAGCAGGATAACATACCGAACATCTCCAGACAGTTGTTTCCTATTTATTGTTACTATGGTACAGAAGAGGCTTTTCTCCTCTTGCCCTGACTGTAGCCTGCAAATCACCATGAGAAAGACAACACAGCAGTTAACTCCACTCTAACTTAACCATTTGTAAACATCCTGTTCTAAAAACCCAACGTATTAAAAACTCCTTCACGTGAACAACAGCCATTTGGAAGCAACAGAACAAATCCATCGTGTGCCCACCCCCGGATGCCATCCCACCACACGACCAACGGGCAATTTTGCAGTCAAGGGCTGTTTGCCTGCAGCAGAAGGCTCGGTTTCACTCTAGATGGTGTAACTTCACCTAAACCCCAAGTCAGGAAAAGCGTTTTCCAAGCCTCAGCTCTTGGGGGACAACTCACTCTGTCTTTGTGCTTGCCTGCAAAATGCTTTCTCCAGAAACCCCACTAAACGCGGATGGAATTCCCTGCTTACCATGACCCATATTTAACAGGTAGCAGTGTCTGGGCTGGGACAGGAACACACCTCGCCCTTTTCGCTTTGCTTCATGCCCACCCCTACGTAGTAAACATCCTTTGGTTTATTTCGGGCAGCTGCAAGCCTGCAAGGTCCAAGCCAGATGCTGTTTTCTGTCACCGCACACAGCTGTCCAACAGAGTCCATGCAACAAATTCCCCCTCTCCTAAATACAAATAAATAAAAAGAAATGATGGACAGTCTATCAACCCGATTAAGCCAGACACAGAAAAAGCATCCCCAGTAGTCAGGTTCACGGCCATCAACTTGAGCGCTCAGAATAAATGTCCAGGAGAAATCTCTAAGTACTAACTCACTGCCACGCTTCAGGGCCGGGGGTTCAAAACACACACAGGATTTGGGGCAGTATAACAGATGCTGCTGAAGGTTGCTTGATGAAGTCATGTTAAACCGTCTTTATTTTTCTTCAGCCAATAACGCAAAGTCTTTAATCCCAGCTTCTAGACAGCCTAATTAAACAGTGAGTAGAGAAGGTTGGATTCCTATCCGATAAATAATTAGAGCTCCTCATCCCACCCAGTCCAAACCCTATTCTCCCCTCCTGACAGAAGACCACTCCGAGCAACACCCAAAGTTATTACAGCTGGACACTGGGGGCATTCATCATCCTTCACTGCAAAGACAGGGATTACGCTTGGCTGTTGATGTGCTTGCCTGGAGCACACAGGATCTCGCTGGAGCAGCCGAGGGAGCACAGAAGGGCAACTGCTTCTTCGTATGCACCCGAGCCTTGGTGACGGAAAGCTGCAGAGGCAGGTTTTCGATAGGGATGATCAATTTTCTACCATTTTCTGCCGAAAACCAGGCTCTGACGGAAAAGCAGGCTTTTCACTAAAGAAAGGGATTGGCTTTTTTCAACAAAAAAAGAATCATCAGAATGAAAACAGTGACAAGTTGGACTTTGTTTTGTCAAAGAGGCAGCAAAATCCTGAACTATTTAACCGAGGAGTGAGATATTTTGATAAGCTGCTCTATTTTATCTCCAGGACTCCTAAAAGCTTTACTTCTCATCCACTACCTTCACTTTTAGGCCAGCTAAGACACTTGCCCAAAAATGTGCCTACATGCTTGAAAATAAAGGGAAGAAAAGGCTCAGAGACTGGAGTACTGAATATCACAGTAAACGGGCAAAAAAGCACCAAGATGGCTCAGGTCTGGGGCTGCCTGGGGGGGCATCTCTCAGGACTGATTTATGAGCAAGCAGATCCGACAGCAAAGGAGATTTTGGAGGCCAGCACAAAATCTGACCCCAAAATAGAGACTGTTATGGAAATAGTCTGCACTCCAAAACCACGTAACTCTCCCTCTGCGTACAATACAAGATGTACAGAAGATGTGCAGCTCCAAAACCACACAGACATGCCCCAGGAACATCAGCACTCGGGGCTTTGGCTAAAGGATTTCGGTGCCTCACTGTTATTAAACATGCAAACTTCTGTAGAGAAGAAAAATAAACGATGTGTTTCCTCCCTTCCCTGTTTCATCAGTTTCAAAGACGCATCGCAAATAAAAACATCCTATTTCTAGACCTCTTTGTCCTTACCTTGGACTCTGTTATTTCGTGTTGCATACCTGTATCCATTTCTAAACCTCGCTGTCAGCCCCTGGAGTTTTCCAGGACTCTTCTTCCTTTTCCCTAATGCCATTTATTTTTTTAGTACAAAATACAGAAAATAAAAAAAAAAAAAATAAGGTCATTTCAAATTTGATGGTAGACGGGAGATACAATCTCTTTCCTCAGAAATGAAGCCTTGCAGTCCTCAAGAGCTCCCCAGCCGAAGCTGATGCACACACACAGTCAGCCTCGATAACAAGCAACGCAACCACCTCCAGACGGAGCTCCGTCAGCACCCGGCCCGAGGAGCATGCCAGCAGATCCAACACCAACCACACCGCTTTGCACTCGCACAGCCACGCTAAGTCTATTAAGGGCCGTTAGGGATGGAAATGCCATTCACAGATTTAAGCACGGACCAACCGATGGTTCCCTGGAGATGCTGGCACTTGGGCAGCTCTGCCAGAGCATCCTGCAGCAAGCCGCAGATGGGCTGTAGAGTCAGCATGGATGCCGCGAGCTCATCTTCTCAGCATGGAGTCCATGCCAGCAGCCCTCCCAGCTGAGAGGGTCTGAATCAGGAGACAACAGAACCCACCTGAGGGACTAATAGGGACAGGATTAAACTCCAGGCAGCCAGCGAGCCCCAGGACCTTTGGCACTGATTTGGCAAAAAGTTTTGAGTTCACAGAAATCTATTATAACAGATCCATCCAAGAGGCACCATATTTCACTGGCACACAGGGTAAGCAATTTTTGGACTGCTGTGCCTGATACCAGCAAGCTGTGGGGCTGGTTTTAGGCTCCCAAGATTGGGGCTAGCTTTAAGAGCGTATTTCCCCCCTCTTTACAGGCTCCGATGTGCTAACATTGCTTTAATTAATTACCAGCTTGCCTTTCACAGGACATTGTCATACCCTCTGAATGGATAGCCTGTTAGGCCCAGAAATACTCTTTATTGTAATAAAACAATGCAAGCCATCCGTCTCACAGGCGGTATATCTGCTCCTCGTAGAACATCTACAGTGGCACGGATCTGCATTTAATGTGGCATTTTATCTTGGTGACATCCAAATCTCCTGCCTGCTGAGTTTTCAGATACCAAAGCGAACAAAGCACAGAGCATCAATTTTTCAAGGAGCAGAGATGCCGCTCCTGGCCACAGACCCCACAGAAAGCACACCAGTACGTGGGAACAAGCCCTAGTTGAACATTTCAGTGCCATCTCAAACCTTACACCAAAAATCACACCTTAGAGTAGACGTTAAACCCATATTACACCTCTGATCCCACTTAGGGCAGAAGGACAGCTAAAACCCATGGTTCGAGCACAACTGAAGTCTTACCTGAGCCATAGATTATGACTGCAGGCTAATTATTTTCCATCAAAATGCAATAATGCTACCTTATACCATGGGAACACAGAGACGTTTGCGAGATCCACATACATAGCACGGTGATAAAAGAGGCTATCAGGACCCCGATAGAGACTTTCACATGGAGATTCTGAATTTGCTCCAGCCTGAAATTCAAAGCATGGCTGCCCCAAAATGACATTTTCACAGAGCTCAGGTCTTTGAAGGGAGGGTTGGCAAATAAAAAGAGGCAGAGAGGGGGCTCGAAGTAACTTTGCAAGCCTGAACTACACTCCAACCGTCAGCACTCAGCATTTTTATCGTTTATTGCAAGGGAAAAAAAAGTCCACATTTTTTTATTAAAAAATAAACATTTTGTTTGCAGTATACTCAAGGCAGATCAACAGGAAACTTCACTTCGCTTTGGTGAAAGTAAACCACCTATATTTAATATGCAAATAAAATAGATCCCTCCCTTCCCTGGGACCCTTAACCAGCTACCAAAACAGAAGAGGCTGTAATTTCAAAGAGCTCTACATTTTACCTCAAAAAAGGTCTAGCGCTAACACTTACTGCTCCAGGAAAAACTACCTACCACTGGGACACGGAAACAGTCCCAGCTTTCCTCCTGTAAAGGAAAGAAGAAAAAAGCTAAAAAGAAAAAATTTCTGACAGTCTTCTGCATATCCAAAAGTGCACTGCAAGTCTAAAGATGCATGGAAGTAGCACATGCAGTTTGCTACCGGACAAGGAAAGCCTCGAAGCATTCATTAATACCAGGGAAGGCAAAATTTCATTTGAAATTGAAGGCTGATGAGTAAAAAGCCTGGACACGGGCATCAATTCCTCTGCTCCTGAGACACTTAGGAAGATGCACATTCACAAATAAAATGTGTTTTCCAACCACGGTGCTGAGAAAAGCAGAAGACCACATCTCCATTGATGGTCCTGCTCCACTTTTGCAGATCCCCCTCATCTGTAAGAAAATCGGTGTTGATGTTTTCACATCTCATTCATCTCACTAAGCCATCAATCAACAAGTCAATAATTGGTAAACATGCTTCAACTTTCAACTTTGGCTTCCTTGAAGGAACAGTTTCCCTAGCAGCTACTTCAAAATCCATTGGGCAACTACTTCACTGTTTCACATGTTTATCACTGTCAGTAAGCAGCTTCTAAAGCATTTTTGCTGTGCCTTGAATTCAGTTTCTTCAAATTGGTCTCTCAAGTATTGCATGTATGAGTTCAAAGACTTGAGATGTTAACAGCAGCAACACATCTTGGCATCTTTCTGTACAGTCTTACTTGAGACTTTTATTCAAAAGAATTCTATTTCTTAACAAGTTTTCCCTTTCTACTGACATGAAGCTTTACTCTTTTTGTGTCTTGGCTGATCTTGATCTCCAGTCAAAGAATTAAAGCTTGGTTCAGGCACTTCCAAGCCCTCACACTGCTGACCACACCAAGCATCACAGAGCTGTTTACAAATCTCATCCTGGGGAAGGAGAAACACTTCTGTGCTCTCAGCAGCCAAAACACACACCACTTTGTACCAAGCCAAAACTAGAAAACAGGATGCATACTGCGTGCAAGAAGCCCAACACCAACTTTCCCCACAAAAAGGGAAAATCCACACCAACAGTAGAGTTTTCAGCCATCCTGCAAAACTGTGTGGGGCCTTGCTGCTGTCTGTGTGTGGTTACACCCCTGAGACGCAGCCAGCTGATGAACAGAGACCAGTGCTTTGCAAGCACCTTATCTCAGGATGCGTAACTCCATAGCCGCAAACTAGGAGTAACTGCCAGGACCGTTCTGCCCAGAGTTCAATCTTCACGGTAACACAGAGTAAGATTTATCTGATAAATCATCACAGCCTGCTGCAGGATACAGCCCTACCTAAATGAGGAATGTGTTTATTATTTCAACTATTTCATAGAAAAGCAGACAGGACTCTTCCCTCATCAATGTAGTAAAGCACTTGTGGACAAACAGGAGTCCCTCCACCAGCATTTTCCTGTTTCCTCCTGTATTCTTTCTGTAATGACTCAGGTTGGCTAAATAACTCCAAAGTTCCTAGGTAATTTTCATTTCGCTGTGATCTGACTGTCTCCTCAGAGCAATGAGACCTCTCGGTGCCAAAATTTAACAACTGCAACAATTCTCCTTAACACCTCCTGCCAGCATTATTGTTCATCGCTGAATTGCTTCATTAATTCCAAGTCGATACAACCAGCTTCCTTTTGTCAATCTCTGTATATTAACATATAATTTCAATGTTTGGGACCATTTTCAGGCTTGGAAATGAGATTAGCTTCCAGTGATTAAAATAAGTTCTCCAGACTGGGCAAAATAACCAGCTCACAAAAGCTATAGACTGATCTTTGCAATGGTAAATATAACAACCATTCCCAAATTACAAGTTTGCCGTTACACCACTCAATTTTTGAAAGCTGTTTGCTTTCAATATCTTGTTTTTGTTTTCTCACGAAATAAACATAGGCAGACTTCATAAAAATTGCTGTCCTGTTTCCAGAGGGTTGAAAAGCCTTTACTGTATCGGTAAGAATGCAATTCGCTGCTAATGGGATGTCAAAACTGGCGATGTCGAAGGACATGAAGTGCACGGCGGTTGATAAATCCTTGCAACGTTCGCTGTTAACATCCCCTTCGCCACTTGCTGTTGCAATTGCACGTGACATCATCAACCGCAATTAATGAATTAGACTTGTCAGAAGGAATATTTTTTTCCGCAATAGGATTGGTAAGTGACACTCCCGAAGGAGCCAATTCCAGCGACAAAGGATTGAGTCAGCCGTGGGAGATTTATGATCTTACCCTTTCCTTCAGAGGCTCTCCTGCACGGCTTCTCTGCGGGGGAGGGCTCCCACCAGGCACAGGCGATAAAACACAACTGACCTATCGTCCACCAAAGATCTGGCTGGTGGGATGGTGACACCGGACTGAAGGCTGCTTCCCCCATGAAGGTTCAATCCATTCCTCACTGCTTGCCAGGCAATTAAATGCAAGCACAGACTAGCGGTAACTTGGCAGTGTTGGGTTCATGTTTGGACTGGATGATCTTAAGGGTCTATTCCAACCAAAATGATTCTGCGACTGCCCTTGAGCATGCATGGGGTTTTTCGAGAGTTGTACGCTGAAATTTTGCTAGTAGTGCGCACCCAGCGTTAAGTGATTTTCATTATGCACATTGTACAAGTCCTAATTTGCACGTTCTCCCTTCAACAACGCTTGAAGGGCCTTCACAGCCCCGTGTGGCCAAGCTGTTGAGGTGACTTTGTCTCTAGGACCTCACCAATCAACAGCATCAACATGGGGAAGCGTGAAAACCTCCAGGTCTGCAAAGGGGGAACCAGATGGGGGACTAACAACAGAGTCTCCTCAAGGGGTAGGAGAGATACAAATGCACAATTCCAGAATTGGAACGCTTGTCTCAGGAATACCTGAAAAATCAACTGACAGGGAACCAAAAGTCAGAGCTTTTTGGAGAGATAAGGAAACTAGTAGTAAAATGGAGATCAAAGACATGCAACTGACAGAGCTGCTAAGGCTCATTACGTCTGGAGTGAAATCAATGCCACTGAGCTTACTGGGAGTTTTGCTAGGATCTCTTGAAGTTTACCCAAAGCCCGAGTTCCGTAGGTCAGGCAAGTCCAGTTCTCTCAGCTGTCATTTAAAAGTTTTTCATTCTCACAGCTGAAAAGTTTGGAAATGTGGTCAACCCTTGCAAAGCAACATTAGGAGAAAGGAAGACTAAGAGCACCCTCAGCATGGGCTGACAGAGCAGGTAAATCTCAGCTCCAGTGTGGTTTTGTACAAAGGGGAAATAGTTCTTGGTCCAGCCCTGGAGACCTGTTTGTGTACATGCATTCAGCATCTTCCGCCTCAGGTAGTTTCCAATACAATCCATTTTTCCTTTTGTTTATAAACAAAAAGAGCATCAAAATAACAAATCAATAAAATCATGGGGTTTTTTCCCTGTGGAGCTCCTCTGACACCAGCATTTCTTCCTACCCAAATCAACATTTATTTTTCAGCATCCTGGACCAAATGACGGTGCTGTGCAATATGGTGTCCCCCCCCCTCCATCACTCACCCTGCTCTCCTTTGCCAGCACACGGCACTGTCTCTAACGGGTCCCAGAAGTTCACACCACAGCAGCATTACTGCAGGTGCTGGGATATCATGAGCAGGTTCAGCCACTGAGTACACCACCACCACCACAAAGAGAGGACCGAGAAGCACAGCAAGTCCTTATCAGTGGTGGGTTTAACAGCAAGGTGGTACGGACCGGTGTGGCAGCAAGAGGCAACAGAAGGTTTGGGGAAAGTGAACCTTTACCCCCACCCACAGTGACGCTGACCTTTGTGGAGGGCTACCTCCAAGCACAGAAGGAGGACACTTGAGAAGAAGGAAGGAGAGCCTCCCCAAAACACTGTGGCCGGCAAGGCTGAGTTGAGATTCCTCTCAGCGCAGGCACGTCCGTAAGCCTCCTTCTTCCCTCTTTCGTGCCCGAGGCTGTTACGGCTCCGAGTCTTTTGCTTTCATGTTGGAATGAAACTATCATGATGTACAAATTATTACTTTGTAATTAATTATGCAGAATAACTAAAGTGAACATGACTTCAGCATTATGACAGCTTTGAAATTTACCACTTTGTAAATTAATAAGTAATGAATCCAACTTGCTGGGTATAAGTTTAAAATAAGAGAAGGTTACCTAAACAAAAAGAAAGGCTTAAGCTAATTTAGCTACAACAGAGCGAGAAGGAGCCTCAAATTTTTGTTGGCAAGGAAAAGAGAGGGAAAGGTACCTCTTGTCTTTTCCCCTTTTCAAGTGCATGAGAAATACTGGCGGGGATGAGATAATCCCACTCCACACAACTCCTCTTAACCAAGGCTGACTCAGATTTCCCCAGACTTGGCAAGAGCCTACGGCCTCGCTGCTCAACAGCCAAAGCCGAGCAGAGAAGTACAGACGAGGCGGTGTCTGTAAACATGATTTATTTAAACCAGACAGACAAATTCAGAAAAAGATTCTGGTGTCAATGATATTCTTTTTCCCCGCCCTCGAAAAACTACAGAAGCCATCTATTCCTCAAACACCAGGCGCTCCCAGCCAACAAGCTCACGCTGGGCAGAGCCGGTTGCTCACCACTTTCCGTCTGGAAGCTGAACCCCACAACCTGGGCTCTGACGCTGCTGTCTCGGTCTTGACCAATGCTTGGAGCGGGCGAGGTACAAGTCACAAAGGTAAGCATTCATTTTCGGCACTTAATGCGATCTTTGCTGCTGAGCTCCTGCCGCCCACCTCGGGGACATCTTTCCTTTGGCTCCAAGGCCGGGAAGCCAGCCAGGGCTTCTGTTATTTCTGAATCTGGCTGTCTGGATATCCATGAGCTGGGGGGCATGGCACTGCCACCCCAACAGCAAGCACGGGCATGGTCAGTCTCAGCTCTAAAGTCTCTCTAGCTCCTCTATTCCTTCCCAAGGAAGCTGTCAGAGACCATAGGAGCATCATTACCCACGTGCCAAGTTTTGGCATTGCGGTAGCGTGGTTCTGCAACGCATGGACCATATTTTTTCCTCTCCCTCCCCATCCCATTCGACTGCCTGCAGTCTTCGAGTGTCATTTAAATCACTCCCACTAAACTGGCAGGGCTGTGCCTGAACAGCAAAGCCTGGAACTACAACTGAGAGATGACCTTGGCAGTCCTGGACAACAGTAATTAGAGTAATTAGTGACACATCCCTAGATGTCAGCCTGTTAGCCAAGGATCTACGGGACACCTGTGGTGCAGGATGTCCTGAGTTAATGACCATCAGCTCTGGGGCGTGTTTTTCCCAGCTCTTGCCGCAGCAATAAATCATACCGCACAGGCGAGAGAATGCCAGCAAACGGCTAGAACGTGGCCCCAAGAAAAGCAAACCCTGCTTTGCTCCATCTGGCAAGGCAATGCGATGCAGGGGCACTTTGCTTGTTGCACCAGACAGGATCAATATAACTCCCAGAGCACACAGAGGTTTCCACTGGTGCCAGATCACACCTTTATAGGGGACAAGACAAGCTACACCTACGTGCTTCCCCAACAGCAGAATTGCTGCCAGCCTAAAACGCCATAAACATGTCCAAAAGCAATGGGAACAAACATTTGTTTCACTCACAGAGACAGCACAGCCATCTTTCTTTGGCACAGGGGCATGTTTTCAGTAGTCGTGAAAGGTTTAAAACAAGACTCTCTGCACAGTATTTTTCCCATCACTCTTTTTGTGTGTGTGTCAAGTACTGCAAAGTCAGCTAATCTGGGGAGGACAGAGAGGGAGAAAATCTTAGGAAAAGTCACACCCAAGAAACCTGTATATAACGTAAAAAAACAGCTGATAAGATATTTTGTAATAGGCAGTTCAGTTGGTTACGTGGTCTCAATCACTGACAAGGTGCTAAAGAGAGGATGGGTGGCACCTCAGCACGTTTTGCAAGCCAACAGGTTTCAACACAAAGACAGTTGAGGGTTTTTTTTTTCTCCTCCCAAAAGAAGTCCCATTTCCTTAAGAAGGGGGACTGGAAGATTATATATAGAGAGAGAGATGTAAAAAATCAGCCCATCACTGAGCACAGCTGCATCAGCCTATGATTTGCTCAACGGCTTCCAAATGCTGTCAAGGCACCTAAGCAAGCCACAAAGACCGGCACACATGCATTTGAAAATGAAAAGGCTTATAACCTTACAAGAAATTATGCGTGTGCGCCTTGGGACAGAAACAACCTTGCAGCAACCACAGATATGCCTCTTTCTGCCAGGCAATGGCAGTCCTCTGCTAAGCAAGAAACCTGTGTTATTCTCCTGCTCAGCTTGATGTGGGACATGAAGGCTATTCTCTAGCATCCTCACGGCACATCCCTGTGCAGAAAGACAAAGGCTGCCTGCAAATTCTTTGTCTCCGCACAAAGTTTGGATTGTGAGAGACTGACATCTCCCAAAGGAGAAATCAGTATTGCCCACTAAAAAAAAAGGCAAATCACCAATAACCATATTGTAACTGAGAAGGCAATGATGAAGCAACATAAACCTGGGTCAAGACCTGTAGGACAGCACAGGTCAAGACCCAGCACAGTGTTTGGACCACCACAGAGAAAGGTTTTCCTGTATTGGGACTAACATATGAGACCCCCACACNCCCTGGAGGGGTTCAAGGCCAGGTTGGACGGGGCTTGGAGCAGCCTGGGCTGGTGGGAGGTGTCCCTGCCCAGGGCAGGGGGGTGGAATGAGATGATCTTTAAGGTCCCTTCCAACTCGAACACCATTCTATGATTTTGTGTTTTGTGGTTACCCGAGAAAGACCACAGAAACACAGTCAGAAGGCAGGATTTTCAGGCTGACTACTTGCTACCCCACAAACCAGCTGAACCCCACTCTCTTTCAGGCAGCCTGCTGCAGAGAGACAACCCAGTAGCCGGCAGAGCTGGGGTGGGCAGGCAGATTGCACAGAGATGAAGTGTTAGGGCGGGCGGCTGCAGCAGATCGGTAGGATTTAAGGATTAGGGGGAGCGGATTGTCAGATTCGAGGAGGGATCAGTGTGAAGGCTGAGCGTCAAAGCAGATGTCGGCGATTTCCCCCACGCTGCTCCTCCCCACCCTAACCCTCTCCCCTACAAGCATTATCCACTCTCAGCATCAGAGACCTCCCATCATCCCTTTTTTTCATTCGCCAGACTGGCTCTACAGGAGCCAGCTGCTTTCCCCAAATCCACAGGCAAAAAGACTCAGTTAATGTGAAAGATTAAAGGTGTCTATCTGGCTGCCTTCCCCTGTTTCTTTTGCTCTTTCTGTGTGACACAAGCTCCCTCCATCAATCCACTAAGACGTGCCCTTATCCTCACAGTGGAAATCTCTCACCTGCTCAGTCTCCACAGTCATCCTCCTGTTTGCCCAGGGAACAGCAGGTCCTTAATATGGAAATATGGAAAAGAAGTCCCTCTTTCTCCTGCTCTTAACCTTTCCCACCCAAAAAAGTCTAAGTTACCCATGGCTACCCCCCCTTCTGCTCCAAGGGCACCTCATGGTCTTGCTGAGCTGCAGCAGGGACATCGGGACGCACGACGCTGGACTTGTGCTCCTGTTTACGTTTAGAAGGAGATCCAGAGCCAATTCACTCCCTGCAACGTCGGCAGCAGATAATGAGTCCCCAAGGCCTCTTCTCTAAGAAGCTCCAACAGTTTCCTACAAAAGCCTCACGTTAGCGGCTTTCACAGTTTGACCTCTCTCCCTCCTTGCTGAGCAAGCTGGTGGTTAATGAGCCAGCCTTCTGCAACAGGGCTCGGACTGGAGCTGAAATAATTTCTGTTGCAATCCAGAGGAGAGGATGCATTCGTCACTAGATCGTGCTCCTCCAAGGCTGGGATAA
The DNA here is from genome assembly GCA_013400135.1 of Rhinoptilus africanus. Taxonomy (NCBI): domain Eukaryota; kingdom Metazoa; phylum Chordata; class Aves; order Charadriiformes; family Glareolidae; genus Rhinoptilus; species Rhinoptilus africanus. Next base: position 57,853 of record VXBO01001310.1, on the reverse strand, counting down.
GAAAAGACTCAGAAGATGGGGAAACGGCACCAAAATGCCTGTATTGAGCAGCAGCCATGTGAAAAACAGCAACTGGGGACCCTTGTTGGCACAAGATGGTTCTAGGAAAATGGAGAAAGGCAGGGGAAAGGGCAGCAGGTCCACAACCAAGCAGCCCTCTCCCAAAAAATCTTCCGCATCAAAAGCTTCAGAGAGTGGTGAAATATCAGCCGCTTACCACGGCCACTTTCCAAAGGAGCCGAAGGGGATCCCGCACTCACCTCGCACCCTTGAGAGCAGGGAAGAGAGGAACCGCTCAGCGCTACGTGAGGACAGGCCCTAGAGCTACATCACAGCAGCACATAAAGCAAGCAGACACAAGTTACCAGTGTCACACAGAGCGGAAAAAAAAAAAAGAATAAAAATAACATAAAACCAAATAGCATGGCTACCATCAGTTCCAATGGCCAAGCAGATGCCCCCAGCTTCCCTTCTCCCTTAAACTGGGAGAAGGAAGGCAGGAAAAATAAATAAATATCTCTGCGCCCATGTTGCTTATGCAGTAGACAAGATTTAATAGACAGAGCGTATGGAGTCTTATCAGCACAACTCACGCTCAATAGTGCAAGGGAGGGCATCATACATTAGCTTGCTTTGACCTGCAGGGCCCTCAGTGGGAATTTTCTCTACCACACTGACATTATGTTGTTTAGATGCTATGCACATCTCGCCTGCATGGAAACATGCTGACACTTTGGAGGCTTTTGAATACAGAGAAAGAGCGGAAAGAAAAAAAAAAAAAAAAAGATGTCTGGGTCGAAAGGGTCGAAATGTTTCTCTAATAGTTATAGATTTAATACCATGGTCTGGAGGGAAGGGTGGGAGAAAAGATTATTTTTTTCACCCTTTATTTCCTTTTCAAAACATTAAAAAAAATCCAAAAGAAAATTACTGTCCTGGTCTGCTTTTCTTTTCTTTAATTCTCTGGTTTTGCTGTAGCTTTCTCTTTCCCTCCCACCTCCATCAATACAAGGATGCAGGGAAGATCTAGCCAAAACTGTTGATGACTTATCTAAGCTAAGACATTCCTGGGTTTCCCTAAGAAGGGATGAATTGACATCAGATCTCTCATTATACAAAGCAAAATAAGCAGGGAAACTATTTGCCCATCCATCTTGATATTTTAAAAAAACTCCAGAAGAACTGGGTTATATCCAGATAGGGGGAGAGGTTTACATATTCTTTCAGCTGAAATTATTTGTAGCCGCTCAGATTTCACACCTTCCAGTTGTATTTACCTTAAACACAACTCAGAGGACTCCAGCACCCAAATTCAGGAGAGCAGAAAGAGTACTAGGACTAACAGGAGGCTCTTGTGCTTCCCTTTGGTTATGCAGACTAAAGTTGTCTAAACAAAATCCCACGCTCTCCTCAAACACAGGATGAGGAGGGGGGAAAAAGTTCAGGAGTCACAAGCTGTCCAGTTTAGATGAGAATTCCATATTTTGCAAGGAGAAAACCAAGCCTTGTACAGCTGATACAAGAGATCATGGTCCATCAAACCAGAGAAATGTCTGTCTATGAGGTGCATGAGCAAAACCCGGTGCCTACCAGCCCACGAGCAGGCAGTAAAGAGCTTCCTTCTCAGCCTATGAAAAGGCTGCATCAAACACCATCGCCGCAAGTCCCATGGGTTGGGGGAAGCCTGTTAGGAGGAGAGCAGTGGGGATGCCAGGGCTGCACAAGCACAGCGAGGAGGATTTATGGAGATGCCCAGGGACTGCTCCCACCACATTCGTCAAGCAGGTGGATGCCAGGAGCAGCACGGCCACAGCGGCTCTGCAGAGGAAGCAATAGGCAGGTGCCTGGCACTGCCAGGGGTTTGCAGCCAGCCTGTAATTGTAAACAGCCTCCGGGGAGCAGGCGAAAAAGTGCCAGGTTTCCTGGGTGCAGAGGTATCCTCGTTCATCTCCATCAGGCACAAATGGACTGCTCAACCTTTAAGCGCTTAATTAGTTTCCTTTTTGTATTTAACGGCAACATTTGGGTGCCGTGCTCCCCTAGAACAGGAGAGCAGGGCATGATGGATCATCTGTGTGAGTGGGCACCGCAGCCCAATCCTTCAGCCTCAAACAGCTGGCACACAGGAGCTGCACGCATAGGGAGATGGCTCCTCATTCCAAAGCTCTGCACTGGTGGCAAATGCCCAAGCAACTGGACTTCACCTCCACTACTTCCTAGAGTAAGCAACTGGTCCCTGCCATCCCCAGCATCCCTCTGTTTGTGGTCAGTCCCATGCACAGCGCACACGTGGCACCTTGCTTCCAAACGAAGTACACAACCGCAGGCATCTGCTCTCTTCCCTAGCCATCCAAAAAAAAAAAGTCGCAGAGGGTCCCAGACACTCCTCCACCTTAAGCTTTCTGCTCCAGCTCTCAGGACCCAGCTTTAAGAGAGAAATCTGCCTGTGCCAGCAAGGTGGATGGGAGCTAAGGAGACAAATGTGCTTCAGCTGGGGTCATGGTAGGTCAAAGTGATAAAAAATACATGTTTGAGAAGCCACCAACTGGATATTGAATTGATCTTCTGTGCTAGCTCCCAACACCCAGGGCACCCAGGGTAGGCATGCTGAATGCCCACAGATCGATACGGAGAGAAGTGCTCGCATAAGCCCTCGGTAGCTGCATTGCTACCCTCCAGTCCTCAGCACTATGAGTTGTTTTCTTTCCTGTTTAATTCCCCATAACTCATTTCCAAGACATTCCCCTCACCCCCTTCCCCCACCCCCTTTCCCCATGCTTTTCCTCTTAGATAAAAACAATATGTGGCTTTTTTTTTTTATTCCAGCGGGGTTCCAACTAATAAAAAGATTTATAATTAAGCCAGTAGATTTCCTTTTGCTATGCTGTCCTGGATTATGAGAAAGTATATTTATATGCAATTATGAAATGAACAGTATTTCTTACCCAAGTGAAGCTTTAAAAGTCATTATGAATCTATTAACTCAGCAGACCTTACAAAAGGCCTTCTCTGCTCTGGATTTATTTTAATTTAAAGCAGATAGGAAACTTTTCCCCCTCCCTATTTTCTAAACCCAGCTTTTCTGCAGCAGAAACGTGCAAAAATGAAAGAGATGCATCAAATTCAGTAGAAAGGGGCCAAACACTTGGCAGATACAGCTCCGTCAGACTCAATGCTGCCTCAACTCCTTCCAGATGCATTCAATTGCACTGTGACCCCAAACCTGCCACCTTATACCGAAACCCAGGAAACGCGTAATATTCAGAGACTTCCTTGACTGACCCTTCATTTGCTTAAATGCTGCCTCAGCATCATTGCCCTGCATCTTTTTGAAGCTCCTCTCCGTGGTATTAAACAGGAAGGAGTGCGCTGCTGCACACAGTAACTAGCTGTTTCTTTTTTGCTTCTGATGCAAAGTATCACCTAAAGATCCCCATGGAGAATTACGTGCCCAGTGGTCTGGGATACTTCAGACACACGCTTGGGAGAACCAGAAGACAAGAAAAGCATACTGGAAGAGCTGGAGAGCAAAAACTGCCATAATCTCTGACCAGAGAGCTGCCCCAGCACCTAGATCCAGGTGGAAAGAGTCAGGAGAGCTTTAATTAGCATGTGTGATCACAGCTGTGGCTTTACAGCAGATGTGAACGGCAGCAACTCAGTGCTCCCCAGCACCATGCTGAGACAGGCTCTGGCATCAGCGTCTCCTCTGCAATATTTACATCCCTGGCAATGCTCTGGGAAGGGAAGCAGAAGTCTGCCCTCCTGCTGCTTGCGGTCCTCCTCAGCTTCCAAGGCTTAATCACCTATTCAGTGCCATTGGGAGGGGGTGTAGCAGCACTGCCTGCACAAGGACCAGGGGAGAGGATGCAATCTGAGGTTTCAGCATTTGTGGCATTAATCAGTGGGGCATCTTCTTTTGGATCCCCAAGATCAGAAAGGGTTTCTTCCTCCCCATTTTCAGTGAGGACCTTAGTGCCCTGGACTCTCAGAAAGCCCTACCTGCACCATCCATACCACCGCTTGACAAGAAGGGACTGTCTTTGGGATCTTAAACAACTAGTCATCAGGCAGAGGAACGGCAGCCGCCCAGCAAAATATGCTCCAGCCCCAGCCATCTTTCACCATTTCTTATCTACACGTGGGATGAGGATGGCTCATTTTACTCCCCTTAAGAGGAAATCCATCTTCAAGTCACAAGAAGAGGCTCAGTTACAATGGCCTTTTCATTAACGTGGTGGCAATAAAGCACAGCAGCATCCCCTGGCTGTCACAGTAAAAGGATCTAGGAGGAATATATTAAAAGGGAATTTGCTGCCAAGTGGAGGCAGGGAGGAGGGCAATCCCACGGTGGGACACACCACTCCCCCTCCACCACCCAGTCAAACTCCAGATGGAGATGGCCACCTCACATGCATCCCATTTTTCCCCAACTCCTACTCAGTTCAAGAGAAGATTGGTTTTTTTGAGACTTCAATTAATTGTTGGTTGAGAACTATATCAAAAGACCCTCAAGCTCTCCAGAGGGCACAACCATTCACACTCCTCTTGGACAACACAACTGGCAACACAGTGGTGGGGCTGTGCAAGATCTTCCCAAGCCGGGCACTTCATGGGGTACCTCCACCATCCCCAGCATCCACAGGCACACGCCTCTCCCTGCTGTCCACTCCAATCACAACGGGGCCATGAGTGTTTTCAGTCCTCAGACAAATTAAATCTCCCTGACAGTCTCTATCTGCCTCTAGTTCTCCGTGACGCTTTCACTTCCAGTTGGCTCTGTCAGCGACAAACCTGCTTTGACACCTTCGCTGTTTCTCAGTCTCATTTTCCCCCGTGCGATCTGCTTCTCCCTGTCTCTTTGTCGTGCACTATGCGATTTTTGCACTGACAAACCCATTTTGATCTCCTCCTCCTGTGCTCCCCCCTCCCAACAATTCGCCATCTCTGCAATTCTTTCAGATGCTACATGACTGCTTTATTAAATAAGAACAAAAAAGTAACCAGGGCCAGGGAGTTCTCTGCAAACCAACTGCTCTGGATTTAATTTGGGGAATGCGGTCACAGTTAGTTTTATTAGACTTGCCCCTTTGCCCCGTAACACTTGTTTTCTTAGCGTGGTTTTTTCAATTCAGCTCGAGCAAAATTCACCGTGTGTTTTGCACCATGAGGAACAGGGCCCTGGGCTCTTGCTACCATTTTAATCCCTGTTTGCAATTTACAGAAGCTTTGGCTAAGGGTGAAAGGTTCTGTGTTTCATTACGATGCCTCACAGGACCTCTGCTAACCTGCACTGTGCAGTACTGTCTTGACACAGTACAGCGGCTCCACTTAAAAAAAAAGTTCACTATCTCAGATATATTACTAGCTCCAGCAGCTATTCCCCTACGTTAGCTGCAAGGAATAGAAATAAGTCCATAATGAACATTAAAGAGCAACCATGCTTACAGGTATTCTGGACACAGGTGCCCTCATCACACCCCATAACCAGCTCCCAGGTCTTAAGGTCTGGTTTGCATCCCCCCTTGATGCGTTTCCAGACACATGAAATGATGATCCATAGGAAAAAGATTCTTGCACCTACTTTTTTTTTTTTTTCCCCTCCTGCAGTTCTCCAAGCACTTCAAAGGGAAGCAAGCTTTGCTACACCCATGCTGCAAAAGGGGAAAGCTCAATTCAGAAGGCAAAGACTGGTGGAAAACCACAGGCCCCAGGCAGGTAGGTGGCCAACCAGACCTTGCTGCTTCCAGCAATCAATGTGTCTTTGCTCTTAACGGCCACCTGAGGAAAAGCTTTTTTGCCTTCTACATACGTCTCTGCCTACCGAAGCATGCAACCTTCCTCTGATGAAAAAATACAGTATGTTCAGAGCACAAGTTCGTATTTAACAAAAGAGCCCATCTTTTTATAAATTTACTTCATTGTACTGAAGTCAATATATTCAGAGATGACTTAGTCACCTGCTAAACAACAGCAACCCGCGTTACTGCATCTATAAATCCATTTGTGAGATATCAGTGGCGCAGGCACACACTCCCGCATGCTGCCTTGTAACTCTCCCTTGCAGTTGGCCACTAACAAAACACAAGCACAGTCTGTTTAAAATAAAGACAAGAGGTCAAGTAGCTAAAAGCTCCAAATTTGACCCTTCCTATCCCATTCATAGTATTTCAAAGGAACACACCAGCTTGGAAATTATGCTATTAGCAATAGCTATAGGCTGTTAGCCCTGGAAAAATGTTGGCTTTCTCTTGTCAGGCCATCAGTTTTGTCAAGGAATGGAGACCAGTCCCTTCTGCTGCTGCAATTTATTAGGCAGGTTCAGCCACCACGCACAAGCCAAGGGGTGGGATGGCTGGAGATGTGGATGCAGAAGGGATTCAGGAGCAGCAGCTGTTCCCACAGCCCTGCCAGCTCTTGCTTGCTGTCTCAGGTCATCTGCAGGAGCTGGACCCAGAAGCTCTAGGGCTGGGGCACCAGTAGCGACTGCCAGGGACGGGGGAGTCAACAGCAAGTCCAAATGAAGCCCCCACACAACAGCCAGGTCCCTCTGAGCTGGAGCACTCTGCCTTGCCAAACTGGCCACAGCCTCTCCCAGCTCCAGGGGTACTGGTTGAATGCCCCAGGCAGCTATATTGCTTCATAATCCTGGTAGTCCACCTCTTTTCCAGTTTATGCATGCACAGAAGAGGAGTTCAAGACTCTCAGTCTAAAGCTTGATTTTAAAATGCGGTTGGCACTTGAGTGGACACTTCCAGCAGAGATTTAAAAGTCTCGGTGTGTCTTTCCTAAGCACTCCCTGCTGTACCCTGTGAGATTTTCTCCCATAGATTTTCCAAGGTAGGCAACAGTGAGCACACAGGAGGCAGAGAAAGCACATCTTTAAATTTTCCCCAAGCTGTCTCCTGGACAGACAATCCCGTTAAGTGAAGCACAGGGACCCGAAGCTGTGTAAAAGCAACAAGGTGAATCTCCTTAGCGCAGGAGCCTGACAGATGAGTGCAAAAGGCTAGATTTAACTCCAGTGTAACACAACAGACTGCAACGCGTTACCGGAGGGTGAAATGCAACCCTGTTTTGCAACCCATTGCACACAACCAGGTGATCTCCCAGCTGCCAACAGAGATTTCATTTAGTCTTTCCTCTCTAAATGGAGGGACTTCATTTCTCCATAATACAGTAAAATGAGACAGATCTGAAGCAATATGCTCAAGGTGACCTCAGGAATTAATTGCAGAGCAAGGAGAAAACTTGAATCCAACCACAAAGCATACTTAGCCCCAAAGCCACCAGTTATAAGACATGCCATTTATCAACATCTATCAAATTAGGCAGAGTACCATAAACTCATGCTTGAGGAGCATTTTTTACAGTGGCAGGAGACGAAATGCAGTTTCCGAGTTCTTAAGAGCAGAGAAAAATACTGGTATAATAAAACAAACTATTTTTAAAAGTGCCTCATCTAGTATTTATCTACTACTCGACAGTCTTCCTAAATCTAAGCGCAACATGGTGGTAATGGGTATCTTAGACACATAATTTAAAGTGTTACTGAAATTTCTTACACACAGAAGATCAGCCGCTGAGATCAAAGGCTGACGCATCCAGTGACTCTGTCTGTGACAAAAGAGAGAGATTTCTAACAGTGAATTACAGTGTTAAACAAATTGAGCTCGTCTCCCCTAAGAACGCTTCCCTTCGTACTTAAGAGTACAAAGTTTGTTCTATATAGGCTACTTGCAGAAAAAATAACGGGCTGTCTGCAGAGTGACTCATCTAAGGAAATACTACTGTGCTGAAAGACAAGGAGGAGGAGAAATACACCCAAAAAAATCCCAGACACCAGACCAGAAATTATGAAGATACTATAAAGTGTTCTGGTAAACCCAAGTTAATCATGTCCGGGTACAAGAGAAAACCAGCCTCTATAAAAGCATCACCTGCCCAGAAGCAAGTGTCTGCCCTTACATTTAAACGTGGATCACCACACTCCTCAAGCAATGCAGTAAAAACTCAAGAAAATAAGGGCAGGAGACAACTGCACTATTTGGGAACCCGTGGAAATGCCCCATCATCAGACGTGCTGTAATGTAGTGCTGAGGGAGATGGTTTAGTGGTAACTTGGCAGTCCTTAGTTAAGAGTTGGACTTGATCTTAAATGTCTCTACCAAACAAAACAATTCTGTGACATGACAATGTTCTCCAAGTAGGTAATTTTAGAAGAGAGTTTTCCAGTGAGGGATGTGGTGGCAAGCAGCCTCCCTGTCCTTCCACAAAGGGCACAGGAGCCACAGCTAGGGCAAATCTGCTGGTTGGAGACTCCTGGCCTTTATAAATAAATAAAAATAGCTTCTCCCAGCACGGGGACCGTAAGGAGGGATATGCAGGAGCAACACCTACAATACAGTTACCTTCCCTGGCTCACTAATGACTTGCATCACCTGGAGTCGGATCCTTTGTTCCCCTCCACACTGCAGATGGTATTCCTCCTGGCGCTTTCTAGCCATGTCTTGTTTAAACAGCAGAAGCTGTGTTTTTGTTGCAGGTTGCACGTAGTTTGGGAATTGCTTTTTTTCTTCCCTCCCAGCTCCAAGTGTTTCATTTGTTTGGTTTTGCTGAACCATAGGCATATTTGCATTAACGATACAAGGAATTCTTTGCTGGGTTTTCCCCACCAGCTTCCTGCCCTGAATATCAAAGACACGGGGCCATACATCTATGCTTGCCACCCACGTGGATGCTTGAATTCCTCCTACCAATGGGAGTAAGGTAGCTTCGTTTCATTTGTTTTCTTTACAGGATCACAAAGCAATTCAGAAGTGTTCTCTGCAGGCAAAAAAAACCTACCTTCAAAGCATGAAAACAACCAGCAAAACAGAGCTGTCTTGTCTTTTCAAGGAGGGTCCATGCAAACAGCAGATAGCAGGGGAAATCCCGCACCCCACCACAGCAGTGGGCAAACAGCAGCAGGTGACAGACTCACCCAAGAGAGAATGAAGGTAAAAAGTTTTCTCCATCCTTGAGATGCTCAGAGGGTGATTTTTCCACCTTCAATCACTTTGGGAGGAAAGCCTCCCAAGCAACCTCCTGGCATGCCAAAAGGTGTAAGAGGAAAAAAATCCTGCTCTGCTGGTCTCAGACCTAAACATTCACAAAGTTAAGGCAAGGCAGGGTCACAGACTGCCCTGCACTGTGAAACTGAGATGATGCTCAAGTTCTCCATCCCCACCACTGCTTTTCACTTCATTTGCTACTGGAAATTGCTCCGCTTCTCCCTCCACCTCTCCCCTGTCTCCATACTTCTGTCAATTCATGTCCCCCAACCCGTTCATCCTCCTCCTATAGCTGTATCTTTCTCTTCGGGTTAGCGTCGCTAATGTCAGAATCATTCCATCTGACAAAGTCTCCGCTCGTCCGCGTCTCCCTTGTCTCCTTGAATCTCTGTCAAGGCCTTTTCCACATGTCTAAGCATTTTAATGACATATGGTGCTGGGACTAGGGGGAGGGAGCATCACTCAAACAGGAGGAAGACGAAAAAGCAATACGGTTAGCAACCAGGCAGAATTCTAGGAAAGGTCCTGGAAGACGACTGGAGAGTGAAGGAAGCATCTGAAAAGGATGCTCTTGGAGCAAGTCGGTCACTATTCAGTTCTTCTTTCAACTCTCCCACAGTAGCTAGTCGTTTGCCCAGAGGAAACTGCACCTTTTGAGGGTTTCTGTATCAGGAAAGGCTGGTCCTGCTTTGCACCTCTATTCCAGCCCCCTACTTTGCAGTCACCAGACCCTGCGTGGCCATATTAACAGCCACCAGCTGTTACATGAAACCTGCAGATGTGCTAGCACATGGTGGGACAAAGGCACAGCCTATCTCTTCCTTATTCTGGAAGTTAGGAAACAGTACGCAATTGTCTCGTGGGTCAAACCCACGTGCATGGAGAGTGGCCGAGGGCCAGGCAGGCTACACACTCCTGCATTCACTCAGTGTCCCCCTCGTGTACAAAGCCACCAAAGGCTGCACCATGGCAATGCACGCTGCCCCAAGTTCCACAGCTTGAACTTAGTGCCCAATAGAAGAACGCTTCCAACAGCACAAGCTTCTCCCCACCAAGTGCCGCAGAATTAAGACTAATTTTCCCAAAGCACAGTCTTAGCAGATCACAAAGCTTCCAGACAGCTAAGAAGCCTCAGAAGTCCCTTTAAGACATTGTATTCAGCAGAATCCTAGTGGATATCTCCTTAAGTGATAGCATTTTGCCTGCTTATAATCCTCCTGGCTTTTAATTGTTTTCCACCTGTCAAACTGGTGAGAGATGGGGCAGGATGCTAGGATGACAACTGCTGTGCTCTACACAAAGAGATCGTATCCTAAAGATGGTTCAGTAAGAAAGACACTAGGACACCAAAAGGAAAAATAAAAAGAAAATGGACCTACATCCAAATTACTCTAACAGACACCCAGAGCGCCTGCTCTAAGACAGAGGTGACAGTAACACCAGCTTTTTAAAATCCTTGCCTCTTTAGGAGCTCTAATCCCATTGCAAACCAGATGAACCTCAGCTCTTAAGTGTCTTGGTAAATGCCACCTTTGGCAGATTAACGAGGAAGCCAGCAGAAGCACAAATCCTTCATGCCATACCATTCTGAGTAGAAGCACCCAGGACTTGCATGCATAGATGCACAGCCCTCAAGACTACTGCTGACCAACAGGCTGCACGGGAAGCAAAATGCAGATGGGACGCATCTTGCATATAAGGATGAATTACGGCTTTTCAGTTTTATTCAGCGATACTGCAGCATCTGCTGTTTATTCTTTATCCCTCACATATTCTTGGGGTTTGGGGAAGCTTCACAAGACTCTCCATCTACAGCAGCTAGAAACGCAGTCCTCACAGTCCCAATCTGGCTTTTGTGTTTATAAAACACTTAAATAGAGAGAAGCAAAGGCAAATAGGTGCAGGGGCTCAAGTCAGTGTCCAGAAGCATGACAGCAGGCACCACGAGTTAACTGGTGAGGTGAGGAAAACAAGTGTGCCTCTTTCGCAAATTGAGTTTTTAATCTGCAACATAACCTCAAACGAAACCCACACTATTAAGAACCACAAGAAAGCACCCCAGTTCCTAAATTAAAAACAAGACCCTGAAATTACAAGCAAGATGCTCCCGCTGCCTGGGTTCTTCGTTCTCTGTGACAAAGTCATATTAAAAGCAAATAAGTCAATAAGGAATGCTAGACAAAACCTTCATTTATCAGATGACAGGAGGGAAGGATGAGGGTATGCTCCAGGAATTTATCAAGGAAATCTGTTGAGCTGTGCAACTTTTTTGGAGCAAGATGCTGAAGATAGAGCAGCTTCCCACTTGAACCTGTATGCTGATCAGTGAAACATAAAGCAGAAATAAGCCCTCCCTTTAACACCCAGCATTGCCTAGCATCTGATTTACCATATCTGCCAAGGCCAGTGAGCTGAAAGATCATGGCCAATGCTTTCTGTCCTCCACATCTCTAACAGCCAAACTGAAAATGGCTGTAGCCTGCTGTGTTATAAAGCAAGACNAAAGTTTGTTTGAACTAGACTTAAATCAACAGCAACAAGAGCAGCACTAAGCCAACCTCAAGCACTTGTGAAAACACTCTGCTTTAAATAGTGACTCTTCAAGCTTTAACGTCATGTAAAGCTCAAGAAGATTTTATGGGCCACTGCGAGCATCTAAAACCGTGGCATCCCATTTGCAATCCAAACAGCTTTGCACTAGGAGGACTAAAGTAGCTTTAAAGTGGGGTGTGTTGCCCCAGAAGCAGGGCTAGAGTTGGCATAATTTTCAAAAAGGAACACCGCAACAGCCCCAACCCGTGCACCTTTCCAGCAAACCAAGCTGGAAACCACCCCACCACCACCACCCTAAACTGGTACTGTGACTTGGACAGAAGCCGGCAGGTTTCCAGCCATAAGGCAACTTCTAAACTGGGTGCAGAGGTAGTCCTTAACCAAATCCTCTCTCAGCTGTCCACCTGGATGCCATTCATATCTGTCACCGGCACTGTCAGGGTCAAGATGCTGCACTATGTTGGTCCAAGCAGGCATTTTGCATGCTCAAAATTCATTAAAGTCAAATAATCCTAAGACTTTTACACATGAAAAAGCGGATGAATGTGAGACAGAGCGGTTGCAGCACAGGCAGAGGTTTTTTAATGAAGGTATATTTACACAGCAGAGCTGAAGGGCTGCTTCTTCACAGCAGGTCAGGGGCTGCTATGCAAATAATAATAAATACTTTGCACTTTTCAAGCACGCTTTACCCAAGAAGTGCTCTGCAAGCATGAACTGCACTATGCCTCACAGTATCTGCAAGGAACCAGGGAGAAAACAGGAACAGACACTTCGCCCAAGACAGAAACACAGAGCCTCTTGGGTGGAAAGCACAGACATCTGATAGTAACAACAGCTTTCCTGCCTCCCCCGCGAAAGCTCTCTTCCATCGCTAACCTCACATTCCTGTGGTTGGCAGCTTTCTAGAAACAGCAGCTCAGTATCGATTCAGAAAACAGAGTCATCTGTGGTTCATTACTCCCAACAGATTTCATAAGGGATCCTGCCTGATGCCTCAGCTGCTTGTAAGGCAGCTAAGCCTGGAAGATCTGGTGCTGGTATAAAATAGTAAAGCTTCTTATGAAATATCTCATATAGGACAAAAGCCACCACAGGGACAAGTTTATCAAGCCTGGGGAGATTCATGCATTATTAGCTGGCTCTCCAGGAGGTCTCCTTGGGCTGGAAAGTAAGGTGTTGGGGAGCAAAGCATGCAAAGGGGACAAGGATGGGCAGCGCCACTGGTCTATTCAACAGCTCTAGAAAGCAGAGGCAGCTAAGAACGACTGCATGCACTGGACAGAGAGGAACAGCTTCTGCCCTGCAAGATACTGGGGGGAAAAAAAGCAGTAATTGAGGATGGCCACGGTCAGAGCAGCATTACAGAAAGACACAAAAGAAGGTAGCATGAAGGTTTCCAAAAGACTCCCACCTGGGGAGCCCTGAAGCTGTTTGTACAGCTGTCATGTGACATGAAAGATTTACTTCAGACTGAAGGAGCAGTTTTCCTTCCTTGCCCCAAAGAACCTGCAGTCTGCACCCCAGCAGGAAGCACCCTCCATCAGCCAGGAGGGTTGGGACCCATCCCAAGGAACACAAGGGAGATCTGCAGCACTGTGCCACAGCAGTCACCTGCAGCAGCCTCCACACAGAGGTGGGATGACACCATGAGGAGAGGCACTATAGGTAAATGTGAGTCCTTGACCTGCTAGACGACAAAATGCAGCCAGGCAAAAGGACTTTTTCCTTTCCTTTAGCTAAAGTACATCCAAGTCTCATCTCCAGTGGGAGAGGCTGGGTTTGAGATACAGACATAAAATCCTACAGCTGACTCTGGAAGTGGCAGCCTGCAGATATAACCTGCGGGGAACTGAGATTGGGATCTCAAACAGCAGTGGAGCCCTGAGCTGCCTGCTGGAGCCAGCATCGCTGCACTTCTAAGATACCAACTTATTTTGAAATCAATACCAAGATTTATTGATCCAGGAAGGAAATACCAACTAAAAAAGAAGCCTAGTCGATAGCAATACCAATAGGTAGTAAGTTTTAATGGAGGCCAGGAAAAATTCCTATCTGAATTTTGGTTTGGGGCAAAACTCTGCATATGCTGATAATCACAGCCCAGGAGCAAGGCAGGGACTCCTCACTATTATGCTGATCTTCACACTGACCATCTCAGACGCCAAGGTCTGAGACAGCACATCACCACTGAGTGAATGAAAAGAGAAACCTTATTAGCTGTTAACACCGATCTGTCTGGCAGAGGACGAGCTGCTAATACAGACTACCTTGAAAATCATAGCAAGAAATTCAACCTGCACTGTCAAGGCCAGATACAAACATGTAACTCAGTGATGGCAGGAGTTCAAGCACTTAAAATGTCTTTTGAAACCACAGTAGAATCATGCTTTCCCATCCTTCTTAGAAATGGACTCCACTGAATATCAAGGCCCTGAAAGGCAAGACAAACAAAACAAACAAAAAAAAACCCAAACCCACAAACCAGCTCTGCTTGACTGAGGCTGAGAGAGTACGTTGCACGAATTTCCCTTCATTTGTCAGCAAAATCTCTTCAGCTATACAAAAATATAAATGGGAGTTTAGTTACCAGGAGAACATCCCTAATATTGGGGTAGAGACTGAGAAGAGATTCATCCCTACATTTCTAAAGTTCAGAAGCCAGTGTCTTAACTCTGAAATATTTTAGGAGGCAGCAAAATCCCACCTTCAACCACATTTGCTTCAGGGAGGAACCAAGGATTTCTAAGGTGCTACAGACCCACACAAAACACTGAAACCTGCTGAGACCAAACTGCAAAAGTGCCACCCTGTAGCTCCGGAGGGCGAAGAACAGCTTCTGCGCTTTGCCGTACAACAGGTCACACCTACGTTTACAGGTTCCTAGGAAGCCATCACCTAAACTCTCCCTTTATTCCCTTGGCAATACCCACAAACAGCTTCAGAAGAACAAACAGCTTTTTCTGGTCCTTTGAAAAGGCTCAGGCAGTCCCATACTGCTTTGGGATATCTCACACGGAGGTAACCCCACAGCACTGAAGAGCTGCAGAGAGAGGTAGGAAGAGAGATTTGGAGAGCCGGGGTTTTCCTCCTAGCGATGACTGGCGTATGGGCTAAAGGCTGCCAGCACCCAGGGAAGTAACTGGCACAATATGACAGCCCTGCAGGAGGATAATTGGGCAGACAGTGCTGTGCAGTCAAACTAAAGTGTTTACTGGCTTTAATATTTAATTGTGCAAAATGAAGAGAAAGAAGCTGGGGAATGAGAGCTGCAGATAGAGATGCACGTGTGTGTCAGGTGCTCTGAGGCCTCCGTGCCAAGCCAAGCACCTCAATGAGCCAAAGCACCAACCTCAAGAGCAGCGACTTGGATGTGCCCATCATGTTGACTGCTGCCAGGCTCCCTTCTGCTCTCCTCCCTGGCAGGGGAGGGAGTGCTCTCCCCTCCGGTTTGGGAGGGCGCAGCGTGGAGGGAGGCAGAGCAAGCAAAGGGAAAGGCACTACGTGCGGCAGTCACACAGGCAGATATGTGAAATCCAGCAGGTATAAAGTCAGCTCCATGGAACCTCCACGAGCTGCCTCAACCAAGACAAAGGCTCCATCCAACCTCATGTGTAAGAGAAACATTGGCATTCACGTCCCAGCATAGAAACACTCATAAGCAGGAGCCACCTGAGAAGGGTTCCTTTCCCCTCTGCATCACCCAAAAAAATTTGGCTTGTAAAGGAGGTAGAGCACTGCTAACTTATAGGACGGCTTTTCTCATTCACAAATAGATGCCTTGCTCTGACACCCCCTTGTTCAAAGGCTTGGATGGAAGGATACAGACAAGCAGGCCCCCTCCACTCTCAAAATCCCAGTGGTTGACCCATTGGTCCCACTGACTCTGCCTGAAGCTGTTCATCTATTCCCAATAAAGGGCCTTCCACCACTCTTTGTCTTTGGAGGCAGCCTGGGAGAGCACAATCACCATCAGACACATTTAAACCTTTCTATTCCTTTTCCAAAAGGATACCCAGTCAGCTCCAAATGACTCACTGAAAAGCCCTGCATCCCACCAAGGGAAAAGCCTGAACTATTGTGTGACTAAAGCCGCTGTTTGTATTATATCTCTGCATATGGCCAGACTCAGCATGGAAATTAAAAGGAAGGCTGGCTCCATAAATATTGCAGTGTGAACAACACAGAGGTCTTTGCTGGATTATCACCACTAAAAGGAACTGCAAAGCATCCAACTACACAAATGAAAGATGTTAATAGAGCGGTCCCAGCGGAGAGGAAGGCTGTATATTACGTGGAGCTGCTTTCACATCCTGCAAAATGTGCAGATTTAAATAACGTTCCCCTTTCACACAGAATAAATCTCAGTGTTTTCCACAAAGAAATGCAGCGCATGCCTATGCCAGCCTACTCGAGTGGGCAGATGGCTTACGGGAGACTTGGGTGACGGATTGAAGACCTGACATTTGTGTCCCTTGTTTGATGCAATGGTACCAAATAGCTCCACTAGACGAGGCTGGGCTGTAGCATGCCTTCATATGTAATCTTCCCACCCGCAGTACTTTTTAAATACAAAAAAAAAAAAAAAAAGAAAGAAGAAAGGGTTAAGACAGATTTTCCTCTCCAACCTTTTAATTAAGCCATTAGTCTCTTCCCCCTTAACCCACACAATGAAAGGAATGAGAGGCCTGTCTTCAGAGGAGCAAATGATTTCCCTAGAGTAATGAAGACGCATTATCATACAGAAAAAATCATTAGTTGCTATGTCCAGGACAATGCGATTGCTCAATTACTCCATTAAAACAGATAGCACCCATCCCAGTGCCCTAGGCACAAACTTGGAAGAGATGCATCCAAATGTACGTGCCCAGAGAAACATGGCTTGCTCAGGAGAAGACCTGGACCAGTACAGAGGTCCTACTCAAATCTATTCTCCGAGCCTTTGACCACCTCGTTTTTAAGACACCACAGCAACAGGCAGTAGATCTCAGGAGGATTTTCTCCAAGTGCTTTACAGCAGCAACAAAGGGCCTGGGGGGCTTCTCATCACACTGTGAAGGTCTCAGACAGCCTAGGAAGGATTCATCAGGAAGCCAAATGCTAGAGCATCTCTAGGCCTAGGACGCCCTTAATAACACTTTGGGGGAATTGATGATGAAACACGATCAACAGCAGGAAGGGGATTTGGTGACCCAGCGTGTCACTGAATCGCACTGTCAGGAAGATCTCTCTTGATGAGAAAAGACCACACAAGTCTCAGGTTCAATGCCAGAGACGACCCAGCTGGGTTTGTTGCAACATATGCAGCAGGGACTGTCAGCTTGGGTTTGGTTCCCCTTCTCTCCCCCCGCCAAGCTCTAGGCTGGCTGCAAAATACTGTTCACCCACAACTTATCTAATCAGGATGATCCAACTCACAATTTCCCCTCTTCATCGCCCCCAGGATGATTAAGAATAAGATTTAGTCATCTAACTGGGGTCCCATTATTCCTTCAAATACATAATTTCAGTACTTCTCTCACCTACTGAGATACCCATTAGAAAAATGACTCATTAGCTCTTCCCCCTGCATCTTAAGCATAATACTTCCAACATACAGATGTGGGTCAACTGATGCTATTCATGAACTCCCATCAAACCCATTCAATTGTTTGGACTGAAAGGGGGGGGGGAGGGTGTCAAAAGTTAATGTTTTATTTAGACATTTTCCCCTATACAAGAAACATTTAGACTTTTTTCCAGCCAAGACATCTCTGAAGTTAATTTACTTTTAAAAAGGGGTTTTTTAAAAAGGTTTTTTTAAATTCTGAACAAAGAACATATCATATCAGATGAAATGTTTTATTTGACCTAAAACAAATATTTTCAGTCTTGTTTTCAGTTAACCCAGTATGGCATTTCTTCAGTTTTTCAGTTCAGACAGACAAGGGGGAAAAAAAAATACCCATTTCAGAGCTCCATACACAGCCCATTCTGTAACAGTTGTCAAAAGGACTGCAGCTTATGTTAATACTAAAATACTGCTCTAGCAATTTATGAACATTATCTGGAAAGCTAAGGCCCAAATTAGCAGAGATGAAGCAAGTTACCCAAGATAATGCATTTTGACATTAATATCTCTCTATTGTTCAACTAATCTTTAATAGATATAGGTTTACACTGAAAAAATGGAGGAAAGTTGGATGGTTTACCCAGGTTTAAGATGATTTCCAGAAGTGTTTCCACCCCTTGGTGGTCTGCGCTGGAGGTGCTGCCTAGGCAATTTTAACATGGCATTTTTCAAACCAGGGCTACCATGCATAGGTGTCTACGTCAGAAACACAACTCCTATCGAAAATAACAACTGCTTTAGGAAAAGCTGGCATGGTGATACCTCCTGACCAGGGTGTGAAGCTGTGGCTGATAAGTATTGCCGCAGTCTCATAAGATACCATTGTAAACTCTCTCTCCACCCGACGTGCAAACCACCAAGAGCAATCTTCAGAGAAGTCAGTGTCACACAGAGCTTTGGAAATAGTTTGAAACATGCATTGGTGCAGGATGGCTCAAGAGATGAGGGCTTCAGCCTACTTCTGGACCCACAGTATTCAGCCATCCCAGAGTGATGCTCCTTACAACTTCCCATGTGTCACTCCAAAGGACGCCCCACAGGTTTTTAATACCCATATCCTAGTGAAATCATGCAAAACTTGGGTTCCTGGGTTTGATTACTCCATGCCTCAATTCCTTACATGAAGAATGCCATACTTGACTACTTTGGAGAAGGTGTAAGGCTGGTGACCTCCCAGACTACAAGACAACCTGGTGTGGCTGCCTGGGGGTTTATACACACTAACAGCCGTGTGGAGTTTCAGGGCAACCAACAGTTTGCAGCTACACAAGGTACATTCCCCACAGGCAGTGGATATCATGGCTTAGTTACAGGCACTGGTGCCGCATACGGCGGTTGCTTTAGTTAAATGCAAACTAGCAATCTCTGCCTTCACATATGACAATTGCCATGTGATTTCTGTCTCATTAAGCTCTGAAATGTAAAACAAATGGGATTTATGTGGCTGCTGTTTGGGATTCACTTGCACAGTGTCAAGTCTTGCCTTTAATGGCTCTTCGGTCTCGTCACTGTCTTGAGATCGCTTTTATTTAGCTTCTGAGCCAACACAATACCTGATTGTTTCCCACCCCAGGCTGAAATAGAACGTGAGGAAAGAGACAGACATGGGGTAGCTCTAGCAACCAAATACCCCATTTCTACCCCCAAGTTGTGACACCAACTAGCCCAGATCTCTGCTGTAGACTTCTGTGCTTCAGTTCCCCCCATCTGATACTGTCAGATTCACACAGCTTACCCGACTCCCAGCCCTCAGCCCAACAACCCAGCACATTTATCCATTGTGCATGCAACAGCAAGCTCTGAAAAGCACTTATTCATAAGGCTGGGATGAAAAGGAAGTATGGGCAGCATTTGGGAGGTATTTTGGAGAACACGGACTGTCAGTTAAATGCTATCCCACACACAAACCAGAAAAGCGCTAAAGGCTGGTTATAGAGCATTTGATTCTAGCAATCATTCACTGAGGTACAGAGAATACTGCCAGTACAGTGCATTGTAAACTCATTATTTGGGGTAAATTTAACAAGTGCCACTGGTATACAGGCTGACGGATGCTTGACACAAAGATTCATGATCACAGGTCTCCAGAGCCGTGAATTTGATCCTTTTCTTCCGATTCCAAAGACCAGTCACCCTCTGATGCTCCACAGACTGGAAGTACCAGCAAGGCGACCCCTAGACCCAAAGCATCTTCAGCAACAGAACTAGCCACCAAGTGTCCCGGAGCTAAGTCAAGGGGATTCACTTAAACCACAAGATTTGGGATTATTACCTACGAAAGGGTCAGAGAGCATCAGCCTCCACTTATAAAGGCAGCCTAGCATTAATGTTGAATTTTGACAAAAGCAACTCAGATTTGGGTGCCAAACTTTGGTCATCTTAAAAGGCATCAGATTTACTCGAAGTATCACGCAAAAACCTGGCATTAAAGGTGCATTGAAACACCCTAAGCAAAGGCACCCAGAGGGAGAAGCATCTCCAAGAGCTGGCAGCTGTTGGATTCTCCAACCGAGCACAATCACCCAAGGATGCTCAAGGAGCCAGAAAAGCAGGACAATGCTTCCACTCCAGCTCCCATAGCCACTCCACTGCCCCTGCCACAAGGCCACCTTCTCACCCCACAGAAATATTGTCATCTCGGGCACGAAACGTCTTGCAAGCAGTACAGTGAGCATGCGAGAAATTGTAATGCCAGCGGTACAAAGCTGCATGGAAGGAGATGTATTATGGAGAGCCTGCAAAACCAGGGAGAAACAAGACAAAAAATGAGGTTTCTATGGGAAGCACAAAGCCGGACATTGTTCCGCAAAGCCCCGCTCCACACACCGAGGCAGACAGCCTCATACAAAAGCAAGAGCTCCCACTGATGCCATTGTCGAGCTCGTAGAGCAGAGAAATCTCTGGAAGAAAAGCAGACCCCGTGACGATTATTTATCGCCACGCAAACATCTTCCTTCTTGTCTTTTGTTGGTGCAACACAGACCACATGTGTCTCCAGCCAGGGAAAGAAAAGCTACCAGCAGGATCAAGGAAGCCTGAGATTAATCTGGTTTCATGTAGATAAAAAAAACTCGAGCAATCAGTTTTAAAATTAATATTAAAGTTGTAAGTCACCTTTGACTATATTAAAATATAAACTGGAGCATACAATAAGCCCCAAATAAGCCCCACTGGCAGTCAGAACAGCTCCCTTATCAACCTCTAACATCCCCTGTAAAATAATAACTGGAAGCCAGACTGCTCTGAGAGAAACTCGCTCTCCCAGGGCAGTGCGATGTGACCCAATTCCTGCTGCCATTTCAGAAGCCCTCACTTGGCCGTTTTTCAGCATGCCAGCAACGAACTCAGCTGTAGCAGAAGTCATCTGGGGAAGGAGAGCTGGCATGGAAAGAATGAGCATAAGCTATACGCCGGGTGTATCTGCTGTAGATATGGGACAGGGAAGGAGAACACAAAGGGACACGGTGCTGCAATTCAATGAAGCACCTGGGCTTTGGTGCCTTTTTTTCCCCTCCACATGAATGGCGTGGAGTTTTAGGAACTGCTTTTCTCCTAACCCTTGGCTTTCCCTTCTCTGACAGTTTCTCAATATTTCCAAACTTTCTTCTCTATTGCTGACTTTGAAAGAGGCTGAAAGGCTCCTGTCGAGGGAAAACAGCATGGGTGGACCACAGTAGCGCTGAAGGAACCTGGCCTCAGCAGCACTGCATGCCGCGGCAGAACAGGATTGATGGGCATCACAGCCGAAGCCCATATTGCATCATCCCAAGGTCAGCTGCTGAAAGACACCAGAAGTAGCAGCCCGGTTATGAAGGGAAGGGTCATGGTCTGAGGAGGAACACAGGCAGCTGAGGCCAGCAGGTATCCACGCTCACCCTGAGCACTGCTGCAAAGTCAAGGAGACAACAGAGGCACGTTCCGATTGTTTTGCCCGTGGACTACTGCATTCATCATAAAGTGCCTCATGCTGGCTACAATCAGCTCTTAAACAGCAGTGTGTCCACTTCACCGCATCACAAGTTCCCACCCAGACCCATTTAGCACCAGTATAACATTAAAGAGGCATCTTTGGTTAATTAAGGTGGGCTCAAACTGTCCTTTGATCTCCATGGACAGCTGCTCCCACAAGGGTTCTGAAGGACTGAGCCAAGAGCTGCTGGAGCAGAGACCACCAGCTTCAAAGACATATGCACAGGGGGCAACTGGATCTTGGGAAAAAGCAAGGGTCCTTGCGCTGCCAGAGAGCTCTGTCACCAGGAGAGCTGCACGAGCTGCTTTCCAGCAGACTGCTGCCTGCTTGAGAGGGCTCCAAATAAATAAAGCCAGTGCCTCATTTGCATGCAAATCTATTCAAGCCCCCATTTCAATTTGAATTCTATGCATACGATCAGAGTGCAAAATGCAAATTATACAAATGCACCCATATGAAGAAACAAGCAGGAACTCTGCACAAAGGGATTAGGGCCAGGCTGCTTCCCTCCGAAGATTACAGTGCTGTGGGGGGGCTTCTGTCAGGGAGCATCCTTTAATGGTCACCGGTCATGCAGTGCTGAGCTTTGCCTACAAACTACTTTAAAAAGCACTGCAACTCTGGCTTCAGCTGCTGGAGCGATGCCTTGTTTGAGACACGTTGCACAGGACAGGAGGAGGCGGGTGGACAAACCAAGGACAAGAGGCAAGGGATGTAACAGCCTCAGCACTCACAGACAAGGGTCTCCCCAGGGGATCAGCACCCTTTCAGATGGCCTGAGGGGAGCAGAAATGTCCTTACTGCTCCTCCAGAAGCCCCCAAAAGTCAGCATTGGCCAGCATCTCCCCAGCACTGGCCACTTCACCTACCAAGCCAGGGCTACGGGCCAGGATAGCCAGCTCAGAACAGCAAGGTGGGTCTCAAGCATCAGAGACCATGAGGAAGAGGGTCACCACCCACTGGCCAGCCCCAGCAGCCTAATGACAAAGGAGATGATGCTTCCCCAGTCTTAAAAGGCTTAACCTCCCCTTCCCCTGGAGCTTTGGCTGGCAAGGTTTGCAAGGAGGAGAAACAAACGCCCAGCTTGAAAGGTCCTCTGCAGACCAAGGTCAGATGAAGAGGAGCCAAAGGCACCCAATTTTAGCAAAGTAAGGCTTTGAGCTCTGCTCTACATGAGCCTCAGGCCCTTTCTCCAGCTTACTGACCCCACAGTGTGGGAGATCCTGCTCCTAGTCAGACATGAAGCCTGGGCAGAGCAGATGGGAGGCTGTGTGCATTCACTTCTCCCTCCTACGTGCGCAAAATCCTCAACCCACCATTTATCGTATTACATTTTCATTTTAAAGTAAATATCTGTTTTCAATTAGTACTTACAGTGAGGGGCATGCATCACTGAGAACACTTATTTCTCTTCCTTTCATTATTAGATTAGAAGTCGCTCAAGTTTAACTACATTTAACAGCAGCAGAGACATAACTGTTCTGCAGACGCTAATCCACTTCCCGCTTCCACCCCCAAAAAGCCCCCAATCCAGCTAATGCAAGCCTCAGGACTGAGTCTCCAAATCAAGGTGCTGGCACGCAAACCCACTGCAGCCCTGGCCAGCCTCTCAGAGCCTGCCCATCAATTCCCTGCACGTCTTGCCTCCAAGCTGTTAAAAAAAAAAATCCCATTGCTTTACCTTCCTGCCACAAAATCTGACCCCCTTACAATTTCATCTATGCAGCAAGGAGGCTGGCATGGACTTCCCCAAGGTTACTTGAAGTGAATGAAACCTAGAGCAAAGATTTACCCAAAACTTTACAAAAAACCCCCAAAAGCATGAGCAATCAACCACGTCTGGTGCTCAACCTACTTGTTCAGTCACACTGGATGATGGGTATGCATGTCACTTGGCTAGCCAATATTTTTCCCAAGTCTCCCGAATGTGTCCCAGTCTCCCCATCTTCATCCCGCTCAGGAAAGCCCTTCCTCCCAGGGAGATCATCAGATCATCCCCCAAGCACATCCAGGCGCTGCCTGCTCAGCCCTCTGCTAGAGCACTTGTAAGCATAATAGTACTATTATACTTTGCTCATTATGCCTCATTTTTATTACATGGCCTCATTAAGTTAAGAAGCCTCTGTAATTTAACTGCATCTCTTGGTCTTCACACGGGGGCTCCAGCTGCGTTTTTCGTCAATCACTTTATTAAAAACACAGGACAAAAATTACTATTACACCCATTACTGCCCATCAATCTCTTCAATTGCTTCTTAGGTCCCTTCTTTACCTGCTCAATGCACCAGGGCCAGATGAATATCTTAGGCACCTTTATAATCTTTCCATATTTTCCAATAATTATGAGCTGATTTTAAGGGTGCTTTCAGAGAAAAGCAAGTAAGGCATGTGCTGGCACACGATGTCCTCATGGTGTACAGAAGAATGGGTAATAAAAAGCATGCAACCAGACCAAGACAAATAAAGTGTGTGTTAGACAATAAAACGTAATTGTATTCAACCTACCACAAGATGCTTTACAGACAAGCAGATCAGGTCAACACTGTTTTAGAATTAAATATACTGTGACAAATTGGCACGCTGTGAGAGCCATCATGGCGAGTTCATTGGCCAAGACAAAGGCAAGAAGAGATCTACATCCCATTTCCAAATCCCAGAGAAGGATGATCATCAATCGACAGTCAGTTTCTACAACAGCTTCTCAGCGCCCCTTCATCCACCAGGGGACAGTGGTACTTGCTATCCTTTGTTCACAAAAAAAAAAAAGCCACTTTCCTGAATTCAGTGTTAAAATTGCAAATATCAAAACACGTTATTTTGGCAAGTCCACTTCAAAGTTTCCAATCCATCATTCTTGGATGTTTCCTTCTCCACAAGTTTCAAAAGTTCAACTTTTCTTCCTGATGTTGAACAAACATGCTTCCACCGAGACAGCAACTCTGATCTGCTCAAGTCAGCAGCAACTTGCACAGGTTAAGGGCACTACACGGATTTCTGCGGATGCTTGGGAGAAAGCCAAACCATGGAGAGAAACCTACCTGCTGCAGAAAAAAAATCAGTATGCTGGAGGAAAAGTTTGCTACAACCACCACTGTAAAGACATCGTGTCAAGGGACACCAGCCATTTGGCAAGTGCATATGGTCCTTTTCTCTTTCTTGAGAAGAGATGTTTCACTCTTCCCTCTTCTCCTCCCCCCATCCCTACTCACTCCCAGGAAAAACCTGCTTTGCCTGCTTAGCACTTCCCGCTCCTGGTTCCCTTCCATCACAGAAAGAGAGAAAAAAAAAAAAAGGCACATTTGGGAGATCACAGGTAGTACATAAGGCAGCGCACACTGAACAAGCCTAGCAGATTCCACCTTGATGCAATCGGCACCTCCTGAAGAAGGAGGAGAGGAAGGTGCGAAGTGTCAGCTCTTTAAAAGAGAAAACACAACTTTAGGAGGAGGTTAGCATCCAAAGTCAGGCAATCCAAATGTCCTGGCGGCTGCCTTTCTAGCCAGCCCATTTGATGGAAGAGAGCTTTGAAGATTTCAAAGGGCGCCGTGTTTTCTAGTTTATCGCAAGTGTCTATCTTAAACCAATATTATCATTTTAAGCATGACCGGAGCAAGAGGAATCTTCAGAAACTGCTCCTGCCGCAGGAGATAGACGCTCGCACAAGAGGCAAAGGAAAAAAAAAAAAAAAAAAGATCCCTCAGACTTACAACACCACGCAAGACCCCGACTCACATCCAGCTCAACAGCACTGCTGCTGCTATCATCACAGATCTGTCAGGAGCTGACATTTACACTGTTCTGGTCTTGACAGCAAAAGGCACTTCTGCTCTCCCATGAAGTTTTCCCCTCTGCCCTTTCTGAAGTGTACATCTCTGTATCGTTGACACCGGGCCCCGACGCTGCAACCCAAGTGAAGGGAAACTAACATTTTCCAAGGGGTGTCAGGCAACAGAGACAGCCATCATCTCTTAAAAAGCCTCCTACTTTCACTGTCAGGAGCAAACACACCCCAGACAGTGTGGGAAGAGCAGGTACGTGGGATGATGCCCACCCAACAATGAAGCCACATATGCAAAGTCTGCGCACTAACCAAGAAAAAGCACTCAATACATCTTCCACCTCTCCCCAAAGCAAGAGCAGACCACAATATCCAGGATGTGGTGCTGGGTCAGGACAACTTTAGGCATGCAGAGACTGAGCTGGACTGCAGAGGTTACCTACGCTGCGCTTGAGAATTGGGTTTAGGCATGTAAAGGCTGAGGGACAGCAGAGATGAAGTTGTTTCCCTCGGTCTCCGGTGGGGAAGCTTATGAGCGAGAGAAAACGAGCAGTGTTGTCTCCCAAGTACAGAAAGAAGATGCCTGCCTTGAGCTTACCTGGCAATTTCCATTATTATAAGTGCAAATAAAGGAAATCGCAAGAAATCTACCAGCAAGTCAAGCTTCAGCTTCGACAGAAGGAGTTAATTTACAGCCACTCAAAGCTTTGATATCTTAAACCTTTTCAGTCTCTGGACAAGATGAGGAATAAGCATAGACAGTGTCAGACTCTGTGATCGGGAGGACAAAACACTGCAAACAGCTGTGCCTAATTTTAGCATCTGTTGGTTCTGTTTCTTCAGCACTTGGG
>VXBO01001310.1:6184-22125 GCA_013400135.1 Rhinoptilus africanus | reverse complement strand
GGGGGGAGCGAGGTGCGCGCGAGGGGCTGCTGGAACCTTCGCTTGGAGCGAGGCCGGGGAGAAGGAGGGACAAGAAAAGAGGCCTTTCCTTTCCCTTAATCACCGTTTTTGGAGCTTTTGGGGGTTCCTTTTTTCATAATTATTATTTTAAATTTCGTTTGGGGGGGGTAGAGCACAGCATCCCAAAAATAAAGAAGTAAAAGCGTTCCTCATCAGCCACTGAGGCCAGAGCCTCCCTCAACCTCCACGTCTGAGGGAGCCGCCGAGCGCAATTATAAACCTGAGCATTAGAAAGTAATTACAGCTGCGGACTCTAATTACTTACGGCTGTGCTGGAAGGCGAGCTTCGCTGCCACTGCTCTCCAGGATGCTCTGGGAGCCTTTGGGAAGTGTCCGCTGGGTTAAACCTGGGCTGGATTAGCCCAGAGCCAAGAGGGGCTGATTCTCCCCAGCAAACCCACGGCAGGTGGGTTCAATCTGAGATGTATTAATTGAAGCACAAGTGGCGCCTGCTCTACGTGGAGGGGTAGCCACCCTGGAAGTGAAAAAAAAAGTCGTTCTTGGAAGATTGCATCCCTCAGGGAATAAAGCTTATTTGACTTTGTCTGTTCGTGGTGGTCTTCTCGTCCCTGCCTGCTTGCATTATTTTCGGAGAGAAAGATCACAGAATGGTAGGGTCGGAAGGGACCTCTGGAGATCCTCTAGTCCAACCCCTGGATCATAGAATCATTGAAGGATGATCTGGGATAGAATCATAGAATATATGCTTCATAGACCATAAATGATGGAATCATCATAGAATTCATAGGTGATATATGGTAGAATCGNCTGTTGGTGCCCCAGCGCTGGGGGCAGCCCTGCAGGGGGGTCTCACCCAGCGGAGCAGAGGGGCAGAATCCCCCCCTCGCCCCCTGCCCACGCTGTGGGGGTGCAGCCCGGGCTGGGGGGGGTTTCTGGGCTGCCAGCGCACGGTGCCATCTCCTGTTGAGCTCCTCATCCACCAACACCCCCAAGTCCTTCTCCTCAGGGCCGCTCTCCAGCCGTTCTCCTTCCAGCCTGGATTTCTGCTTGGGGTTGCCCCCACCCTTGTACAGGACCTTGCAAAATCGGGGATGTTTGGTTGCTGCCATCATATTCCTGCATTTTCTAGCAGGGCTAGAAGGGACAGTGACGCTCCTGGACTGTATTTTCCCTCTTCTACCAGTTTGTCACATCCACTCCGACCCCTGGAGGGAATTTGGCAGTGGCCGTGGCCACCAACCTATTTCCGTGGCTACCCTGCAAGGCAGGGCTGGGGAGAGGTTACAGGTAGTGTATTTTCTGGCAGCAGCACTGCTTTAAATGCATATTTAATAAACTGCTCAATGCCTGATTTCAGTGGGAATTAGATTTCTAAAGAATTCGGAGACTTTCCCCTGTTGTGTTTTGGTTTATTCTGCAAAATGTTGTTTGCTTGCAGACTAGGGGTACTAATGTATCTTAAGGCTGCTACACAAGGAAGACTCTCCTCTGAAGCTTCAAAACACCATTAACATTTTCATGGCAATTTCTCCTTTTCTTTTTTTTTTTTTTTCCCCACAAAGAATATTATTTCTCGCCTGCATTAAAACCAGCAGAATTCTTAACTTCCAGGAAAAGAGAATAGTTTTCTCTCTCTTTTTTTTTTTTTGTCCTTCCCAGTGAAAACATTTCAGCTGGAAAATTCTCATCATTGTAATACTGACCTTTGCAAAGGGCTTTAAATCCTTGAATGAAAGTAGCATGTAAGTGCGAAGTTTTATTAACTGATTACCTCTGTGGTTTCGACTACGTTGCTAGTCAAATTTGATTTAGAGGACTAGGCAGTTGTACCATGCATGTGAAAAAAAATCCAGTTTCTGACATAATTTTGGCTTGCTAGAGCTGAAGAGGGCTGCGCTGTCCTGCGAAAGTATCTTTCTTTTACCTTCCAGGAGAGAAAATCAAGTGCAAACTGATTATTAAATGCTCTTCTCGGGTAGCTCATTTAAATCTGCCGTGCTTTGTGGAAGGAAATGAATCATTCCAATTAAAAAAGCTGAGAAAACCAGGGAGCTGGGTGAAATGCCCTTTGGGGAGGGGCATCCAGCGGATGCCGAGGGGACCGACCATCGCCTGCGGGAGAGGGTTGTGTTGGACCGGGCTGGATCCCTTTGCGTCACCCACAGCTTGGCTTTGGTGGGACCACAACTGTGTCTCCCCGTGGAATTTGGGGTTTGCACGCCTGCCCCGTGCAATATCTGTTAGCAAGGAGCAATGCTAGAAGCTGGGAAGAGCAGAAGATAAACCTCTCCTTTGCTTTTG
The DNA here is from genome assembly GCA_013400135.1 of Rhinoptilus africanus. NCBI lineage: Eukaryota > Metazoa > Chordata > Aves > Charadriiformes > Glareolidae > Rhinoptilus > Rhinoptilus africanus. Next base: position 19,803 of record VXBO01001310.1, on the reverse strand, counting down.
AAAGTCACCGGGGATAAACCAGGCATCTTTCTCTTTTTTTTTCTCCTTTTTTTTCCTTTTTTTTTTTTTTTTTTTGGTATTCCTCATTGACAAGTGCAATAGATATGAAACATCACAACAATGAAAGCGAATACTTTCTGCCTGCCTTTGACTCTCTTACTTCCAGGCTATTTACCAAGAAGTGCAAGAAACAAAATGTTCTGAAATGCTGCAGCAAAATGGGAGGGGGGGAAAAGAGAATAATATAAAACATGTAAGCAACTTGATAAAAATGAAGCAATATTGACAGAAAATGGAGTTTTAAACAGCAGGACAACAGCAACTCAGATGGATTTCATTCTTGCGTACTGCAAAGCTAAGCCAAGCACCTGTAAGAGAGAGAGAGAGGAAAATAATCACACGTTTCCCTGGTTTATAAAATCTTTTCCTTGTCATTTCAAAATACCTATGACAAGTGAAACCTGTACATAGCCCTGCTGTAAAAACGCTGAGCTGGGACTCAGAGCCTTTCCCTGCTCTTGATACAGAGCTTTTCCCGTCGTTCATCCCACCGTGCCTCATTTTCCCACTCCGTTCACCTTTCTCGCTTTGTTGCAAGACAAACATTTCGAAGCATGAGCTGTCTCCTAATTGGAAAGCTAAAATTATTTGGATAATGGGATGGAGGAGGGAGCAGTTCTTCCTCCAAATAACAGGAACAATGCACAGCCCTCATCACACACTGGGGGACCTGCGGTTTTGGGACTGAGATGGGTCCTGGAGATGCCGAGGGGCATCCTTGAAGGTGGCAGGGCACAATGAAGCCGATTGAGGTGCCCTTGAGATTTTGGGGACACATGTGGGACTCTGGTTCTCCCACCATCAGGCCAGGGGCATCGGGGCAGGAGGCTGATCTCTTCCAGCCGGTCACCACCTTCCTGGGATGCTTCTTTGGGGCAGGGGGGCACAAGAAAAAAACAGGGAGACCTTTTTGTTTGGCAGCAGGTAGGCACAGCTGCTGCTGCTGCCCCATGCAAAAGCTGCCTTCATAAAGCCCCCAGCTATGCCAGCCCCTCCGCTCGGGATGCGAGGGGGATGCGCCGCACTCCGGCTCTCACACAGCCTGGGTTTTCAAGGCAACCCCAGCCAAAAAGTGCCAGTCCCTTTCCCCATCTCCCCACGGACCCTCTTTGAAACCAACCCAGGCAGAGGCCAGAGAAGCAGATGAGGGGGGAGTGCCTCAGCTCTATTTTCTCCTTGTCTCCTTCTTTTTCTCCTGGCTGTATGGACAGCTGCCAAAAAACCTCAGCTTGTGGCACTTGATAAAGCTCTTGTACAGCAGGTCTGGGAACAATACGGGCAGAGATAGGCAGGGCCTGGAAACAGCCACGGGGTGGGGGGGGAGAAAGGCACTGAGGCTTTGAGGGTTAAAAACAAAAAATAAAAGCACTTTGATGACGTTTTGGTCTCAGGTGGGGATAGCTTGACTTTCTACACCAACTACATCCCCTTTTCTAAGGGACCAGCCCCACGGGAAGGCTGGAGCTGGGTGTCAGGCAGCAGGTGGGTGCAGGGATGCAATCGGGTCCACCGATTTTGTCTGGTTAATAGAGGGGTCCTCACCAAATACCCCTGCCCCAGTTCCTCCTGTGGCTTGGCATAACCACCCTGCTCGGTGCTCGTAGCCACCCTGCTCAGTGCTTATAGCCACCCTACCTGGTGCCCATAGCCACCCTGCTCGGCGCTCGTGCCACCCTGCTTGGTGCTCACAGCCACTGTGCTTGGTACTCATAGCCACCCTGTTTGGTGATCATAGCCACCCTGGTTTGTGCTTGTAGCCATGCTGCTCAGTGCTTGTGGCCACCCTGCTCGGTGCTCGTAGCCACCCTGCTTGGTGCTCATGGCCACCCTGCTCAGTGCTTGTAGCCACTCTGCTTGTTTTCCATAGCCACCCTGCTCAGTGTTCATGACCACCCTGCTTGGTGCTCATGGCCACCCTGCTCAGTGCTCATAGCCACCCTGCTTGGTCCTCATAGCCACTCTGCTCAGTGATCATAGCCACTCTGCTCAGTGCTCGTAGCCACCCTGCTTGTTTCCCATAGCCACCCTGCTCAGTGCTCATGACCACCCTGCTCGGTGCTCATGGCCACCCTGCTCAGTGGTCATAGCCACCCTGCTCATTTCTCATAGCCACCCTGCTCAGTCCTCGTAGCCACGTGCCATTGCAGCTCAAGCTGGTTGCATGGCACTGGGGGACACAGCGATGGAGACAGAGAAAAGCTGCAAAGGTGGCCAAACACCGTCACCGATTGGTTTCTCGTTAGACCTTCCTAACTTAATCAAAACTGGTCCCGCAACCATCCCCTGGATGCTTTGATGCAGCCGCTCATGCGGGTCTTTTAGTGCTAAGTTATTTTAATGCCGTGCTTTGCATTCAGCCGGTCGTCTGCTTTTATGTCAGCGGTCCCTGCCATGCAAGGTTAAAACAGCTGAGCTGAACCTGCTGCAATTTTGTGCATGGATGGGCTGGATGCATCTCAGCCCGTCTCTGGGAGAAGGGGATTTATGAGGCTCTGTGGAGGAGTTGATAGCGAAGAGAGATGGCTCGCAAACCCCAGGATGAAGCTCCACGAGGTATTTCCTGGGGTCAGGAGGTAATTGCCACCATGTGAGTTCTCTTTGATCTGGACAGGTTTGGGGAGCACCAGTGAGCCTTTAAGCAAACCCGTACCTGTAAAATTTTCCAGCTCCTGTTTCACTACCCAGATGTGCCCAGATGTGTTTGGGAACCGTCTCTCTGTCGGGCTGGTCTGTGTTACAGGAGAATTGGGGACAGATTCCACCCTTCATCGCTCGCCCTTAGTTGCTCAGGGGTATTCAGACCTGGGCAGATTGTCTCAATCCACCAGAAAACTATTAAACCCTATTAAATTAGGGTGTTATTTGCGTGTCTGAACATGGGGCTGGGTTAGTGCTTGCTAAGAATAACCATCTGATCCCGACTTTTTCCAGGTCCCATAAAACTTTCCAGCTCCAGAGGGACCTTGGAGGAAAGGAGGGAGCTCCACAGCTCCTCCTTCGGTCTGCAAGAGAGGAGCTGGCTGTCGAAAAATGCAAAGGAAACTGCGATGAGACTGCAGGAGACAGACAGACCCTGTGCTCTTCACCACTTATATGGTTTTAATATCCTTTTTGGGCATTTTTCATCCCACAAGGTCTCTATGAAACCTGACTTGGAGTTTTTTGCTAGAGACACAACTAGTGCATGTATAAAATCCCCTAAAAATGAACGAGCTGCAAAGGGTTACACAGAACATTTGTATAAAAACAATGAATCCCATTTTTGCTTGATTGGCACTTTAATTAGGCCCATGTCCTTTTGCTGCCACCGCAATCAGATTGGAGGAGAATGGGAAGCTTCCACACCGTTATATTTATCTCAAGATTACAAGATTTCCATATTTTTTTTTTTGTTGCAAAGGGAAAAAAAAAAAGATAAAACTCACCACCTTATAAATGTGGCAAGGGAACGATATTATTTAGGGCTTGGAGAAAGTGTGGCTTCCCGATTGCAGCACAAGAATTAATCTTATTATGTTAACAAGGGATTGTTATGCTAAGAAGAATAAGGAAGAAAAGTTCTGTCTCTCAAGTCTGCCAGGAGCAAGACAAGGACTGGGCAGGCTCGAAAACCAGCCTTGAATTTAAGAGCTCCAGCAAAAAGAAGAAAGCCCAAAGTCCTTGTGGTTTTTATAAGGCAATTTCCCTCTTTTCCTTCTCTCTTTTTTACTGCGCGGAGGCTGTAACTCCATCTCACAGCTCCCAGCCACCCGGTGAATCTCTTGAGACTGGCTTCAGATAAGCGCTACTGGTAAATAATGTGCCCAGATTACAATGCCCATCCCTAAGTCTAGCTACATCCTAAAATTTAAAATGAGACGAGCAGACAAATCGGGCTGAGCAGGCTTTTACGCTCAGCTATAAAAGACAACTCCAAGCACACGAAGGGGAGGCAAATGGGACGCTGGAGATTTCCAGTTCCCGACCTTCTTGGGAAATTATTTCCTTGTTGGAAATAAGGGTCATTTTATCTGCTGAAAAATAGGGGAAAAAAAAGAAATTACTGAGAAAAAAAAGATGTTCTTTTTGTTGCAAAGGGATTTCTGGTATATAAGGGAAAAGGTCTGGGAAAAGAGAAAAGCTCCCCTTCTCCCATGCCTTGAATCCCCAAAATCTGCAGTATAGGGGAAAAAAAACCCCATTCACCAACATATAGGCAGATCTGTCCTCCCACCTCTCCGAGCTGGTTGCTGTTACAGCGGGATGAGCAAGAGCCATGAGTCAACAGTCAGCCCCATCTTTTCTCTTTTTTTTCCCTTTCCCCAGAAAGCTTTCAAAACCCGTGACGAGCCTGAGCATCGGCTGAAAGCAAAAGTTGGCTGCGAAATTTCAGCCCGTCCCTGGGATTTGCTCAAGGCAAGGGAAAGGCGTTTGTTTTGCAGTGGAATAGTTTATTCTTCGAGCAAAGATAGAAATGATGCCATTTGATTGAGGTGGCTAATTACACGGCTTGAAGAGTAAATTACAGCTATCAAATATCCCAGTGAATATTCACTTACAAATAGAGAGAGAGGAAAACGAAATTTTTTGGGTTTGCTGGCAATTTTGAAATAAAAACATTGTCTCTGACGGGGACTGTTAACCAATCCTTTAAAAATTCCTCTGCAACTGCTAAATTCAAGTGATATTTTCTTGCAGACCAACCAAACAGTTCACTCCAACAACCCTAAGCTAATTTATTTTTTTTTTCGTTTTGTGTTTCCTTGTCACCTTTGGAACCATTTGCCCTCACTTTAACATGTTTTTGAGTGAAAAACATTAATAACAAGTTTAGAAACAGTTCAAACTGCCCAAATGGAGTAAATATTTGTCATAAAAAGTATATTGCTGGCCAGAAAAAGTTTCGTAGGAAAAAAGCCAAAGCCAAACCATCCATCTCCTCAATTGGTAAATACGCAAAAATCTGAATTTCATTCCTGCAGGTTGGAAACGTTTGTAAATAGTGAATAAATTGAAGGCGACTGTGGGGAAGAGCATCAAACACCTGGATGGAGGCTGAAGACTAAGCCATTTGGTCTCCATCTCACCCATCTCCCTCTTTGCCTGGATGAAATGGCCATTTCCATGCTCTGCGGATGCAATGCAGATGCAAACACCTTGCAGAAGGTGCCGTTGCTTGGTTTGCTGGGGTCATGTGCAAAATTAACCCTTTATTTTACCTGGGCCCATGATAATTTGTATTCCCTTTTAAATCTTAAGCTTTTGGGCCCAGGCTGTGAAGCTCTGCTTCCCTAAAAAGTCACCTCTGCCAGTGCTTTTGGCCTGTAGGACCATAAGCCGAAACATCCAATGCCTCAGTTTCCCCAAGAACACAACGGGCGCTTTGCTGAGCGATTTACTTAATATTTTCCATGTGCTTTTGCTGCAAAAATCCTGCAGCAATCACTCAAATCTTGCTCCGAGGATCTCCCCCTTCGCCTCCCCGCTGTGCCTTCAGCCTCCTTCCCCAGGTAATGAAAGGTAAGCATCGCTCTGTATGTCTCTGCGTGCCTGTAAATTCCTGGGGCCTATTAGGGGAAAAAAAAAAAGAAAGCAGTCAATTTTCTTGTCTTTTCCTCTTCTCTGGCCCTTAGGAACCAACCCCAAGCCCACAGCAATCCCCCTCCTTTCCTAGCCATCTCGTTAGCGGCATCCTCGCACATCCCAAGGCACGCTGGTGGCGAGGGTGAACCGGCACTTCTGGGGCATCTCTTAATTTGCCCTGTGCCACCCCCTTGTCCCAGGAGAGGAGATGTTTTGTTATGTGCAAGCAGTACGTGACATGCACCGGGGGACTTGTTATCCCATCCCTGAGGGCCGGTGGTCGCTCCTGGGGGTACGATGTGGGATTTGCAGCCCCAAGGAGCCTGGGTGCCAACGAGGTCTCCACGGGAGGAGAAGAAACGAGAAAACAAAACACCGAGCTGCGTGCAGAATGAATCGCATCCCAGCTGTGATCACTGAACGGCAGCGGCGTGGGTCAGCATGGCATGGCCTTGGCAGCTCCTGCCGAAACGCAGTCCTTGGGAACTGGGTGAAGGCAAACACCTAGAAGATGCTGTTGCTCCATTTGCTGTGGCCAAATGCAAAATGAAACCTCTGCTTTACCTTCAGCCACGATAACTTGTGTTTCCTATCATAGAATCATGTGNCTCCAACAGCTCCGTCTCCTTCTGCTGTTGGTGCCCCAGCGCTGGGGCCAGCACTGCGGGGGGGTCTCACCCAGCGGAGCAGAGGGGCAGAATCCCCCCCTCGCCCCCCTGCCCACGCTGTGGGGATGCAGCCCAGGCTGTGGGAGGTTTCTGGGCTGCCAGCACACGTTGCCAGGGCGTGTTGAGCTTCCTATCCACCAACATCCCCAAATCCTCTTAAATATCAAGCTTTTGGGGCCAAAGACTCAGCCGTGGTCTGTCCCTGAGCATCTCAAGGCGTGCTCCTGAGCATCAGTGCATCCCGCACCCACCGGCTTCTCTACCACATCCCGCCCCGCTGCGACCACACAGGGAACAGAATGGGAAGGGGAAAATGCTGAGTGCACTCCATGCCCCAAACAGCCACTTGCTGCACTGACAGAGCGTATTCACGAGTTAGTGGGGCTTCATCATGCCTGACATGTCCCAGGGGGGGTAATATTTCCCTGATGCTTGATAGATTTTGTCCTAGCATGGGTCATAGAAAGCCCAACATTGATGGGTTTCATCTAATTTCAATTATAGTCATTAAAACTTTTGCTCACACGAGCTGAGCCTTTCCAAAAGCCGTCCAATTGACAGCCCATTAGAGAGCGGTTATTTATAGCGGGGCATGTTAATTTTACAGGATCACAGACCAGTGATTCAGTGCCTGGCGTTGCTGAAAGGAATCACTCACAGGAATGAGTGTGAGCTGACATAAAAGCACCTAAATCCACAACCTCCTGCCAGCAGAAGCTCCTGGGTTGGATAAAGTGCAGGGGCAGCAGCCTGGGGATGGGTAAACCTGAGATACTGGGGTGGTCCATAGATTGGGGACCAGTATGTGGGATGCTGAACGATCAAATAATCCCTTTTAGCCCTAGTTTTTGGTGCAGCCTGATGGAGGCAGGGAGGCGGCTGAGGAGATCCAGGCAAATGGGTGACTTGAGATCCAGGGAGAGCAGACACGGTGATGCTAAAGGGAAGAGGGGCTCCTTTCCCGCAGTACACCCACATTTTTCCAGCCCCAGTTTGGGAGCTGCGGGGTGCCCACACTGTCAAACAGCCACCTTCCTCACTTGCTCTCTGCTTCACAGCGTATTTCTGAACCGCTGGGATGCCTGGCTCTCCAAAAGGGCTTCGCTCAGCCTTTATCTCCCCCAGGAAAGTGCTTGGAAACAGTTTGTATGAAAGATGCTGGAGATGAGGGAGGAGGAGGAAAATACAAAAAAAAAAAAAAAAGCCTCCTGCATTGCATTGAATCCCCTTGAATTTTAAAGTGCTCTGAGCTTGAAGCTTTCTGGTGTAAGAATAGGAGGAGTGGGGAGAGGGAGAAAGAGACGCAGGACAAAAGGAGCGTTTCACAGACGTGGGGAAGGACAGGCACAAATCCCTCCGATCTTGGGTAGGGCCAAATCCAGACCCTGTGGTGCTGGGGGAACATTTCCATGGACTTTGACCAGAGCCCTGCTGAGGACACCCAGGCCAAGGCTGCCCCCGAGGTCCATCCTTCTTGTACCAGTTCATGGTCATCCCCAAAAGGGGGCCAGCATCGCTTGGTGCGGGGGGGCTGCAGGACAGGGAGGGACCCTGGGGAGGGCAGGGCAGGATGCGGGGGCTCGTGAGGGGATGCTGAGGGCCTGGACATGGACAGATGGACTTAACAGGCCATCACCACTCTGCTCCCCATGCCCTGATGTGCACCAGCACTGGGAACATCAAGGGGGGACCATGTCCCTGTGTGGGACCCCTAAGCCACCACTGCTCATCCCCGCTCCACCCCGGGGCTTGCTCTGTGTCTGTGACTCATCATGGACAAGTTATGGAGATTTGGGCCCAAAATCCACCAGGAGAAGAAATAGCATCCCACCCTCCAGAGCCCATTAGGAAAAGAGGATTTTGTACCGGGGGATCCTTTTTGGTGGTCAGGGCTGGCAGCATCTTCCCACCCCAAGGCAGCACGGCTCTTCCTGCGCCCACAACCAGGCTGTGCTGAGCCACGCACACAGCTTGCAAGCAGCACAGAGGCAAGCTGGAGCACAGGCTAAGGGGCATGACACAGTTTTCCAGGAATAAATGTAATAAAGAGACCATAATTGCCCTTAAATGTGAACCCTGGGTCCTCCAGGCCCATGTCCCTGAGCCACCCATAGCATCTCCGCTTGCAGACGGCGCTTGCACCCACATTTTCTTGCCAACATCACCCATCTGACTGCGGGTGATGTCGACCTCCGACAGAATTTGGCACAACCCACGTCAACCTGACCCACTGCTCCCCTTCTCCTGCCCAGCTGGGGCACCTCACCTCTGCCCTCCTGCTTCTCTACCCGGCCCCCTAATTACAAGTCCCCCGGGACATGGGTCTCCCTTTTCCTATACCTCCTGCAGCCCTGACCTTGTCGGAGCCGTCTAGGCAATATAAAATAATATGATAATCATAGCGATGATAGCAATAATCATAATAATAAGCCATGTTCTGGCTAGGGCACCTGTCACCTAGGCATGCGAGTGCCAGTGACAACCAGCTATTACATACCTAGGCTAAGTGTAGTGGTGCCATGGCGGGGTGTTATTAGGAGAGGAGGGGAAATAGGAAAACAAATACTGACTCTCCGACAGCATTGCTCATACCTGGAGGTCAGCCCAGCTCCCCGAACGCTCCCACGGGGCTGAATATCTATGAATCCGTGAGTATTTTTGAGTGGGGAAGTGTCTGCAGATATCTCCAGGATGCTTGTGCAAATGTTCCCGCATCCTGCTGCTCGCACGAGGTTTTATTGTGGAATAAGTAACGGCAAGGCGGGGAGCGGTGCAATTTGCTCCAGCAAAGTTTTTGCAAGGCAGGGGTTTTAGCTGTGAGCACAAATAGCCCTTAAACCAACGTTATTGGGGGGGTGGTGTGTTCTCCGTTGGGTTGTACATCGATCTGAAATGATTTCCCCACTGGGTCTCAGTTGATCCCTCTGAAGCAGGGAGAGTTGGACGTCTTTGCTGGAGAAATGATGCACAGAGAGGAGAAAACCAGCTGGAAACATGATGCTCCCGGGGCTTTTACACCCATGCAGGTAGTTTGTGGGGGTGGTTCTTCAAGTACTTTTGCAGAAGGGGAGTTTTTCTGGATGGGGATATAGAGAGATGAGGGAAGGAGTGCAAGTCAGCTCACTTCTTTTATTTAGGTGCACAAAACCACCTTGTGGGACTTCCCGATGCAGCATGGTCATTTTTAATGATCATTAAGCACCAGGACAACTGCAACTCCCCCTAGGCTGCTGCCCACACCTCTCAAGAGCTTTGAGAAGCCTGGCCCTTGGCCCCCGGTGTTACACAAAGCATTTCCTCGCGGAAAACACCAGCAGAAAGACCAGGTTCCCCCTGAAAACCCCGGCTCCCCCAACTCCCAGCCCACCCGCCGTCTTCCCTCTTGTTCTTGTAACAGCTTCGCCACGTTAAGCCGCCAGAATAACTCCATTGCACGGGCCACTTCACCTCTTCCCCTCTACCTGCAACAAAACCCATCTCCTGCTATTCCCTTTGATGACTTCTCTTCAGCTGCTGCAGAGGAGAAATGCTCGTATCAGCAAACAGATGGCGGCTGAGGCATGTAGCATAAAATATATTTATCAAGGCAAACAGCTGTAGCCCATTTCATTCCGAAGATTTCTATTAAAAGTTCTCTGGAGCTACAAGCTGCTCTGCCTCTGCAGCCGGAATAAAGCCGAAGGGACAAATGGCTTTTTTCAGAGCATTTCTTTCCCCTTCCTTAGCTCTTTTCTTCTCTGCCTGAAGAAAGCCCGACCTAGCTCTGCTTACTGTGATGAGGCTGGGTACCAAAATGGAGTTATCACAGATTAATGCGCATTTTTGGGGAACACTGTCGTGCCCATCCGTGTGCTCAGGGCTCTACAAATTGCCCCAGAGGGTCCCAGGAGCTACTAGACTTGGGACAACATCGTGACATCACAGCATTGACCTGCAGGTTGGATGACCTTTGCTTCCCTGGACGTCTCTGCTCAAGTCTGGATCACACCCGGAGCTCGAAGCCGGGGCGGATGGTTTCCCAACGCTCTTTGGCAAGGTCTATTTTGCTGTCGTCTTTGTTTTCATCCTGAAGAGACTTTACTGCTGCATTTACAATGTCTGAGAAGGGCCAAGTTTGGAGGAAATGCAAACTTTTGCTCAAATGTAAATGAATTTTTTTTGGCAGACGTTCGTTTTCGCGGTGTCGGAAAATTCCCAGCTTTTGCTGTGAATCCAACTGAAACGTTGACAAATATCATGAAATCCTCCACGCAAATGGGAATTTCCATATTTTGTATTAAACACACTCTCTAAACGCTTAGATGATGCAGTGACTCACATATAACCCACTCAAACATGTCCACAGTTGGGAAAAGATCATAGAATCATAGAAAGTTTTGGGTTGGAAGGGACCTTGAAGGTCATCCTGTCCTGGGCAGGGACACCTCCCACCAGCCCAGGTTGCTCCAAGCCCCGTCCAACCTGGCCTTGAACCCCTCCAGGGATGGGGCAGCCACAGCTTCTCTGGGCAACCTGGGCCAGGGGCTCACCACCCTCAGGGTAAAGAATTTATTCCTAACATCTGATCTGAATCTCCTCTCTTCCAGTTTAATACCATTAGATGTCCCCAGAGGGTCACTCCTGTCTTTTGGAGTCACCTGCCACCAAAGCCATAACAGGCTGGAGAAGCCCATGTGGAGGATGTGTCTTGGAGAAGAGGTGGGCTGAACACTGGATGATCGAGAAAGGTAAAACCATGGAGCTGCCTCTGCTTAAACCATATGGATGCGATATCTCTTTACATCACTTGCTGCTGTCCCAAATTCTCCTTTTTTTCCTCCACATCTGTCTGCATTTCCCTGCAAAGCATCATCTTGGACTCCTCACCTGGGCTTGGCGAGGAGCTGCAGCTGGAAAAGCGTGCTGCATCCCTCTTCCATCCAGCGGCAGCCAGCAGCATTTCGCCTTCTCCAAAATGATCCTAGCAAGTCCAAACCGTAAACAAGTTTGTTCTCCTCTCTTAAATAAAAAAAATATCCCTTTTTCTTGCTTTTCTTTTTTTATTTGTATAAAATATTCCTGGCAACCCCTCCTTTTTAACTGCCTGCCGCTTCCCCAGCCAACAGCTATGCATTTCATCCCAAATTCAGCTTTCTATTTTCAGTCGAACGAGCAGTGGGATGAGAAGTTTGCCCTAAAAATGTGCTCAGAGGAGTCAGGATGCCATATGTGTGTGGAGATATTAAGAGCTTGTCGCCAGCCCCCTGAATAGGGAAAGCAGGCTGGCAGGGGCTGCGGCGTTAGCCGGGGACCAGGGGCTTAGCAGGATCTTGGAAAACATGAGGTGGAAGAGGGTCAGCAGCAGGGTTGTGAGGAGGCTACAGCTTGCAAAGAAGACCCAAGAGATGTGGGGTTTTTTTCCATCTCGGCTGCCGGGTATAACCTCTCCCTTCTCCGTGCCTCAGTTTCCCCAGTGCTTTGCTGTGCTCGTGCAGCCCGGGTGAGTACTTTCATGTAGGGAAATACAGCAGGGAAAAAGGCACATGGGGCATAAAGCTATGGACAAAATCCCATCAGCTTGCCTTTTTACTCTGAGGATGGAAAATAAACCACAACCCCTGCACCGGGCGATGCACCTCGTCTCCCTGCTCCTGGTCCATGCAGGGCAGCAGCAAGGAGAATCTACCGGAGGCACTTATCCACCGCCAGAGGAGTCTAAATGGCTCCTTAATTATCTCATTACTCCTCCGGTAAACAGCTCAGCTCCTTGAAGGACGCATCCTGCCATGGCGCTGCGTGTGCCCGCACCCTGGGGACACTTGGGCTCTGCCAATGGTTGATGAGACCCCGGGTCGTGTTGCTCCTGGAGGATGCTCTTGGCACCAGGATGGGTATCACACCTCCTGCCCCTGTGCTGAGCAGAGCTGTGGTGGGGAAGGAAAGGGAATGGGAACGATGCACCTTTTTGGTGTGTATTTCTCTCCTGGGGTTCATTATCACAACCCAGTATCGTTGCAACACAAAAATAAGCAATTATTGCAACCCTGCAACACTACTGAACCCAAGCGGTGTTATTTTTGCAACCCAGAAACTGTCATTTTTTATTGCAAGACTATTGCAGCCCAAGTAAGACCCAGTATTTGCAACCCTGCAATTGCTTTTGCAGGCTGCAGGAGCCCGGCTGCCGGCAAGCGGTGCTCACGTTGGAATAATTCCTGACTGGGTGACCAGTTGGCTTTACAACCGCTTTGCAAACTGCATGGAAGCAACCGTGTCAATAATTACATCAAAAGATTTTGGGGCCAGGGGAATGGATTTGAAATGCGCTGGGGAGGATTGGATATTTGGCCTTTTTGTTTCAGGCATCCCAGGGCTTTTATGGCTTTCAAAGCCCCGGGGAGGACACTCCATGCTGTCTCCTGGATTTTGTCATCGGGATGTGCACGTGGCGGGGGGAGAAGGGAACCGCATCTCACCTCCGAAGGAGAGACATGAAGGGAAAGGGGGGGAAGAGAGATCAAAAAAGCCAAGCAGCAGCAGGAGGCAAGAAGAAAAAAGGCAGCGGGAGAACAAGACCAGTCCCAAAATATCCTTCCCATTTGCTGCGCCGAAGACCAAAAACTCACACTTGGAAGGCTTTTTTGTGAGGGGAAGAGGCTGCAAGCTTTGCTCAAAGCGCTGCCTTGGGGTCCCCGGGGAGCCCTCCCCATGGCTGAACCGGGCGAAGCGGCTCCTGCTGCGCGTCCTGCGGTCCCTGCAGGGCTCTTTTTGATCGGAAACACTCCGAATTCCTCCCGAGGTGGAGTTTGTGGAGGAAAAGCCACATCTTTTCTCTTTTTTGTCATTTTTTTTTCCTTCCTGGCTGGTTGGGGTTAAATGCAAACCCATTTCTAGGGCGGCTGGGGGAACTGATTTTTCTGCATCGCTTATTACCAATGGTTGTGAGTACGGGGGTGGGAAAGGGAATGATAAATCCCAAATTTGCTTAGTGACATCCTGATGTTGGCCACTTAGAAAAATGATACTCATTTCTTCGGTGAAGCAACAGGCACTGAAGCCCCTAATTTGGAGGCATGAGGGCTATTTGGGAGCATCTCTTGTGCTCGCTGGCATCGCGTCGTCTGGATGCAGAAGGAGGGCGGGATGCTGGGCAGGTCTCGCAGCTCCCCCCTGCTGCTGTGCTGCGGTTTGGGTACGTATGGGTAAAATAAGGGTTATAATCCAGCACTGCCCACTGATTTCCCAACCCTTGTCTCCACCTCGCTTCGGGCGCTTGCTGCTTTGCACCCCCTTCTTCCACCCAGCCTTGGCAACCCGCAGCTGCCAGCCCGCCCCCTCCCCCCCCCCCCG
>VXBO01001309.1:20946-146000 GCA_013400135.1 Rhinoptilus africanus | reverse complement strand
GGGCAGGGAGAAGGAGGGAAGGGAAAAGGCCGGCGCCGGTGCCTCCTCGCTGTGCTTGCTGCGGCGCCGAGCGCGGGGTGCGCAGGCTGCGCGGCTCCCCGCCGGCCTTCACCTGCTGGAAAGCCGCTTCCCGCCCGTCCGAGCTCGCCCGGCGAAGGTAAAGAGGCTGCGGGAGGCGATTTCACTCCCTGTCCCGCAGTTGGGCGGCGGGTGAGGTCCCGGGATGGGGGTTTCATCCCGGGCTGCGGGGCGGGCAGGCGGTGCAGGCAGGAAAAGACGCCTTTCAAACTTGGGGAGAGCAGCCCGGACGGAAAGCGGGGCTGCTGGTGCGGTCCCCGGGGGAAAAAATCCTCTCCAAAGTAACCAGCCTGCATTTACAGTGTCATCATCTGTCCCTGAAGAGCGCAGGGCTGCAGATGGAGGAACACCCAGTGATCTCCACCTGGGAGTCACTACTGGGTTTTGAGAAGCCGTGTTTGTTTATGTGCTTTCTTACAGAGAGAAACACAAAAGTTCCCTTTCCAAAGAGGATTTCCCCTCAGCCTTTTTCCTCGCATAAAAGCCCCTACCCCAAACTCGCTCGAGTGAGGGGGAATCTTTCCGTTGACATCAGCAGGAATCGCTCCGTTGACTCAGTGGGCTTGGATCAGGCCCTTGGAAATTTTCTTACAAATGTGGGACTGGAAAGTCGCGCGCGGTGTCTGTGTACCCACGGTAATTTGTAGAGGGGGCAAGAAAGAAGTCAGAGACAAAGTTTTAAGAGATTTTGACAGGTTTAATTTTATTTTTATTTTCCCCCCATGCTAGGTAATTTAAAACCATTAAGGAAAAACATTACTGCTAATAATATTGCCCTAAAGAAAATATGATTAATTATTAAATCGGTTTCTGTAATGGTACACTAAACCCTTTTGAGTGTGATACAGATTTTAGTGTTCAAATTAGTATTTATTTTTAATTTAAGGTTTTCCTGAGTGTAATAATTTGTTCATATTAAGCGTAGATATTGAAAAGACCCCTGTTTTGCAGTAATTTGCTATTTTAATGTAGTTCTTACAGAATTGTGTTCTGTAGCATTTTTGTATACTTCAATCCTTCATTTAACTACTCAGAACAGCAGATAACTAAACATTTGAGGGAAAGGAAACAGTGTTTCAAATACCCCGTTTCCAAAACACATATAGTAACCTTCATGACTATTGATAGGTCACTTAGTGACATACAAAAGATACGTAATTAGACATCGTAATTTATTTTATTAATATATAGCACCTGAAATACACTGCTTCATGTGAGGCCTTGTTGGTGTAGGCTTTAAGATTTAACAGTAACCTTGCCAGGGAGCTTAAGGAGAATCAATTGTATAAATATTTGGGTATTTCTTTGTTTTTTGTTTAACCTCAGTGATTCTTGGGTTGTGTCACAAGATCTTTGCTACTGTGAAGTGTTTATAATCTTTGAGAGAGGAAAAAACCTAAATGTTTTGTAGCTTTCTGTAAAATTACCAAAGAGTCTACAGGGAACAACCTAATTAGAGCTTTTGGAGTGTGAGGAAGAGTAAAAGAAATTTATTAAATTCAGGGTATTTTAGTTAGTGAATACGTGGTACTATTTTAAAGCTGCACTAGGGTTTGTACGATAGTCAGGTGTTGAATTTCGTATGTTTTTGAAGTGACTGGGTTTTTTTCTGGTAATCATCTGTTGCTTATACATTTTTTAAATGCTTTCTCTAATAGAATGCATTGAAACTAACATTTTTAGATTAAAGGTGTATTTGCTTAGAAACATTCCTGTCAGACTCCTATGCATTTTTAGAAAAGTTCTTGTTGGACTCAAATGTATTTTAAAAAATTACTGTAGCATAAGCTTTTTTTTTTTTTCCCCCGGACTGATTTACGTGAGCTAGAATAAGCTTTTTATATTCTGAGGAATATACCTGATTCAGCATTGCATTCACAGGAGTTATTCAAGGCTAGTGGGCTGAAAACAATAGAAAACTTCTGAGACGTGATCCGTGTTGTGGCAGTGTTTTGCTATGTGTCATTGAAAATGTCACTTAACCTCTTTGTTTTTTCATCATCAGAATGTGAGGGCTGGTATTTATCTATCTTTCTGATAGGGTGATTAATTAATATTTCTTGAACACTGAGTACTCTTTTGTTCCGTTTCCATTTTTACCAGGTTTATTTTGGAGAAATTAAATTCTGATGGTGGTTGAAAAAGAATGGTTCATGGGAGTCATCATGTTTTTTCTTTGTGAGTCGGATCGTGAAGAGGTCACTTGCTCGTAGGAATTGAAAATGATTTAGGACATAGGTCACTGAGAAGTACCCATGGAATGAGTTTGACTGAAGAAAATTGCAAATCACGGTCAAACTGAAAAATGCTATCAGCTTTGTTGCAAAATAATAATTTTTGGTACACTCAAACTGATTACTCTTTTTAAATTTTGTGACAGCTAGTGGGTCTAGAAGCAATGCAAATTACCTATTTTTTTTTCACAGCCACTGTAGCATACCTCTCAACTAGTCCTTGTTAGAAGAAATACTTGTCATTTAGATTCCCGTTCCTTGTCCTGTTTTGACTTGAGATCTTTCTTGATTGCATGTGTAAATTAGTGGCACCAAAAAGACTGAAAAAAAAGGTGAAATTATAGAAAAGTTTAGCTGTAATATACTAGCCTCTTAAATTAAGGTTAATCTTAAAATTCCTATTACATTGTTAGTTGTTTGGAAGTTTTCTTCCACATTTGCTCCTTCACAGAATGAGCACACTTACCTCATTGTAACCGTTTCCAAGGGTAGTTTTCAACTGAAATTTCAAAACTTCTAGATTGACATAAAAACAAGGAGCGATCCCACAAGTATCATTTAACACTGATCATCTTTTTTCCCTCCTTTCTGAGGCTCCCACTAGTTTCATCGTACTTGCTACTTTAAAAAATCTTCCGAGATGTTTACTGCAAGTTATGAGAGGCATCTATCCTTTCATGCAANTGTGTTTTAAGGGCAAGATCATGTTTTGTGTCAGAAAGCTGGATTTAAAAGTGCAAGCAATAGCTCGCCTATGCTGTCATCACTGAAGTAGCTGAAAATAATCTCTTTAATGAACGGTTGCTGCGATGTTTATCGGTTCACCAAAGTGTAGTTTGGGATGGTGTTGGAAAGTAAAGTTTGAGGGGTGAATTATGTGTGGAATTGTGTTTAATATCACGATTTCAGTTCCTGTTCTAAGGAAGATGAAATTAGAATGTTAAGCACATTGTATTATACTATTAACTGTCTTAAGTCTTTTTAGGAAATTGCAGAAGTTGTTCAGGAGGGGGAATAAGAACATGGTAGGCTTAACTTTTTATCCATTTAGTTAGTTATTTCTTCTTCCTGCAAATAGTAATCACATGTCTGGAGCTGGAAAGGGCTTCGATGCCGTTTGTTTCTTATTTAAATATGTACGTTAGTCAGGCTGGCTGCTGAGGGCAGAGCCGATTCCCTTGAACACCGCGAGCTGTACCCTCGACGTGCCCCAAGGGTGTCAGAGAGCTTCGCTGGTAACCAAGATGGGTTTCTAATTGATCAGGCCGTGGGAGGGAACAACAGGCAGATTGGTTTAAGGCACAGGCAGCACCTGCACCTGCAGGAGGGACATTTTCTGCCCTGTCCCCCTGCTGCCCTGTGATGCTTGTCTGGGGTGGAAGGAGTGACTGCAGATCTGGCTGGCTTTGGCTTATCTGTGGAGCTTACTTGTTTACCAAGGGACTTCGATCTTCTCCCTCCTTCCTCTGGGCAGCAGGTACTGAAAGCGGGTGGTGGGTGTCTCTGCTTTGAGAAGTTTCCAGCCCATTGGTGGTTGCAGGTTCCACAGAGATGCTGCAGATCCTTTGCTCAGTGAGCTGGTCCTTTGGACCTCTGCTGTGCGTCAGACCACAGCCGCAAATTGCATCAAATTAAGTATGTCTGTAAATTGCTGATCTCAGCCCTGTTTCATCTGGTTTGCCTCCAGGCTGTTGTGAGGACAACTGAGATTCCAGTGGGCCTGTGCCAACCTTGTCCCTCTGGGAGGTACTCTCTACTATTGGGCCCAAAATTGGAAATTCATTTGAAGAGTGGCATTTTGAGGCTAGGTGGTATATTGTTATATATAACTAGGAAGTTATTGGGTTTTTCTAAGCACATTATTTCTTTGGAGAAGTATTTACATTTGAATTAAAAATTTCCTATACCTTTTGATTTTCTGTTGAAAGAAGATACACCGTTCTATTAGAATCTTTAATTTTTCTCTCGCAACGTGATGCATATTTTGCAACTTTGGTCAGAATTGCTCTCCTAAGTGAATTTAAATACTGAGTTATTCAATTATCCATCTTCCTTATTACAACCTGAACCAACTTGATACCTATTTTAAAAATATTAATTATGTATGTGATGTAATTTGAATTTATATATTTGACATAATTTGACAAATTATCATTTTGACACATGTGTATGTTAAAAAGGTGTGATCCTGGTGGATATTACTACTGTGGTTTTGGTGATGTGTCCTTTGAGGGAAGGAAGGAGAGTGGCTGTACAAATGTACTGACTTGCATTGCTTCTCTGACAGAACCAAACTGAATAATTCAGTTTGCAAGGAACTTGCAACTGGAGAAACTCCAATCACAGAGTTGCCAGGTTATTTCAGGCATAATATTGCGCTCAGGATCTATCAGGTGTTGATTTTGAATTTGCCTGGGAATGGCAAAGAAAATTTAAGAGAGGTGAACAGCCCTAAACACCGTTTAAACTTTGCTATTTGGTCAGTGCTAAGTCTTCTTGTAAAAAAGTTACTGTCAATTATGTTGTTGATTTCTCTTTCTGCAACTCTCACTATTAATGCTGAGGAGACACGTTGTTCTCCTGGAATTGTAACTCACCTAGGAAAATAAGCGGTGGGTAATACCTGTGTAATAAAGCCTGTAGTCGACGTTTAACCACTTGGAAATTAGATCAGAAACTGTCAAGTTTTTCCACGTATAAATAACGTAGAGGAAATTTTAAGGGTTAGTGGTGGGAAGCCACGAAGGTCTTTGGAAAGGAGCGGGACAACACACAAACACTGGGGAGCCGGGGAGCGCTGTGGAAAGAGGCCAGAGAAAACGTGTGGCTGGGCAGCTGGGAGGTGGGCGGCCGCACCGAGGAGATGGCATGGCTTCGCAGAAGAAACAACGCAGTGGTGTTTTATCTGATGCCCAATGCACAAAATAGATTTTTCACTTTATCTATGGGAAGAAATAATTAACTTTTTTTAACATTGGCGTTACGCATGTGGTCAGGCAGAGATGTGGCAGGCACAGGAGTGACGCCAGTTTGTGCTGGCCACCACTACGTGCCGTTTCTTAAATATTATATCTTGTTAATTCCAGTGTGTGTCTTTGGAAACTTACTTATTAGTTGTTGCATTGAAAATTGATTTTTAATCACCACAAATCAAAGTATCACTTTCTTGGTGTGGCAGAGGAAGGACAGAGCTTTGAAGATAAAGGGGACAAAGAGTGCATAGAAGACAGAGGCTAGTATCTTCTAGAGCCTGAAACACAATAATTGAAATATTTATGATTCAAGGCACTTCTCCGTGAGAGAACACAGACAGGACTGTGGTTTCATTACAGTACTTACAGTATTCTCATGACCTAAAAATGAAAACACAAAAACCTAATGCAGTCAGGTGTGCGCAGGCTGCAGAGATACACGTAGCTGGTGAACTGTTATGCTTTTCACTTGTGTCAACATGTTTTCATCTTTGTAGGAGAAGATATTTAATTCAGTAGACGAATAAATGATTATCATATGTATAGCACAGTGAATGTAAGAGGAAGGGTGCTGAGGGCTCCTGGATATCTGGTAAAAATCATTCTTCATGGAAAATCAATCAGTGGAATGTATGGATGCTAAAACTGTAAAAATATTAGGATGGTACTTTGCTAACGATCATGACATGCCTTCACGCAGAAATTCATTCAAACTCATTTGTTACCAGTCTTGAATGCATTTAAATTACTTTTAATGTTGTGATGATGCCTGTAAATTGTTCCCGGTACACAATAACTGTCAGTGCACGCTGAAGAATACGTATGGTCAGTAATTCGACAGATAACTATATTGAATATACGGAAGAAGTTTCACACAGTGTCATAAATCCTTACACATTCTGTTGCTTAAGAAAGGGAATTAAACGTATTGTGACAGAAATTTTGACATATTTGGTATTTAATTGTTTTTTAAGTGACTGACATCTTGTAGAAGACTTAAAGATGTCTTTAGCATTGAATGTGGTGACCAGTCTGTTCTTGGGCCTCTGTTTATTATTGACCAGGAAAGGAGGTGAAGTATACCTGAGCAGCCAGAAATTTGTATCTTGTGAACTGCAACATGACAACGTTGTAAAAATGTTAGTTAGGGGGTTTTTGTTGGGTTTTTTTGGTTTTGTATCTGGGAGCCAGATCATGCTTTCAAGTCACAGAGAAGCCAGGAGAATGGTAAAACTGCCAAAATATTTGTGTATAGCTGCAGGACATGGCTAGGTGCGGGAGCTGGTGGTGCTCAAAGGTTTCTCCTGCAGATCTGTGCGGCTTGGAGATCAGCATTTGCCCGTGCCTGCACGCATGGCTACAGCAGGGCTCCTGTGTCCAGCCTGGCTTTCCAGGAAGGAGGCTACGGCAGAAGGAAAATTAATGTATCAGGTGGATTTACTGCATCTCAGCTTATGGGGCAGAAAACATCTTAAAGAAGAGCGTAGTCAGTAAAGACAAAAACATTCAGTCCTTTGTTAAAGCAGCGAATATGTTCGAGGAATGGGATTCTCCTGGGCAGGAACTGACCATGCTGGAGGGTGGCTTTCACCATTTACAAAAGGTGTTTTTAAGGGTTGTAATGGGAAAGCCCGCCCTTCCAAAACCTTCCTTGAAAAAAAAGTGAGGGGAGAGTGCTTCCAGACCAGGTCTGAATTAATTTCCAGACTGAGCGTGGCTTGCAGCATTGGTGTCTTGCCGTGCCCCAGCAGCTGGTCAGTCCCTGGGGTGGCCATGGGGTCTGGGGGAGCTTGGACCGGCAGCAGGGTCTGGAGTGGTGAGTGGTGGAGGAGCTTGATCTGCTGGCGACAGCCTGCTGCCAGGCTGCACCCCCTGCTCAGACCGAGCTTCCCAGCTCCTGTGGCACGCAGGTGACCTCCTTGCAGCTTGACCTGTCTCATGCTTCAGGAGGGGATGCACTTGAGAGAATGGCCACATACTTATATTGAAAAATCTCTCCCAAGACCTTCAGGTCTGATCCCAGATTTTCTGAAGTTGATGTGGAGACTCCTTGTTTTGGCTTGGTCACTGAGGTGGGTTGATGCTTTGGATGTGTGTGTACGCTCATGTGCAAAAGCGGTTTCTGAGGCTGAGAGGTTACCAGCTCTTTAGCTGCTCTTCAAAGCCACCTAGACTGGGGCTTGTGTGTATTTAAGCCAAATTCAAGCGTTTTTGGTTTTTCTTTCAATGCAGGTTCTTACACCAACTGTTAATAGGCTCTGGGCAAGTTACCACTAAGATGAATGCTTTCAAGGGTTTACTTCCATTTATTCAGTGAGTGAATCTTAAAGAGTAGAGCAGTCAGGTACATCATCAGTGAGGATCCAAAGGCATATGAGAAAGACACTTCTTAAAAGCTAAATATACATACTTATTTTAAATCAGTGGTGTCCAGCCTAATCAGACATTGTGCTGGAGCTGTTGGGTGTTGTGTGCCACAGGTTCAGTGCCACTGCCCATAGGCAGCAAGTCTGGAACTTCCTAGGGGCTTCGGGGCTGCAAAATAGTGGATGAACACCAGTAATTCCCTATGTACTCCTCTAGAAAGGGTATGGCTACAGGTCGGACCTTGCTCTCATTTCTTGAGACTCTTCCTCCCCCTAGTTGTTTGGTTGTTGTGTGAGAGGAGAGTTACTGTAAGGTCTGAGAAAGGTGACAGAACGAACAAACGACATATAACTTGGCTGGTCCTCCTGAGTTGCAGGCTGGGCACTTGTACTTTGAATCTTTGTGTGACTCAGTAGAAGAATACATTTATTATTCAATTATGTGTAAAAATGGAACCTACTGTCCTGGAGTTAACTAGGGTGCTGGTTTAACCTGTGTTTCTTCAGTAACTAGAATTAAGTTTTAAACCAAATCTATTAGCCTTGTTATACATAGGCGCCTATACATTTTGTGAATCAGTAGTGCTTATATCCAAACCTCTAATTATACTTATGTATCATTTAAATATGGTTTTATAAATACTCTTCTTTATCCAATGATTGCCATTTGGGTCTTTGTTGTTACCACTAAATTACTACCAGAACGGGGAAGACACCATTTTTTCAAGTCACTGTTAGGCATGCAATTTTGCTCCAAGTTCACTCATCAACAGAATTTCCTTTAGCAGAATTTCACTTCACCTAAGTCACAGAGGAGTGGGAGCAGAATCTGACCACAAACTATTAAAAATGCCTTTCTCATTGTCACGTGTAGTATTACCATAATTGGAACTAAGGAGTCTGCAGTTGCACAATATTTATGTTGCAATCCAAACTGACACAGCCTGGAATGTTTCGGTAGCAAAACAAGACACAGACCCCAGCTTTGGCCGCGCTTGGGAGGGAGCGAGCGCTCCCCTTGGAGACTTCCTCCAGTGGGGAAGTCCCCGTGGTCTCCACCGCAGTGGGTTGGGGGGACCTTCCTGGCGGCGACTGGCAGTGGGGAGCGGTGACTTGTGGCTGGCATAGGTGACACTTCAGGTCAGCCTGCAAGGACGGCTGCTTTGCTAAGCTGGGGGCCTGTGCCAAGAGATTGCTGCTTCTTTGAGGCCTTCTGATTGGGATGGGCTCTCGTTTTGTTTTCTTTTTGCACCCAACACTTAGGGGGCCTCTTTGTCAGGAGGTGTTGTTTGGAAGAAACACTTTTAACGCGTTTACTTTCCTTCTATGGATGGAAATAGTGAGTCACCATCCAGTGTCACCTTTACTGCTCAGATCGCTGTAGGCACAGTGAAAATAATGTTTCGCCCTGCTGCTGCCCTGGGAGGCTCTGCAACAGCTGATGAACTTGATCTATTACTCCTGGCCTTCACTGGCGAACACAGTGCGGTATATTTGCCCGTGACTGACACGCTTAGATCTATGGCCATGAGATACCTGGTCAAGTCTTCAAGTCTTTACCTTTAGCATTAGCTTTAACCCCTCAGGGCTCAGCTGCTTGCGGCATTTAAAACTGTGGCAAGGGGTTTTATAGCAGAGATTTGACTCAGCAAGACTTGTGCTAACTCTTGCTGAAGATATGAAATACAATTTGTAGCTTATAATTGCTGCCTAATATGATCTTGGACCCTTACTTAAAATCCATTTAACTGATACTGTACTTTCTTTATAAGGTTATTATTGGGAGCTAACCTTTTCTTGTGTTGTGGTTAAATGTACAATGTAATAAGGGTGTTTTTTAATGTGTTTAAGAGTTGGAAGATGTGTTAGAGGTAACCTTTATGCAGAGAGTTTTATATAGTTGTAGTAAGGAGAGTGATATTAAAATCCTGAACATTAGCACTGTCTGAATGTAATTTGTTCTCATTGTGTTTTGTGTGTGCCTGCTAGCAGAAGATGGTACAGTATATTGAGAAAATCTGTTTTGTTCTCCAATATCTTTCTTACTGGTAATTATTAACCTAGTGCAAATTACTGTCTCCAGAAAGTTTTTGTACTTCTGATGCATACAAAAAATACAAAAAGCATAGCAGATACGATAGATAAATCACAGTTCTTTCTTTCTCTACATTTCAAGCAGAGCAACCTAAACCCAAGGTTTTAGGCACAAAATTGAAGGCCTCCCAGAATTCTTTACTTTCTTATTTAGTTGTTGATAAATAGGCGTGGGCTATGCCTGTTGGAGGTCTGTAGGGATCACTAGATTATAATAGATTTAAAGATTAATTTTTATGAAAAACAGATGTTGGTACTTTTGCTCGTATCTATGGATATTAGTTTGTCTGTCTTTGATTGCCTTATAGAAATGTGGCTTCGTTTAGAGTTGTAAGTTAAAATTAAATATTTGTCCTCCTTTTTTTTTTTTTTACCAGTTACCTAAGTGTATATGTAGAATTTGGTGTAAATGGAAAGGATTTCAGAACTTGCCTCCCTGCACCCTCCCTGAAACTGCTGTAAACAGTAAACAGAAGTTTCATACCAGAAAGAAGGCCAGGAAAAAAACCCCAACAGACTGCTTAAGCAGAGAAAGATAAGATGAGTGTCATAAGTGTGGACAGTCATTGTTGGGATTCTTCTTTTCTTTTTCCCATGTTAGTACAGAAAGCTCTTCTCCCAGTGTCCAGTCTTTTTTCTTCTTCTTCTTTTTTCCCTCTTTTTTTTTTTCTTCTTCTTCTTTTTTCCCTCTTTTTTTTTTTTTTCTTTTTTTTTTTTTCCTTTTTTTTTTTTCCCCTTTTTTTTTTTTTTTCTTTTTTTTTTTTCCCTCTTTTTTTTTTTCTTCTTCTTCTTTTTTCCCTCTTTTTTTTTTTCTTCTTCTTCTTTTTTCCCTCCTTTTTTTTTTCATTTTTCCCACTTTTTCATTTCCCTTCCCTTTTCCCTCAAGGGGGCATTGTGAGGGTTGGAAAGAAGCAACAGGTTTTGCATGTGTCAGGGTGTTGGCCTATAAGTGAGAAATACTTCGTTTTTTAATGTTCAGTAAACTTGTCAGGGGTGAGCACAGCAATAGGGATGTAATGGACAAGAATGGCCTACAGAGAAACAAACATTTTTTTTTATCTTAAGTAGGTGGGGAAGGGGGCAGCAGTCATGGCTCATGAGGTTGAAATTAACTGCTTTTGTGAAGAATGATGATGATGTAGACAAAGTACCATCCTAAAATTTATAGGTATAATTCTTGGCTCAGATGTGGATTTCTTGTGGAACTTTATGATAGAGTTACTTAATCTCAGTGCAGTAAAGATAAATTCATTAATGGTTATGAGGTGTTGATATAATTAAATAGAGAATGCCAGTAAATTGCTTTCTGAAGCTCAATGACTGTAAACTCTGATCTTCTAATTTAATGTATCTACACTTCCGATTCGCTTGCTAAAAGGCTTTAGAGACTGAGAAATTAACCTTACTCCAGGCACAGTAACTGCAAGAACTAAGCTGGCTTCTCTAAAGGGAGATCCTTGGATGGGGACTGGAGATGTTTCCTCAATATAAGTTAAGACTGTATGGACAAAGGAGAGCAGAAACAGTTTTTTGTGTTGCCTATGATGTTCAGAGATCATTATGCTTCTCTCTAACTGCCTGGATTCTGCACTGTTTTGTGATAGCCCTGACACTTACACAGAAGAAAAATTAAGAAACTAATGACCTGATGAAAGAGATACTGTCCAAATGAGAAAAATTAGCTAAACCCATTTCTTTTGGTGGTGTTGCAGTATTGCTCACATCTGGCTATTTGGTTGATCTAAACAAATGTTATCATCCTCTCAGTAGATAGTGCATTTTCCTTGTGAATTATTTAAATGTGTGCAGAAATTATTCCTGAGAGAAATTAGGTATCTCTGAAATTAGCCTTTTGCACGAAGGAGAGTTGAACTGCATGAGGAAAGTGTTCACTTTACACTTTTAACCTGAGCTCTTAAGAGCAGAAATATATGGGAAAATATGTTCTTTCAGAGAGTGTCGGTGTTTTTTCTTGGTAGATTGTCTCTTCATGCAGGGTCTTTTTCACCTAATGCACACTTTTCTGTTAATTTGCTTAATACTGTATCTCAGTGTAACTGTAGTGTAACCCTTTGAGCCCTAAAATGGACTTGAGTCATGATGGAGATGGGCCAAAAATACAATCACAGAATTGGGGCAGGCAGAGGTGTTGGATTCAGTCTCTCTCCGGTGCTGTTTCACACACTTTATTTGAGGACTTGAATGTGCTGTGCTAGAGATCTTCTGAGGAAGGAGCAGCGCTCCTCCCTGTCCTATGTACTAATATGTGGTCACTGGTGAGCTCCATACTTGGCCTCCTGATGGATATTTAGTGCGCTTCCCTTGCTGTGGCCCAGCCCTAGCAGAGGAGCAGCTGAAAGCTTCCTCCCTGGTGTCTCCAGCAGGCTGGTGGTTAGGGGACCCTCCTGGGGTAAGTGTACGGAGGGTTTCTCTCTTCTCAGACTCACGTACGCACCAGCTCAGGCTGGATTACTTCTCAGTGTGACAAAGAACCTTTGTTTCACCAGTGACCACAACTTGCAGCCTGGGATTGGTGACAGTTTGGTTTACTCCTTAAACTGGATTTAAAAGTAGAGGTCTGCAGATGGCTGCAGACCGCAAGGTTAGGATGAAGTCTTTAGTGCCTGCACGTAAGACTGTGATTGCTGGTGCATCATCTGCAACAGCATTTGCCGTCTATTTCTTCATCTCAACCAGGACATCCCAGCTCAGTAAGATTATTGGGAAATAAGAAATGTGAATGGAAAAGGCAGGTGAAAGGCTAGTGGAGAGTCATTTTACGATGGTGAACTTCAGTTTTTCTTTTGGCCAACTCATTTGACATAGATTTCAAAAGCCTAGTAGATGAGTTGAACCATCTAAAACCTAGCAGATGAGTGAAACCAACAGGATGGAACAGCTTCTCTAGGATTTTCTGCAAATTAGCTCTTGGTCTTCCTCCTTGTGTCAGGTAGTGAGTAAGCCTCTTTCTCCTCTTGTGTTTCTGTTTCAGATTTTATTTCAAGTCAGAAATGCCATGCAAATCCAGTAAAAGAAAGCTGAATGAAAAAAAAATGAGTGATGATGTTGATTTGGAAAACAATTCTTATTGAATTAGCCCCCAAATTATCTGTTTGCTTGAATTATAGAAAAAATGGGAATGATTTCCTTAAAAACCTGCTGTAAGAGACCTGTCTTTTTGATATTTCCTGCGGTGTTATCTACAGGCTTAATGTGGATGTGGTGTTTGGAAGGCGGAAGTCCTGTTGCTGCTGAAGTGCATCAACTAGATTTCATTGTACAGTGATAGTAGTTTGTACTGTTCAGTTTGTCGTAGAAAATTTGAGAGAAAGTGAATTAGCTAGTACATAAGTGTTCATAATTCATTCTGGAATTTTATAATGCTTTAAAATAAATTCTTTATGTTGAATTTACTTCACATGTGTGTGCATCTTATAATGAGGCCTGTGTAAAACAGCTAATAATTATATCCAAAGTGCTTCCAGCTTCCAGCTCTACCATCCATTTCCTGAAAAACATGTTTTGTGTAAATGAAAATTGTTCTTTTTTATTTCTGCATGGCAAATTTGAAGGACTTGCAGCAAATACCATTTCAGTAAACTTCACAGAAATTAAAAAAAAAAATATCCCAAGCAAAACCCAACTGTTAGTCATATTGCAATTTGATGTGTTTTAAAATGTACTTTTCACTTGACCAGTTTGATTATTGCGATATAAAATGGAAGGCATTGCTTCTTTCACTGTAAACTTCATTTAAGGCCTGCATTTTTGTTGTCGGTGGGAAGAAGTTAAAAAAAATTCTAGCAGCATGAATATATATAGTGAGTAACTGCATAAGCAGTGTTTCTGTCTTTGGGTTGCAATTTTAACAGTTTGAAGTCTCTTAAAATTCAGTATACTTGAAATAAAAAAAGCCATTTCTGTGACCATTTGCAAAGTTTTAATTTGTTTTAAGCCCTGTTGTTGATCTAGAGCTTTTGCTCATTTAAGGTTGATTAATTGCTTTTGCCACTTTTGTTTGCAGTTCAGTATAATCTCATGCAGGCTATTGTTTTGGTTTTTTTTTTAGTTTAATTTTCTGTTGATGGTTGTATGTTTGTATGGGCTGTTAAATTTGACCACTAATAACTTAAGTATTTAAGTAAATAAATAAGATTCAAAACAATAACAAAAGACTGCATACTGAAACAAATACTAAGCAGTGCAAATTTATTTCATGAAGCATAATTTCTGCACCTGCTGCAGTCCATTGTGGAAGCTCTTGCTTTTATGCAATTTTATTTATTTAGAAAGAGAAAAAGATCATCCTGTTTTCATTCGAGTATCTTTTTATTTAAGGCAGATTTAATAGAAACAAGAATAATAGGCCTATCTCTTACATTGAATATTGTTAAAATGCGTATGCCTTCCCTGATAATTACTATTCATTAAGGCTTAGTACTCTGTTATCTTACCTGTAAAATGGATGGATGGATGAATGTTGGCACTAAAGACACTTCATAATAAATGTAAAATGCGACTCAGGTGCGTAGTCTAGGAGGGAGACCTGTGGCCCATCTGCTTTACCTCATTGCCTTTCAGGAAACACACCACGCTGAGTGCTTGGATAAATCACATTGATACAGTGTGACCCTCACTGCGAAGGATTAGTCTTTTAGTGATAATTGACTTAGAATCACAGAATCATAGAATGGTTGAGGTTAGAAGGGACCTTAGAGATCATCTGGTTCCAACCCCCCTGCCCTGGGCAGGGACACCTCCCACCTGACCAGGCTGCTCAAAGCCCCATCCAGCCTGGCCTTGAACACTTCCAGGGATGGGGCATCCACAACTTCCCTGGGCAACCAGTTCCAGTGTCTCACCACACTCACAGTAAAGAATTTCTTCCTGATATCCAATCTAAATCTCCCCTTTTTCAGTTTAAAACTGTTACCCCTCGTCCAATCATTACACTAACTGATAAAGAGTCCCTCCCCATCTCTCCTGTAGCCCCCTTTAGGTACTGGAAGGGGCTATAAGGTCTCCCTGGAGCCTTCTCTTCTCCAGGCTGGACAACCCCAACTCTCTCGGCCTGTCCTCACAGGAGATGTGCTCCAGCCTTTGGTTAACTTGGCCTGTGTACGAGCCCGTGGCTATCACAAAGAGAGTGGAACCCCGTCATTGCTGGTGATGCAAAGGAAGATGCTGTTACCATTTGTCTTTTGAAGTGTTTGACCATGTGCTGCTCTTAGAAAGTAGAAACTAGGAATCCTGGTGCCTCACATTCCTCTGCTGTCTCACAAATAGTCGTGCTGTTGACAAAAAAGATGTGTCGTCACTCTGCGTGGATTTATCTATGTAAAGGAAAACACATAATTGACCTCCTGGGGTTGGCACTATACTAATTTTTAGATACAGACATAATGGGCAGACAGGAGATTTCTGAAATCTTAAGACAGGCCAGGTGGAAAAATATGTTCAAATTAAGGAAAGAAAAAAAAAACAAAAGAAAAAAAAACAGGAAAAAAGAAATACAATCCTGCTGATTGGGCGGCACGTTTTTAAAACACATGTTCTTAAAACATGTTCTCCATGTTTTAAGGTGACCAGTTAACAGGTTTTGAACTTCTGGGATTACGATGCATTTTCTTTCCTATAGAGCTGTCAGAAAATAGAACGGTTGTGTCTGTGCAGACAGCTTAACTTGCTTCTAGCTCTCCGAAGTGCTTTAACTCATTTCATCTTCAGCTATAAAAATACAGGTCCTGGAAAAAACTAGAGCTTCAGAGCTGTAGCTGTGGCCCTCCTGCATGTCTGGGACAGGGCTTTCGGAGGAGAGCTGGGGCAAGGCAGGTGATGCCCTGCGTGGTGGCAGTGCCTTGCCAGGGCTGCGGTACTGAGCAAGGGTGCCCCTGTAATCCTGCTGTGAGATACTTACTCCTGGAAGACAGAACATGGGTCAAAGAAACCTTCCTTTGCTGTAAATCCTTTCTAATCTTTGCTCTTGGAAGTTTTCAAGAGCACTGCTAATTCTGAGGAGGATAGCTCTGATTTTTTTTCTGTTTGCTTTTGCTTGCTTGTACTTTTTCTTTCTTCTCTTGCTTATTTAAAGTGGATCCTAACAGTGGTGGGGATGATTCTAGAAAAGGAATACTTCATATAAAGAAGGAGGGTCCTAAAACTTCTGCTTAACTAGGGGGATACCACAAAGTGAAGAAGCTGCATAAAATACAGTGGTAGCGCAAGAAACTATCATGTTTTTACCGAAATCATTGTACAGTGGAAAGTGCTTCATGTCAGCTGAAATGTCAGATGTATCAGGAAAAAGTTAAAGTGGAACCTGATTTCTGTAAGGCTAAAGATTCAAGTAATTTGCTTAGGGATGCAGTAGAAAATCAATCTTATGCTTGAAAGAGGGAATAGTAGCCTTCAAGTCTCATCTCATGTTTTGTAGCTGATTGCCTGTTTTTATTATCTCTCCACCCTTTTCCTTCGGTAGTTACTAATGCCCTTTGGTTAACTCCATTATACCTTTGAAAAACTTCTTGCAGAGCTCAGCTGCTTTGGCTTGTTTGCTGGGTAAGCCTCACTGATATTATTATAATTGATAGGATGTGTAAAAACTTCCTGAACCGAGCGTTACAGAATCAGACTATTAAAACTTGGTACCCCATATGTTCTGCAGCGTGCAAGATTTCCATCCTCTGCAGCTGGGGCTCATCGGAGAAGAGGCTAGACCTGCACTGATCTTGCATGCTCCGTGGGAAGTTGGTTTGGTAGGAACACCGTTCAGCTTGTAAAAGAGTAAGAGGGATGGAAAATATAAAGCCAGTTTGCAGTTGGGGGGGCGTGTCTCTAATTTGCTTTTTTTGATTTTTGTACCACAGGGATAAAAATGTGAGAGAAGGATGTGCTGTATTTTTAGATACTGAAAATCTTTGAACATCTGATTCATAAGTGAGAGTTGAAACTGTTTCTCATAATTGTGTGCTACGTGATAACCGTTTTCTTGCTTTGGCTCTTGCTTTTGTTTAGTGGCACTGCTTCATTCTCTCCAGCAACTTGGATTTTAGGGAATCTAAAATTGTAAGACACTAATACAGAATAATAAAGGTGAATAGTCTGATATTTTTGAAGGATTTTTTTTTTATGACTTGGAGGTGTAATGTTTGTAACTTGCTAGTTGTGTGAAAGTAAAATATGAAGCTGAGCAAAAATGTAAAAAAGTGGAGAGGAAGCATGTCAATTGATAAAGACAAAACAAGTACATAATTAAGAAGACAGGAAATGATACTTAGTAATTGGAATAGTGTATGAGCCCTGACCAAGTAAAGTGTTTTAAGTACAAGTAAATACAAGGGTACAAATCTAGAGACATTACAGCAGGTTTTGCTTTCAATGTGGGGGTCTGTATCCAGAGTGTGTTTATGCTGCCTAATTAGATGAAGATGGCCATTTTAAATTTAAATTGGGACTTTATAACCTTGGACATATAAAAATGTATCTCAAATAGGATTAACAAGGTTCGTTGTTCCTGACTAAATTCCATCCTTCATTTTTTTGGTGTCAACATTATTTTTGGATAGTTTCTTTAAAAACTGTATGGAAAAGAGACTATATAGAGAGGAGAAACTTGATAATAGAGGATTGTCAGTCTACCTTATAAGGGCATAACAAAGCCCATTAGGATTACAGTGTTTAACACTTAAGGTAGTTGTTTGCAAGAAGACATTATTAAGGACTTCAAAGTAGATTTCACTGGGAAACTTCAGGTTGTGATTTAAGGGCTTTTCTAAGAGAAACTCAAATCTGGGGGAAGCATTATACCAGCAGTTCCCTACAGCCAGAAAATGCGTCAATGTTAATGGTGGTTTGACCACTCTTTTTTTCTTCTGAAAGAAGCAGGAGAGTGCTTAGTGTGCTTATTGGCATATCAATATTCATTAATTCCGTGTCTGTCCTTTGCCAGTGTTTGTAGCACTGAATGTGGACTGGGAGGCCACCGCTAGGTGCTGTGCACGGAGCCACTGGCAGCCCCAACCCAGGAGTAGGACAATTTAAACATACAGGTGGAGGCAACAGATAGAAACAGGAAAGGGAAGACAGGAAAACAAGGAGTTACCATAGCGTATCGGCAAATAATCTGTTTTAAAATTTTCCATAGGTCTCCTGACAGAGCAGTTTGAACGAGGTTAATCAGTTAGTCTTGTGGACGTTCACAGATGTGTGAGATGTCAGCCTGGATAAAGAGCCTGAAGACACTTAATTGAAAAAATAACACATAGATGATGGAAGCTGGCAGCCTGGACCTAAAGGAGAAGAGAGTTTACCTCTAGATACGGAATGAGAGATGATAGGTAGGCTTTGACATGGAAGATAAGTGATTAATATATAATGGGATACTGGATTTATGTCAGTGGAACAAGATTGCATTTGTCAAGATTAGAACAAAAGATAGGAACAAGATCTGAAATAAGAGGGATGGGAGTATAATAGCTGTACAGTTGGAGAGGAGAAATACTTTAAAGATAGTATTTGTAAAGATCCTACAATATTTACATGTAAATCTCGTGTAAATTTGTAAATCTATAGGGCCTACATGCTTATGTCTGAAGATTGAGAGAAATGTATAAGTCAAAGATGATGCTGCAGTTATTGGCCTAAATGAATAGTAATGCTGCCTGAGAAAGTTGACAAGAGGAGGGCTTATTAGTCCTGTAGAGGAGAGTGTACACTCTCTATCTTCTAACTGCAAAAAATTGTGGTCCATCTCACAGCAGCGGTCTCCTGTTAGTGATGGGGGAAAAAAATCTGGTCAGTGGTGAGCTGGTGGTGTCCAAAATTTTTATGAGGTCCTCCTCTATTAGTTCTCTCATGGAATATCTTTCATAAGGTTATACAAATATTACTGTTCTTCGCTGTTTCCATATTGCACATTAATGGCAGCATTTACAGCCTAAGGTTATGCTTAAAGTGTGTCACACCATTGTTGATGAAGAACCACAGAAAATATGTATTAATACACATAGTATCTTGCTTAAGTATTTAGGTTTTCTGAGACAGGATTGACTTGACTGCATTGCTCCCCAGTGGTGGAACCAGGAGTTATGAAGATCATCCAGGTTGGATGCCAGTGGAATCACTGTCATGTACACTGTTTCTTTTACATATGTAGCGTATATTTCCACCTACTGGAAAAACTGTTTTGGAAATGCTATATATGCTGTCCATATGTAGTGTGAAGGTATTTCATAACATTGCTGTGAAGTTCCTAGTTTTGCCCTCCACCATCATCTCTCTGTGGACATCCTGGAATGGCCAGTTCTGGTGTCTGGGGAACCATGGGGCTTTCGTGTTGCTGTGGCCACCCCATCCTTTTTCTCAAATGCCAACCAGTGGAGTAGGGTAATGCGGGGTAGATCTGAGACACATTGAGGTTTCATTTTATTTTGTTGAGACTTAAAAGCTAGAACGGAGCAAATATTTTGATGAAGTTTGAAAGTGATTTTACGTCTTTTTAATTTGGTCTGTTATATATTTACTAGAATAAAAGAAGTCAGTAGTTTCTTTTTAAGAATTTCCCTTCAGTGTCTTTCCTTCTGAACTGTGTTAGAAGAATCTGAAAAGTTGAGCTTTTTTTCCTTTACTTGCAGACTTCTTACTACTTGTGCCCTCTGAGACCCCAGCAGAGATAGCGAGGTGCATTGCTTTGGGATTCCCGACAGAGGATTCCTGCTAACCCAAGTCGGAGCGTTGCTGTGCCGGTTCAGTCACTGAGGACTGCTTGATTACCTCCCCCCTGCCCATTGTCCTTCTTTCAACTTCTAAAAATTGTTCATCAGATTTATCATAGCTTTTTAAGAAATTCTTCATGAGCATGACCTGAGGTTTTACAGGAAATCTTGAAATAAAAGTGATAATATTGTTATACATTCTCTCACATTCAGCCACACATGCTATCACAAAAGTAGCCTTGAAGCTGTTTCAGTTTTACAGCAAAGAGTGTTTCTTTTCATATCAGGTAATCCGATCTGCTGGGGCTTTTTTCCCCCTTGGCTTTGAAAACATGCCTTTATATTAATAATCCTGGATTTTGTGTGGAAAGTTGATTGCTCTAATTGCTGATTGGTATTCAGTAACACTAAATAAAGGCTCAAAATTTTCTCTTTTTCCTTTTTCTACTCTGAAATCTATCAATGTGTATTTTTAGAGTTCACCATTAGTGGATGTATAATCTTTGTGTCTGCTTTTATTCTTGGCCACTGGGAGTTTTGCTACCAGCAATAAAAGACAACCTCCATGTTGTACTGCACAGTATAGATATTGTAAATTTTGGTCTTGCTTTCCATTGATCTGGTTTGCCATATGGGAATCATATTCAGCTGATCTTTATTTCCTGAGTCAGAAATTCTGTTTTACCCATCTTTGGGGCTTTCAGCATTTATTCTCAGTGGGCTGTCAGGTATTGCACATGAAAGCAAAGGTTCAAAGGCATATAAAGAAGGTTGAGGCCTGAAATGTTTACTTAACACTGTGTTTTTTTTCTTTTTACAAACATTTGCCAGACTGGAGGATCAGCATGAAACCTTAATAAATTTTACGCTTTTTATACTCTATTATGAACATTTTACACATACATAATTTTGGTGTAGCCTGGAACACATCAGCTGTAAACTTGCTAGTGTATTTGCCAGCGACAGCATTAACAGCATTGCAATTAGGTTTTTTTAAGTTTATCAATTATTTTTCTCAGAGGTTTATTTCCTTTCACTTCTGTTTTTGTTTCTGCAACTGCCCCTAGCAGAATGCCATTGTGCTACAAAGAAAACTTAAATGAATTGACTGTGCAGCTTTTAATTAATAGGAGAAGTAAAATTTTTAAAATAAAGGTACCATCCTCTCTCTGTGTGATGTCATTTCACTAAGGAGAATGAATTTGAGTGAAAGTGAGAATGAGCTTGTTGTTGCTCACTTGTGGAGATGCTGCCACCAATGAGGTAAACAGTCATAATCTTAACAGCTTTTGTACCTTAAATATTTAATCTCTTGGGAAAAAAATGTCTAAAATTCAAGGGATTTGAATCACTTGGGGCAGTGATATTAGAGACTCTAGATCCTTTTACTGTGGTTGGATTTTTTCTTTCTCATTTGTACTGAAGTGTGTTTCAGACTTTGCATACTGGAGTGTGTCTGATGTTCCACTTTCATCTTCAGTGTATCTCATTTTGCTTTTTATTATCAAGCAAGGAAACAATCAGGGATCTGTAATAGGATTTGTTCTCCCTTCTTCTTGCTCCTTGCTTCTTCATTGACAAGAGGTTGTAGAGAGCTAGGATGGGCTCAAAGTGACTGTTTTTGTCTGGAAGAGATGTGGTTTAGGTGTGCTGAGGGTCATATTTTGTTGTTGAGGAGCTGGAAACAGATGAGAAAAAGGCAGTCAAAGACTAAAAGGGATGTGGGTTTCCTCCGTAGCTCCTTCACCTTTCACACAGGGCCACCAAGAAGAAAGCTGTCGGGGAACTCTGCTCTCTCACCAAGAGCCCTGGACTCCCAGTCCTGCTCTCCTGACTTGCATGGCCTCTTCATCAGGAAGCTGTGCTCCAGGTCTTGGAGAAAGAAGAACTAAAGACGATCATGATTTGAATCATATTTCACTTTTAATCCAAAATCTTTTTAAATTAGTTTTTTTTTTTCTTTAATCTGAGTACATGGGAGTTTATTTGTATGTATATTCTCCGAACAGGCCAACTTTCCAGTAGCCCCGAGGACAAAATAACTCACGGAAGTAGAAGAGTTCTGTATCAAAACAGGACACTTATCTGCATATTTCTCCCTGGTGGGAAGAGGGCCAGAAGACAAATACATTATGGTGACAGAACTGGGTGCATTCAGATTCTGCAGTAATGACCACGGTAATACTGCGGAATAGCGTATCGAGGTTAAAGAAACTGCTGTCTTCCAGTAATTTTCACAGAAATAATGTTTGTATAGATCAGAAGCGTATTATTAATTAACAGGAAGTAGCATCTTAGGAGCTAAATTATGTAGTAGGAACTGAAGTATAGCTAGCTAATAAAAGTAGTATGAAACAAATTATTCTCTACGTGGTGGTTATGAGCCTACTTGACAATAATGTTTGTGTTTTTTTTTTTTTTCAAATTGCTCCAGACCTAAGCTTTCATTTCAAATCCATATATTCATGTTGGGATAATAATTGTAATCTTGAGAATGTAAACTTGTTACTGTGTTATTTTCCTGAATCTGCTGGTATTCTGAAACACTAACTCTATCCTTATTCCATTTTCTTTATTAATCCTTTTTAGGTACTCATTCTAAACCTAATGATGGTCTTTAAAATTCAGCGCTAACAATTTCATTTATGATAACTTTTGTGGCTGGGAAGGGGAGAATGATGATTGTCAGGAACATCAGCCAGAAGAAAAGTGGAGAATGAATAAATGCAAGAGGGGCAAATGGGAAAAGAAAAAACAGAATTAAGAGGCATAAATATGGTAATTGTAAAGATGAATGTATTTTTACTTTGATATTAGATGTAACAAGCAGGTAGTGAAAAATGATTAAAAATATAGTTATTTCATTATAGATCATTTTCCCTTCCAAACCTTTGTTCAAAACATATCACTCATGTGAATGAAAAAAACTGGTGGCAGGTTATGGGCAATGGATTGCATTCCCAAGCTTGTATGCCGGAGTCAGCAGCCAGGAATTTGAGGATGTCTGTAAAGTAAGCGTGATGCGTCCGACTTGGTTGCTTTTTCCTGCTCCCCATCCGTGTTTAGCTTACCCCGACAGCACCAGGTTCAAATCCTTTTTCTGTACTCGTGCCTTACGCGCTTCAGTGCACTGACTGGTTCCAGTCCCCTGACCTCTGCTCAGCTTCTCAGTGTTGCAGGCTGTCAGCTGAGTTGAGTAAACTTCTGCTAATGAAAACAGATAAAAAGTCACTGGAATTTATTAAAGCTTCTGCATTAACTTAAATTGTGCACTAAGAATGAATGTAGTATTATTAAAAAATGAAATTGGATTATAATGAAAGGAACCTGCAGATTTTAGTTAGTAACTTTCATGCATCTCTATAAATTTTGTTTAATTCTAATGAAATAAAAGTGAATCCCCATTAAATGTAATGAAATAAAACTAAGCTCTCCCTGACTTACATTCACATAGTCAGTCAGCACTATTATTTGAAATCTCATTGGGCTCAATTTGTCTGCAAGGACAACAGAATTGTCATTTATGCTGGGGGAGCTCTGCTGGTAAGAAAATAGCAGGACTAGGTCTGTTTTATCTGGAAAAAAGAAGTGTCTATACATGGGATTCACGTGATGTGTGCTACAGAAGTTGACATGATGCTACTTTTTAAAAAAAATTCTGTTTGGAATCTGTATAATAAATACTTACATACCTGGTAGTTCAAATATATACTGCTTTGAAGATGATTTGTTACTTTAGTAACTTCACATGTCAGCATGTTAGTATACATTAACAACGTCATGGGCAAGTCATGTTCTTGCTGAAAGTTTGTTTAATATTTTTAGGAAAGAGGTAATTCATTTTTGTCTTGTTTCAACCTAATAAAAAAGTCTTATTTGGCTTTATTTTCCTTTTCTTTCTTTCTTTCTTTCTTTCTTTTTTTTTTTTTCTAAATCCGTTGGCTTTGTTATGGCAGATCATTACTAGCTTTACTTTCTACTGCATTTTATCATAATGCTCTTTGAGTATAAATAAACTCTGGTATGCTAAACCTAATAGCAATTAAACTGGAAGTGTTTGTGTTTCATCACTGTGAACTTCGCAGAAATGTTTCCATGACAACCTCCATGCTAGTTAAGGCAACCAGAGGTGATCAACAGTTTATATATTTTTTTTCTCTTGTAAGAATGGAATTTGTGTTGACAGTTCTGGCCTTTAATGGCACTTTTGTACTGTGTGAAAGTATTTGTTTACTAGATCATATGCTGTTAACTGTCAGGCCGAGATAGAGTGACTGCTTTTGATAAAAGGGCTGCATTACATCTCTGAGTCTGTGAAGCTCTTGTACTTTAATTACTCACATCAGTACAAAAGTATCCATTTGCTTCAATACACTTAAAAATTAGACTTATTAGTTCCAAAGCATTAATGGCGAGTTAATTTTGTCCTTTGCATTTTTTGGAGAACAACAATCTAAAAGCTGCTTTGTTGTTCTAAATTTAAACTAATGTATTTACAGTGATAAAAATCACATTTCATGGTATGGGGTGAATCATAAGTGCTGTAATTATTTGCACTATGAATTAGAATTTCTGGGCCCTGTTTTCATATTTAGCTGATGAAGGCTGTCATGCTGAAAGCTGAAATATGCTAGTTACAGACTGTTAAGAACATAATTTAAGTAGAGGTGTTTTCTCACACATTTTAAAAACCCAAGTGTACCTGAGATGTGACTGAAATAACCTCTGTGGAGTGTAATGTAGTAGTAGTACAGGCACACTGTTGTGTACGGTACATGTCCATCAGATAGCCAGAAAGCTTTCAGAGGGAAACTTAAGGGGTTTTTTTTGTGAGGTCTTTCTCTTCGTGGAGCACTTTGTAGGTAGAACATTCGGAAATTAATGGATGAGTTATTATCTGATCTATTAATTAGCTAGTAACTGCTACTACAGCAAGTTCATTCACTACCAGCAGTAAGTTTGAAGGCATCACCTCTGCTGAGTTGAACAACTTCCTTTTGTTAACGTGTCTGTTCGTTGTCCAGGCTGATGGACGAGTGTCATCTTGACTCTTGAGCGTATGCGTAGCAGAGGATAATTTGGTTTTGATTTTTAAAAAATATAAATATTTGGAAGGTACAACATTGTCTTCTAAAAGTCTGTTTCAAAACAAAGACTAAGTATTTTGTCATAATAAATACCTTGGTTTGGGGGGAGAGTAATATTTAGTAATATTCTTGTATATTGAAGTATGAGATGTGATACCTGTTGCATGTCTTGCATGTGAAGACACCATTTATATTCAGGACTATAGTCTATTGGACATGTAATTCATTTGAGTAATTACTGTCAGAATGTTTATTATTTCAAGTAATTATACCCATCAGCTTTTTAAGCAACTGAGTCACTCATGAGTGATCTGTTAAAACTAATAGGGGTTGAAAAGAATTTTGTGGGTGTTTGTGTGTGGATGCCATTGCTTTTGCACAGCATGTGTGTCTGTGGAGTCAGGAGTTGCTTATGTGGTTGTTGATAGTTGGTGACACCAGGAAGGGAAGTGAAAGTGTTGACCTTAGATGCCTAAATTCCCCAAGCTTCAAACTATAGACAGACTGCTTCTCTCTACAGTACCAGTGTAAGATGCTGCCATGGCTGTAACACCCATGCCTCATCTTTGGGCCTTTCTTCATGTGGGAAAGCTGGGATATTAAGGATAAACTTCCCAGAGAAGGAGGTGATGAGCGAGGCTACCTGTATGTGTACGCTCTCCAGTTTCTAGCCCGTTTTAGCTGGAGAGCTTGGTCTGTAGTGACGTGTGTGCAACGAACATGGCTGTTGTCCACTAACACGCTTCAAACTCTCTTCTTTGGACTCTTTGAAAGTAATTAGATGTACATTAAGTTGATGGAAGTTTCAGTTCAGATCAGCTCATTGCTTCCGATCTGCTTTAGGTTACTGAGCTACACAGCCTATGCTAAACCAGTTTCTCTGAATGCATAGATATATGCAGAATCTGAAAATTCAGTTTACGATGTCCTTGCAGATAAAAATGTGAGGGATAATAGAATGAATATATTT
Organism: Rhinoptilus africanus; assembly: GCA_013400135.1. Taxonomy (NCBI): domain Eukaryota; kingdom Metazoa; phylum Chordata; class Aves; order Charadriiformes; family Glareolidae; genus Rhinoptilus; species Rhinoptilus africanus. Next base: position 120,486 of record VXBO01001309.1, on the reverse strand, counting down.
TATTATAGTACTAAGAAGCAGATTTATTTTCTTGGGGGTCAGTTGGTTGTGAAAGATTGTGAACGACTTACGCATATGATATAAATAAGCACTCTGTGCTTTTTCCCCAGAGTTAGTGTTTATAAACAGTAGTTTGTTATCATGTCTGAAATAATATTATGTAATCTGTAATTGTTGGGGTTTTTGTTACTATGGTGTAGAGTAGACACTACCAAAATCAGAACTGTAACTCTGGGGACATGACATAAAAAAGTGTTGAGGATAGGCAGGAACTGGGAGGGACGAGCAGGCTGCTAGCCCTAACACGTTTCTTTTTCTTCCCCAGGAAAAATGAATTCATATTGGAACAACAACAGAGGTGGGCTGCGAGGGTGATCAGGAAATGGAAAGCTTATCTTGCAAGATGAGACTAAGAAAGTGTGACATGTTTGGCTTAATGAAACAAAAACTGAGAGAGGATATGATTTCTCTTTCATATTTCTAAGTGTGTTAGGGAAGGCAGAGAAGGCATCAGAGAGGGAGAAGAGCTCTTTAAGCTAAGGGACATTGTTAGAACAAGTACAAATGAGTGTAAACTAGCTCTGGATAAATTTGGGTTGTAAGAGAGAGCATTCAAGACAGAACTGAACATTCAAGCAGTGTGGAGGGAACAGGACATTTCAAAGAGGGGGGTCTCACCAGCAAAATTGGCATGATACAAATGCTTTAAATAGCAAAAGATTACACATGGCAACTCAGATTGTTCATTCCAGTCCTATGCCCATCTTTTTACCTAACCAGATCTGTAAAGCGTCCATGCTTGCTTGTTGAACAGTACTGTGAAAACTTCCAGATGGAATCTAGGAGGAGCTTTTAAAAATTATTTTATTTGTTTCAATTCCAGTACATGTTTAATTCTTGAGTAGATTCCTGTCTGTTTTCAGATAAAGCGCTTTCTTCACTGTTACTGAAAAGAATACCTGGGACTTCTTGATCTAATTCTTTCTTTGTTGTTGTATATCTATGGGAGTACTACCTTTAAATTTCTCCTTTGATTCATCTTGCTGTGGTTAGTTACAAGCTTTAACCAACCGAAGTAGTTTCTTTTTTTTTCCCCTTTGGTATTTTCCATGCGACTGGGAAGATAAGGTGATTATCACCATATTCTTGACAGTTTATTGTGCAACCAGTCTGTACATTTATTTAATCCATTCAAGCCTTCATTTCTAGTCCCTTGTTTTATAACTTGGCTTCCTGACAGTATTTTCTTTTAAAGTTTGTCAGTACTTTGAAGTACTCATAAGTGAGCACAACAGAACTTATTCAGAGTAGTTGCTGTGGGAACACCACATCAGGGATAGAAACACTTCTCAGCAAGTTCTCCTACTCTTAAGAGCCAAAGAAGTCTGGTGGCAAAAGGATATCAGCTCCTCATCTGAGGCCACCCCACTACTGTGGTCTCACACTTACAAGATACCTCTTTGAGACTTAAGAAAGGAGGATATCCAGAGATGCACTTGATCAGTTTTGGTTTTTTGTCCTCTCTGTTTGTGGAGTATAATCTATACGTATATTCCCAAAGTCTGTCAGTCTACCACCCAGTACTAATAAGCCACCTTCTGTGCCAGATATCCAGATGGCATGGTGGTGCTTCCTTCTTTAAAACATACTTGTTTGTATCCCTTCAGTGAAGTCTTCGGAAAAAATGATAGATCACTTTCCCAGGTCTTCTCTCCTGACCTTCTAGAACTCAGAGGAGCTAAAACGTCATCCCCACGGGTTTTTCAGAGATTGTTTTTTACCTAGTGCTTTGCTAATTTTAAAAGGAAGTTCCTGCTTATTAGACTTTGATAAAAAGGATTTTAAGGTCTTCTTGAGTCTGCTTCAGGAACTGAATTCATGTGCACTGTATGAAATATTCTATAATGTGACAGTTGTTTAGGTTACACTTCTAGGTTATTTAAAGATCTGGTAAAGATACTAAGGAGTCAAATCCACAAATGGATGCAAGTCTTGTGCTTAAGGTGCCTGTCTTAAAGCTTCTCGTGGCTATTAACTTCTGTACTCTTCCATGAAGTTCGTAGAATCAGTTGAGGTTGGAAGGGAACTCTGAAGATTGCCTAGTCCGACTGCCCTTGTCAAGCAAGTTACAGCAGCTTGTACTGGACCTTGTCCAGTTGGTTTTTGAAAAACTCCAGGGATGGAGAGTCTACAGACTGTCTGGGCAACCTGTTCCATTGTTCAGCCACCGCACAGTAAAAATGTGTTTTCTTATGTTCAGATAGTTGCATTGAGAGGTTACTCTGCTATGTCACAAGAAGAATTTTCTGAGAGATTGGCAGATACATATATATTCTCAGTATTATTTCAGGACTTTTAAAACTTGGTTTCTAATACTTTCTTTAACCTGGAAATGATTTTAGGTCTTTCCCTCCTCCAGAGTCCCATACTTCTGGGAGAGACTCCTTTATTGCCTCAACATGAAAAGGGGTCTTATTTCTGTATGGATGCAGTCACCCTCTTTAAGTGGTTCCCAAGACTATTTGTCCCCATAGCTGACAGATAAGAAGGTGTAGCTACCTCAATGCAGAGTCTTAAAATTGCGAATTGAGACAGTGCCACGTGGTAGCCACGAAGTGAATTCTCATTTGAGTTCTGGCTCGAGGTACATCAGTGCCGCACTGTCAAATGTCTTTATTAATGCCATTTGATCAGAAATTACCTGGAATACTGTTCAAACTTCACTAAATTTCACATCATTTGAAAGACATCCAAAGTGATGTGTTTCTTTGTGTAACAGTGGTGGAGGCTTGATTAGGTGAAGGACTCATCACACCTACCTCAAAATATAATAGGTACTAGGCATCACCGCTGGCGTGATTAATGTGGTTGTGGTTTATTACACAATAAGACGTTTATTACTTGTTGTTTATTACTCAAAAGATGAAAAGCTGACTCTTACAGATTTTCCATATACGTAGTACATGTTAGTTTGGCATATTCCTCTGTTTTTCTTAATCCTTCAAGATACCTGCCTTAAGGTGTTTAAAAACTGGAATGAACTAAACATGCTGGACTGTGCATACTCATCTGTCGAGTGTGGAGAATGATTTGAGTGCACTCTCTACAAACATTATGAAGGTAAAGTAGAGTGCATTTCTACTCACAAGGCAAATACCTATATTGACTAAACATCCTCAAAAATGTTTCTGGCGGAGCATTACAAAGGTTGGTCAATTTTAGCAACTCCAATGGTGTTTTTATATTCTAGGCCTCTGTCAGTGAAAATGCAAAAGAAACTTTTAAAAAGTAGTCCAAGACAATGTCTGTTTCGACCTATAGAGGACACTTCAGCATGCTGATTTGTTATCTTTGGTACCTTATTAGGAGGTTATATTCCCAGTGACATTATTTTTTTTAATGCAAATACAGTAATAGGGCACTTTCCATTGCCTCTATTTGACCAAGACTTCACTTTCCTTTTAGGTTTTTACCTTGTCAATTATTCATTCCTTAATGTGTTGCTTATCAGAACTTTTTATCAAGTTAGTTAAACCACTTTAGAAAACATCTATCATAAAAAACATTATTTTACAGACTTCTTTACTCACCAGTCTTTTTTTAATCCGGGGATTTCATAGGTGCCAACCATGGCTGACTAGTTCAAAATTTTGCTATTGGGAAGACAGGCACTGTAATGCTCAAAGCCATGCTGTTTAAGTAATTTTGGAATTTATTCAGCAATGTGTGCTTGCTCTTAAAAGGAACCTGTGTGCAGTCGTATATATAGCAGTATCTGAAAAGGACTGGTTTGACAGATTAAAACCTTCCCCATGTGGTGGTTTTTGGAGGCTTACAATTTTTTTTGAATGTGTTAGTGAGTAGATGATAAACACAGATTTATTTATGTTATAAACTTACTTGCTTGTATGCTTAACATGGTTACTGTGGTCATTCTATCAGGTAAATCTTTGTTTCCTACTCAATTTTAAATTGAGTATTAAGTTCTTGACCCCTTGATAGTCCTGAGTAACCTGATCTAATCTCATAGTTGAACCTGCTCTGAGCAGCATTGGACTAGAGACTTCCTGAGGTCCTGGCCAACCTCAGCTGTTCTGTGGTTCTGTGACTGACGGAGTGTTGCCCAAAGCTCCTTGACATGCTAGCTTTAGAACTTGAGTAATGCTTTAGCACAGACAATATTAGTCTTTTCTTTATGCTCCTTCCTGTTAGATATATGTATTATTTTAACCTGCTAGCAAGCGGTCTCCGTCTTTTCTGAATGGATGGTTTGCAGATTTCTTTCTTCTTTAACATTCCAGACTTTGGTTATCTTTCTCTGTGTTTCATTTTATTTCTCTAAAGTTGTGTAGCACGAGTGTGATTCTGTCATTTTTTTCTTGTAATATTTTTATGATCCTTGTTGGGGAACTCGACAATTCATTCAACTCTGTAAATGACCTAATTGTATGGTAGGCATGTGGGCTTAGTGAAGTCCACTTCTCTGTATGTTTACTTATTTCATGGCAGGGAGAAAAAAAAAAAGTGCAAAGGAGTGCTGGCATGGTCTTGTAGCTGATGCATCTTATAAATAATTGTATTAGTTTTGTGAGACTCCATAAATGAATCTTAATAATTTTGTTTAACATGAGATTATGGTAGATTTTTAAAGGGTGAAGCGTTACTTGGAAAACACAGTCTGTAAAGCCAGAGGGGACTTTTGTGATCTCCAGCATAACAGTAGCTATAGAACTTCTTGAATTAATTTCTATTTGAAGTAGAGCATATATTTTCTGGGGAAAAAAAAATCAACGCTCTTTTAAAATACTCCTGATGATGGAGACCCCATGACAGCCCTTGGTAACTTGCTCCAGTGGTAATTATCCTCACTACTCAAAATTATTTTTGGTCTAAACTTCTCTGACTTCAAATCCCTCATTAAAACTCTCCCTTGCTGTGTTGCCTACAGAAAACATGACAATGGATGGGCTGCGGATGGGCGGGCTCCTGCCTTTCCTGCTGACCCATATTGTTTCCTTGTTTCCTCCCGCTCTCCCTCTGAATCCACCTGTTTTGTCTTGTGTCATATATTTGGGTTTTCAGCTTTCCCATGCAGGGATTACCTATATGTTTTGTTTATACAGCACGGAGTAGAGCAGGGTCTTAGTCCCTGGCAGGTGCTCCTTGCCGATGAGCGTGTCATGAGGGCATAAAGGATTAGAAGAAGTTTGAGCTATTGTTGTTCTACTTTAACAGCTTTTAAGCCTGTAAAGAACTACTGTAATCTTTGGGTATGAGTTCCTTTGTGGCGAGGACTTCCTCCGTTTCTGCTTTAAGGCCAACAAACATTGGAATAAATCGTACCCCTTAGAAAAACAGCTGATCTCAGTGGAGGGGTGGATAAAGGGAGGGAAGACTTCCAGTGAGGGAAAAGCCTTTGCAGCCCTCTACAGCCCCACTACAACCACTGCTGTAGTGGTTAGTAATTCAGTGTTTGGTCCTTGTCCATAAATTCTCATTTGAATTTGTTTTGCTTCAGCTTTCCAGGATATTGTTACACTTTCCTTAGAGAAGAAGAGGAAAGCGGTGTTGTTAAGCTTCTGTCCTGTGTTTGGGTACTTACAGGCTGTGGTTAAATTGTCCTGTATAATCTCCTCTTTGGTAAACAGATGTACTTTTCCACTGCCAGGCCTATTTTCCAGTCATTTAATGATACTTAAAGTGTGCTCTGTGAATCCTCCCCGTTTAAGCGGTGTCCCATTTGAGTTGTGGCTGTCAGACTGGTGACACTTTTGCTAGGAGTGATCCCAGTGTCAAATGCTTTGGTAGCATCGCTTCTCAGTTACATTTCCTCATCTTATCAACGCTTCTAAATACTTAAAGGGTGGTTGTCTGGAGGATGGGGCCAGGCTCTTTTCAGTGGTCCCTGGCAACAACACAAGAGGTAGCGGACACAAACCTGAGAGTAGGAAGTTCCACCTAAACGTGAGGAGGAACTTCTTTACCTTGAGGGTGTCAGAGCCCTGGCACAGGCTGCCCAGGGAGGTGGTGGAGTCTCCGTCTCTGGAGACATTCAAAACCCGCCTGGACGCGTTCCTGTGCAACCTGCTCTAAGGTGGCCCTGCTCTGGCAGGGGGGTTGGACTAGATGCTCTCCAGAGGTCCCTTCCAACCCTACCATGCTGTGATTCTGTGATTCCTTGATTATACATCCAAAGATCACTTAGTCCTTTGACCATGCTAATTCATATTTATACTGTCTCCCAGGAAGGTGTTCCCCATCCTGTGAAAAATTATTTGTTGCTGCATGTAGCACACACAGAGGTATTTCTGCTTGTAATGGACATGTGGTTTTTACAGATAATTTGATAAATATTGTGTAAATACACTCTGCATGTCATATGATGCTCATTTTTTGCCATTCCTTCATTCTTTGTTTCTTTACTACTGCTACCCCCCCAATTTCCTGTCAAATTTGTCTTCCATGTTGAAATAATTTTTCCTGTTCTACCAGTATTTGTTATTCCAAATGAGAGATGAGGTGCAAAGGAGGCATCCATTCCACATGTACAATTTCCTTTAACCCCCCTGATTTTGAAGGTGTCCGAGCACACACACGGAATTGAGTGGAGTAATTGTTGGATATTATAACACCATAACTTTGGTTTGGGGAATAAAATTTTTCATTTATGCCTCAACAGCTGCTTGGCCTGTCAGACTAGTTGGTGGGGAAAAAAAACCCCACGTTCTTCTATCAGGCTTCTGGTGATCTTAGGCCAATGGAAGAAAGGGAGTTTTAGATTCAGAAGTCCACCAGCAATGCTACAATTTGGCAAAATCTGTTCGTATTTAAATCTGGCAACTGTTTTAGTCTTCCCTCCATCAGGGAGGGAGTGCCAAGGAAGGCGTATGGTCTCAAAGTTTCATGAAGGCTTCATTAGGAGATGGGATTTGTGGCTAGCGGCTTGCTTCCCCAGCACTGCTGATAGTCATGTGACTGAAATTGGGAAGAATCTCTCTTCTTTGGGTCTTCATTCTCAACCAAACTAATAGTCCTGAGGGTAAGGTAACTGATAGTGCAATGTCCTTATGTTTTTCCTGATTTCCATCTCTTTGCTGTGTTATACCCGTCATAACTCATGCACGTTGATACAGACTTCAGGACCAGCAGTATCATCACATCACTGTCTTGTCTACCTATCATCTTCTCCAGGTAGGAATCTTCTACTCTCCCTCTCCTCAATGTAAATCCTGTCCTCTGCTTAACTTCTCTCTCATGATTTATAAAAAAGGATTCTGGTGCATGCCCTGTGGGCTGGTACAAGATACCTGAAATGGGGCATCCAGTGGAAGAGATGGGAGTGAGAAGAAGCAGGAGAAGTGGTATGTGGAGTCTGTTTTCTTTCAAAGCTGTTTCTGAAACCAGTCCTGACTGGGCTCAGCTCCCACAGAAACAGAAAGCCCCGCACTGTGCAGTAGGAGAGAAGGACACAGAATGTTGGGCAAGTCCCAAGATCACTGATCTCTGGCTGTGGTTCTCATGGGAAGGATTTGTTCAGAGGCTGTGGTGGAAAGAAATTAAAGAGAACCAACATTAGGCTAGATTGACAGTTATGTTATGTGGCGCATTTAAAAGCACAGACAACCCAAAGGAGGAGAAAATACAGACAGAAAGGGAAGCAGTCTTCTCTGAAATGGAACAAGTATGAAGAGAAGCTTGCTTGTATAATGCTGTGACTTTTCTTTCCATAGTTAATTGGATTGATAAAACAATATAACCAAAACCTCTCTACCTTCCCCCATTATTTTAGCTGCATCTTAGTTCCTGAGACATTTGACACAAACTTAAGTAAAACCAATCCTTTATTTTATAGAATGATTCTCATGTTTATTTTGCAAAAAAAGGAACAGCAAAGCTTTTTATAGCAGTGATTCTCTTTTCTCTACTTTCTGGTAGGAGAGTAGAGAACATGTTCCACGGAAAAAAAGGAGAAAGAAAACTTTTGAGAGCTCTTCTTTTGTCTGTTTTTCTTTCTTTATTTATTTGTAGGCCTGTACTCCAAGTAGCTAGTCTTGACGAAATTTGTAGCTCTGGAAGGCAAACTGTATTAGCTGGACATACCATTACAGGATTTAGAAGGACAATCTTTAGAGAACTGACACCCATATTAATGCTGATGTTTACTTTGGTTTCTCCATCAGCAGAGCTGAGTGAAGCCCCTCTCCAGTGGAAGGTCTGCAGGGTTGCCCATTACAGCGCTGAGCCCCTTCAGCAGAATCAGCCGTCTCGTGTTACCTCTGCTGCCTAAGATGGGATTTCCAAACTCTTGTCCCACCTACAGGTCACAGTTTGCAGATACCCGTTTGACAAAGCTGCCCAGCCATTACTATTACAAAACTGTCAGTGAATTAAAAAATGTATGGTCAAGAGGTATAGAAAATGACATGAATACTAACTATAGATCTAAGAGCTCATTGTATTGCTTTTTTTCCATTAATGACTGCCTTGTCTAGTTAAGTGAAGCGGTTTCAGAACTTCTGGACAGCTTTAATGGAGTGCTTCAGAGCTTGTTTACCAGATCCTGGTTAAAAAGCATATCATTTGAACATAAATGATGGCTTGTTATCGTTTTCCACCGGAAGATTTAGCGAACTGCTCAGGATAGCTGACAGAAGTGGTGGATGGCAAGAGAGACATGCTTAGTTGCCTAATGTGATGGCGTTGTCAAACTATGATATATTGGTCTAAAAATTCTGTAGTGTCTTACACATATGATAGGAAGTAACCTTTAGCATGTCAAATTAAGAAAAAAAATTAGTCTATAATAACAGTGTTGCAGAAGATTTGTAGGGAGTTTTTTTAATCATGGATATTTCATATTCTCCTTCACACCTAATTCGTCTCGCTTTCTAAGAATGCTTAATTAATATTATACTTATGCTAATTTGAAACAATGATGATCGCAGTTCACTGAAATTATGTGTTCTACTTAATTGAACTTGACCAACATTACTTCGAGATGACTCAGTACTGCATATGGCATATTCTATCCGTAAAACTTCTTATTTTGAACAGTTTGAGACAAGATCTGCTTATTTCGTATTTCTGTTTCTGTATATCTACAGCACTGAATTTTAGGATAGTCTTAAGTCAGTTTGTCTATAGCTCAAAGAGTGCATAAATTTCCTTTACACATCTCTCCTGGTTTCTGATAACTTAACATTCCTACAAAAACACCTGTGGAATGCTTGTTTCCAAAGCCAGAGTTAGCACAGTGAGTGGGTTTAGGAGGAGTCATCAGCATGGACTGCGTAGGAGTGATGGCAGTGACCTCTGCTGAAGGGGTTTCTGCTTCTTGCCTGCTTTTCTGTCCTCTCTGTTTGATGGGGTGGAGGTAAGCCCGGAGCATCTAGAGAGGTGCTGGGGAAGGGGAGGTGCACTTTCCTGTGGGGAAAGCAGTATGTAGGCATCCCTTGGTGAATTCTGCACCTCTTCAGCCTGAAGGAGAACTGAAACAAAGACAAAAGAAGTCTAGGCTGCAGGCAGAACCCTTTTTTTTAGTACAGGTTGCAATTTTTAACGACGTGTTAAAGGTTAGCTTTATTATTTGAGGAGAGAAAAAAGTATTTATGAGTTGTAGAAATACCATCTTGAATTTAGGAATGGAAACTAATGATTTTGGCCCTCCAATAAACCCTACTTTTGGTACCTGTGTGTGAAATCAAACAACTTTTGCTTGCCATGCAGGTTTGGATAAAACTTTGTTGGTGTAGCTCTACCAAAATTAAGAAGTCACGTGCCGATAAGGATAGATATCTTACAGAATTAAAAATGCGTGGATTTCAATGTGCTGCATATGCCTTTTGATTATGAAATGCAAAAAACTTAATAGTATTGAAAAGGTTCTTACTAGCAAACATATAACTTCTATGCTGAGTTTTAAAATATACTGAGTTATTAACCAAAAAATGTTAACTCTGTAAGTAATTCCACTTATTTTCATTTTGAAAAATCTTGTTTTTTCAAACTTAAGTAATTTAAAGAAGCATGTTTTAAAAAAAGATTTTATAAGATGGGCTAACAATCTTGGAGATTAAAAATATAGGAGATGTGTTTTCCTCTGACTTTTACACGTGATCTGTTGTGAGCGTGTGGAGAAGGTAACCCTGAACTGCAGATTCCTTAATTCTTAATACCAAGACATATTGCCCAAGAAAGTTCCAAAAATCATTGGAGATCTTCAAGTAAAAATCTCTACTATCTACGAGAGTAACCTGCAATTTAAAATACTGAAATAATGCAAAATCAGGCCTCTTGTAATTAATTTCTTATGTGGTCTAATTTAGCTATATCTTTACTACTATGGTTGAGCTGAGAGACTATTACATTTAACTAGCACTAGTCCCTAACATGGTAACATCAACAATAATGAGCCAATATTACTCTGAATTGAATGCAGATTGATGTTGCTAAGAGTATGCTGCTCAGCAGGTCTGAATTTTGACTTTTTAAAAATAACATAATGCCTTAAAATTTGGTGGCTTTGTTTTTCTGAGAGGAATTTTTGCAATTTTCTTTATCTCTGGCTTTTAAAAGTGGTTTGAATTCAGTAATTTACTTCAAAGTTTTCTGCTGATTTCCTTTTGAACAAGAAAGATTTTTGAGTTTTGTGGGAGAGCTTCCTCTTGGGCCTCATGATCAAACACCAGTTATGTAATTGAATTTTAAAAATGAAAACAATGTGAGAGAAATGTTTATGTGAAAAAATGAAATGCAGGGGCAAATAAAGTAAAGTAATAAACTGTGAAGTTAAAGCCATCTGCTTGTGTGATTTTATGTTCAGTTAATATCTGAAATAAAATTCTGAATAAAGATCCTGCTACTGTGAAATGACTAGATGTATTCCCTGTTATGGCACTGCATAGTGTCCTTTACCTGCATCCACATGGTAAGCATATTTACACATTATCGAATACTGTTTGAGAAATCTGCTTCAAATTTGTATATATCTACTTTATAAAGACTTTTGTTTGAGTTATCACTGGTTAAATTTGTGTTTTTCTGGTTGTTACAGAAATCTCTTCAGAAGCCTTCGAACAATGCAACAGTGACTTGTCGTTCTTCTTGCCCTATGGTCTTATATTTGCCTTCTCAAGATCAGGTTTTTTCTCACCCATGAGCATAAGATATTCACACCTTGACAATGTTGTCTGATGGTTGTTCAAATCTGGATCACGTGTCTTACTCCTGCATGGAGGGAGTATGGGGAAACATGATGACTAATTCTCCTTCAAGAACCTACTTAAGTGGTCACAAACTATATTGGGGTTCCCCTTAATAAAGAGATAGAAATATGATAAAGCCTGATGCATGGACATTTTGTATGAGAGTGCCCCCACTGAAGTAATTTTAGAGCCAGACATTCTGCTCCAGCCTACTCTCCTTCTGCCACCAGGAAGACTTGGCAAGAAACAGCGTGCTCCAGGGAGTGTGGACTTTCTCTGCATCCCTCTTAACTCCTCATCCCTGGAAGCAGTTGCTGTATTCAGGAAGGATGAATGTTTGAGCTTCAGTGACCAGAGTCTTTAGACCTTTACTTGAGTGAGGAAGTGAGTCTGTTCATTTGCATCATTGCAGTTTCATCTTGTAAATCAGATTGTTGCAGAAGATTTTGCCTGTTTCAGATCTTCCTGTACACGTTGGAAGGCTGCATTCTAATGTCTTCTGAGACACAGGTGGTCGACAGAATATTATTCCTAGTCTCTGTGCCTGTGATAGAGTCTTGGTTCCAGACATCTGCCAGGGACTTCCTATAAGATGTTTCCTCTTTCTTCAGTTCTTGGACTAGTGAAGTTCCATAGTTACGGAAAGCTGTGAGGGACACCCAATTCCTACATCATGTCTCCATGTATCCTAAGAAAGAACGCTGTATTTTGTTAGGAAAAAGACTCCAAATGATCTCTGTGCTCAGGCAGCCTGCTCCAGATGGCAATTTGAACAGTTTAAACTATGGTTGAGAACGTAGACAACTGTAGTTACTAACTCTGCCAGGTCATGGCATAGAGGCAGGCAGCACATCTGATGTTGTCCCAGTAGCTTATGTTTTACTTTGCCTTCTGCCTTTGTAATGTTTATTTCCACTCCTTTTTTTTTGGGGGGGGAGGGGGGGCAGACCAACAGGATCTTGGTATAACAAAAGATAAGATGTTTGGGTATGAGACATAATGAACAAGGACTGTGTGATGCAGCTCACCCTGTATTCCCACTTCTGTGTCCTTTCACGAAAGCGTGCCTTATCTGTAGATGGATTTTGCCTTAGATCATGGGTGCCTTACAGCCAGTTGGCAGCACAGCCCAGTAGAGTGATTTATACAGAGGTTGTTTCTTGCCAAGAGGATAGGTGTTTTGGCATCCTATTCCTATGTCTGAAATTTAGTATGGATTTAGGTAGCATTTGGCTGTTCAGTGGGCAGTCTGTAACTTTTTAGTGTCTTAAGTGCATATTTTCGTATCGTTATAAATCTCTCCATAATTTATTTTCTTCTCAGATGATAACTGTGTTCATTTCAGGGTCTTTCCATGTGTACCGTCTGTAACTTTTTGAAGTTTTCATCATGGTAGCAGCAGTCATCACTGTTAACTTCTTGTGCCTCTGTGTGCCTTTTTTCATTTACTTTTACAATTGTTTGCTTGATAAAGGGTGTCACAAAGGTGCAAAACCCGAATCTCTGCAAATGACTCAGTCTCTTTCGAAGCATCTGGGTCTCAAGGTGAACACTTGAACCAAAATTATGTTACTGCAAATCCTTGGGATCACTGGAGAAACTATTAACTCTCAATTTGTGAGAGCTCTTTTGTCTGTGAACAGATCCTAGTCTGTGCTTTCCTTTTCTGACAATACACTTCCCAGCTAACCTCTGTGATGCCTCGTGCCACACGTCACCTAACACTGTCTCCCCTCTGCGTGCTTTCCTGCTTTGTATCCTTTCAGCAGGCTGGCTACTGTTTCTCAAAATCTGGGAAACTTTTGCTATGGTGGCAGTATCAAGCCACAGGACAGTACTCCTCCAGTTCCTTCCCCAGTCAGATAGTGATGCCTGGCAAATCCTGTTTGGCCTGAAAATCCCATAGGATAAATCTCATCATCAAAGGGCTGAGGTGTGTGCAGCACCATGAGCCTCGTGTTACTGGTTTTGGAACTCACAATGCCTTTGAAATACATTGACATGAGATTTCCAGGCCCTGGAGGAAAGGATGTGGTGCCCAAGCAGAAATGTGCAACATCTCTATTCCATGAGGGCCATATACAGTTGGTCCATAGAGAAAAGGGTCAGCTGTTCTCCCTGATCGTCCAGCTGTTGGTCAGGTCCATAAAAGAGAGTCACATTTCTTGAGGATGTGCAGGAGGTCTGTTCTGGTTGCCTCATCTGCATCTTTCCACGGGAAGTCAGCCTGGCGCAAATCCATTTTACTTCCACGCTGGCAGGAGGTGCTCATGCTTCTGCTGAAGATGAGGTCTGGCTGCAGGCTCTCTCTCAGCACATTCCTGGTGCCATGCTTGGGTGGGCTGTTGGAAGGATTTCATCCAGTCCCCGCATTGCTAGGAATTCTGGCCATTATAAGTCTAAGCCAGGCCTTGTTTCATTACAGTTCTCCAGAATATCTGAGACTGTTACAATGCCCGGATTTTCGTCTTTTTTTTGTGGTGAAGACCTGTAAGATCTTTGCTGTTTCTCGTAACTGTTGACCACAGATTAGTCTGTCTGACTTTTGCCATTTTACCAAAATACTCCACTGTCACTATGTGGGTGCTGAAGGCTTCTGAAAGCTTTCTGAGTGTTTTGTGAGTACTATGTGAGAGTATTACCTTTTGCTTCAGTTATATCAGTCTCTATAAATACTAGAAAGGGGTGTTTGACATTTAGTACGTGTGTTACCAGTTCCAGTGTCCTCTCCCATAGCTCTGTAAATGCCCATCTGTCACCCTGTCACCCGTTTCTGCTCATGCTCACTGAAAGAGTAAGCTTCTGTTTTCTGCATTTTTCTTTTATAGGTTCCTCAAGGACTTTCTTAGGCTTGTTAAGATGTTTGTCCAGCAGCTCTTTTGATTTAAAACTAGCTTTGTTTTGTCCAGTGGTTGGTTTGATTTAAATGTAGCCATGCACAGCCACACGGGACTGCCTTGTAACCTCTTAACTGCCTGCTCGCGGCTCCACCTTTCCGTAGAGGTGCAGGAAGAGCAGGGTCAGGGCAGATCTGTATTTCCCATACACATTTCTTTGAAGGCTGGGTGCGTGTAGAGGAAAACCACTTTTCTCCATTTGTGGCTGCATTTTATCTTGACCTCCCAGTTTTTTGCATTCCCAGATTCAGTACCTGGGTGTACGTCTTGGCCCTTTTGGTTTATTAGCATGGTCAGAGTGTCTGTGCCTGTTGCTGAAAGCATTGAAGGTTTCTGTATGGTTGCTGCACTCTAACTGAGTAGAACTTGGTGTCAAGATATGCAGTGAATGGCCAAAGCAGAATAATTGTTGAGTGACGACGTGGAAATGCATGCACATCTTCATCAGGTGGTGGGTGGTGTCTGAGACACTGATGACTGATGGCGTTGCTGTTTGCCTGGAAGCCTCTGAGGTCCTCTGCTAGGTAATTTATGACAAGGCTTAACGGCTTGGTGCCATTCACAGTGTGAGTGTACACGTGGACTGTCATTCAACTGAAAAATGTAACTTTTACATTCTTTACTTATTTTTAATACAATAATTATCCTTATCTTCATTTGGTTTTTGCCTGGCTTTCCCATTTCCTTCTGTGTTGGGGGGCAGACCCCTGTGTTTCTTTGTGATTGAAAGGGAACTAAAATTCCACCTGGAATGCCCTTCTTGGTATTCTCACTCCCTCATTATGAAAGTTGACCCTCTACCAGTCCTGCAAAGAAGAAAATTTCTCTACTCTCAAGCAACAAGGTGTTTCTCAGAGTGTGAAGATACCCGTGGATTATTCACCATGAAAAGTACCAGTGGCTAGTAAGTAACCATCGTCATTCTCAGAACTATTTTGAAAAACTCTAAAGGCCGCGTAACCCGTGTAAGCTTTAGTTGTAGAGCACAGCACTGCAGCTCAGGAAGGTGCGGGGTACAGTATGTACCAGCACAATTTCAGCCCAGGGTGTCCTTTGATAATTAACAGTGCTGCCATTTCTAGTGGAATCTCTCTGTGTGTCAGCGTCAGCACCAAAGAGAAGAGAGAAGAAAGAAAACGTACGTAGCCCCTGATGAATACTGCTCTCCCCTGTGAAAACAGGATGGCAGTAATAAAGAGCGTGTGGCAGAATCTCAGTCCTCCCCATCCCTCTCCCCTTTGCTGAATAGGCTTATGTATTTACATGAAGCCTGAAGAAAGAAAGTGGCTACTATTCTTCTTCACTAAAAATAGCAACAACGGGCTATTTCAGCCAATTAACAGAATGCTGATGTCTGACATGGATGGAGAAAGCGGACTTCTTGAATCCTCCAACAGGAATTAAATATTCTGTCTCTGAAGAGACGTCATTTAGTAACAACTATCTCTGGACCTCATGACTTCTTTTTCTCAAATCAGTTTGTCCTCTGCTACCTTCTGTTCGGCTGCTGAGTTTGATCTGCTGTTGAGAGATGGTATTTGCTGGCTCTTGGTGTTTTTTTCATTGCCTCTGTTTTTAGCTGATGGGTTTCTTATGTCAGCATAGGACCATTGCCAGTATTGCTCTGAATGTCCTCAAGGAACAAAACACCCTTGTTTTTCTTAGATGTGCTTTATTATTCTTGAAGGCTTGGTCCTTAAGGTTAGGTGTAACCTTGGTACTGACGTTATAATGGCAAGTGGTCATCTGACAAGCATCTTCAGTTTGAAATTTAACACTGATTTTTATTTGGATATTATACATTCCATTTGTTTAATTGTAAACTGTACACTGTTCCATATGAGAGACTGACTTAAGAAGATAAATCGATGAAGTGTTATTGTTGAGCATTGAAATATGGGAGCTTTAAATAGGCGGGCATAGATAAGATAGTTCCACGTGGGAGCCTGATCACATAGCGTATAGTTAAAATATTATGTGTTTACTGGGCTATATTGTTACTCTGTTTCATTAAGCATTATGTATGTTTTGGTATCCAGTAAAGAAGATCTGAGCTCAGATTTTTAAAATACCTGTTAAATTATCTTAAAGAAGCAAAACTAATTAACACCAGTGAAAGTTATAGACTGAAATTTAAGCAAGCCTAAGTATGTCTTGCTGGATACTGGAAAATCATTGGATGATTACAATAATTATTTCTAGGTAACGTAAAACCTGCATTTACAAAGGGAAGGAACAGTAATCAATTCTAGGATCACAGAAAATAAACCTTTGATATCTGAAGTTGTTTGTCTTCCGATCTAATAACTACTCTTTTTACTTCCTTTTGGTTGCTGTGTATGGTATTTTGAGGTGTAGCTGTCTCTGTCTCAGTCATTTGTTCCTGGAAGAGGTGGGCTGGGCTGTGCCTGTCCCGTTGTCCCTGAGGACACCTGGTCCCATCTCCACGCGCTGCTTTGTTTGTGTAGTATGTCCGTTCCACCCTCATTCAGCTTGCCCTCAACACTAAATATGCTTAACATTAAAATAAAAATAGATTTATTTGGAGAGACTTAACATCATGTTTTAGGTAGAAGCATGATGATGTAAATAAAGGAAAGCAGTATTCTAGTTTAAACTGAGCGGCTGAGTTTTTTCTCCACTGTTTTGTCCCTCCTACTTAAAGTTCTGAAGTCGCATTTCAGGTGGGGATTCTGTGTTCACTGCAAGTTGTTTTGCAATTGTTGCCATCCCGTTCAGGGAGCTGGGGCTTAGTGAAGGTGTTGTGGTTTAACTCCAGCCAGCAGGTAGAACCACACAGCCACTCGCTCACTCCTCCCAGTTCAGATGGGGGAGAGAACTGGAAGAATAAAAGTGAGAAAAAAATTGTGGATTCAGGTAAAGACAGTTTAATAGGTAGAGCAAAAGCCACACATGCAAGCAGAGCAAAACAAGTTCATTCACTGCTTCCCATCATCAGGTAGGTGTTCAGCCATCTCCAGGAAAGCAGGAATCCATCACATCACGGTTACTTGGGAAGACGCGTGTAATGGTTACTTGGTAAGACAAACACCATCACTGAACATCCCCCTCCTTCCTTCTTCCCCCAGCTCTATATGCTGAGCATGATGTTACATGTCATGGAATATTCTTTTGTTCAGTTGGGATCACCTGTCCTGGCTGTGTCTCCTCCCAGCTTTTTGTGCACTCCCAGCCTATCGCTGCTGGGGCGGTGTGAGGAACAGAAAAGACCTTCACTGCCTGGCAACAACTGAAAACACCAGCATGCTATCAAAAGTATTTTTCATCCTAAATCCAAAACATAGCACTACACCAGCTGCTAGTAAAAAAGTTAACTTTATCCCAACTCGAAACCATGACAGAAGATAAGCAGCTCTGGGAAGTGCCATCGCTTTCTTTTACACCATGCTTCCCTTGGTACTGGCATTCAAATGGACACCTAATGAGGTGGGAGGGATGAGACAGGACTCTTCGTCTAGCAAGAAGTGCTTAGCTTTTGCATCTTTCTGGTGCTTTTGTGTTAGCACCTTCCTTCTGTGCAAAGGTCTTTAACATCATTCATAAAGAATTCTTAGTTATGATACTCTCAAGACTGACAAAATGATTTCAAACCTTTCTTAAAATCTAGTATAGAACACAAGTCAAGCCCTGTTAAAATTCTTAACTGTGCAGCCATGGTCTTTGATTAGATGCCAGCTTTCTGTAGACATCCTACATCGTAAACTTGGATGCATTAGTTAACACTGAGGATGAACGACCCTTGTATCTTGGTGTGGACGTGTACAATCTTTTGTCTTTTTTCCAGCTTTTGCTTGAGTCTGTGTTGCTCCATATGCCTTGTAACAAAATGAGTTCTCTTTTATATAAAAAAGCACTAAATTTTTTCATCTCTGTCTTGGTCCCAGTTACTTAAAGAATGCTACGTGTGTCACCTTTCAGAATCAGTATGGCACAGTAAAATAAGCCACTAAAATTAATTCAGTCGTTTCAAACAATGTTATCTCATGCTTTTCGGAACTCATGTAAAATTCAGAGGCATGAGAAAGTATGAAGTTTCCATTATTTTTGATATTTTTAAAAACCTTGTCCATAGGGTGAAGATTTCGGATGTGTATTTCTGAATTTTACTCTAATAGGAAGTAGCGATTTTTTTTTGGCATATGAAGTTCTTTTTAGAGTTACATGGGGTGTATGAAAGCTGGTATAAAAATATTTGTAATAACATTTTAAGAACTGCCAACAGCACAGTGAATCTCAGTTGTGTACATATTATTGGTCTAAACGAAAAAGTTATAAGCTAGTTAAAAAATCATTCTTACAAAAGAAATGGCATATTTTTAAATTTTGTTGGCTTGTAATAAAATCCCATGTATCTGTGTAGAGCTTCTTGATATACCTGTGAAATATTTTACATCAGAAGCTCTATGGCTGCTGGGTTCTGTGGACAGCAAAAAGGAGAAATTTTTAGGATTTTTGAGAGAGTACTCCCTTGGCATTAAATATCATGCCTTACTTTTTCCCAGGTGTTCTTCTGTTCTTGTCTCCTGCAGCTACCTATAAACTCCAGGGCCTTAATGCTGTCTCAGTTTTCTATTTTTGTTGTAAATCTCTTTGTTCAGTAGAAGCCTGTAGTGTTCCTTCATTCTGTTAAACATAATGATAAAGAATATGAACGGAAGGAATGAAAGCAGGAGAGCTGTAGCTTGTACGGTGTGAAAGCTGCCCTTCTTTCTGAAGGAGATTCAAAAGGCGGAGCAACATTTGAAGGGACTAGAACTAGGAAAGAAAAATGAAGAATTGTCAGAGGGAGGATCTCAAAGGTACTTCTGTAAATTTAAAATAATGGAATGAAAAATTGTGTAAGAGAAACCAGAGACTGAGACAAAGTAGAGACTACTGCTACAAAATAATTTGATTTGAATTCTTCAGTAAACTCTGTGATACTGTCTCACTTCAGTGTAGTCTAATTTCCGTGCATCTACTGTGGTATTTCTTGGACTTCACTAAATTATTTCAGCATGCAAAGTTGGTAAATATGCATTATTTTTTTGTAGTTTTATTTGTGGTCTCGGTCTTCTGCTATTCCAGTGTTTTTTTGCTGTTCTGAAACAGTCCAGCCAGCTGTCCAGTAAACATGGGAGGGAGCGGGCTGTGAAGGAAGGAGGTTGTGAAGGACAGCAAGGCAGGTAAGCTTCAGCTGTGGTGGGATTGCACCTGGAGTCACATGCGGAGCCATGGTGCTGAGATCGGCTGTTGGAGCTGCCTTGCAGGTAGTCCTTGTGGCTCCAGGATTTCAGAGGGTAGACAAGACAGACTGTTGTGTGACAGCAGAGGTCCTTTTGGTTTGTGGTAAGATGAGACAAGAAATCTAGACCCTTTCCCCTGGACAAAATTTCTCTAATCTTAGTTTATCATGTACAACATTGCAGTTTACATGAATTACTGATGTCATCATATTGAAGTTTTAATTTGCCGTAATGTCTAGATTTGTGTAAAAACTTACTTGTCCTCAAAACAGTATCTTACACTTCTCTAGATTTTGCATGTCATAGAGAATTGACATCTTCCCAGTACCACAGAGTACTTTTAATAGTGAACTGACTCAGCTGTCAAGGGCAGAAGATAGATGCTTCTCTGGATGAACTGTGGATATTTGCTGTGGGTGAAAAATTGGCCTGTGCTTTGCTGTGAGTAGGGAGAATCAAAATGGGCTGAATAAACAGTTGGGTTTGCAACCAGGAAACTTACGCATCAGCAGCTTGGTGGGTGTCTAGGTCTGGACTTGCAGCCTCCTGCAGATTCTTTGGCAATATACAGTATCTAGTGTCCGTTGTAGGATGTTGCGTTGCACTCGGCAGGATGTGCTTCTAGCTTCATAATAAATAGTTCTTGAAAGCCACATTTCCATAAAGGAGGGTTGTTATATTCGGGATCTGAGCTGGGGAGTCTGTGTAAAACGTACTGTGTTCTGAAAACCTTTAAAGCTTACTTTTGAGCTTTGAAAGCTTAACAACAGCCTTTCAAGTTGTTGATGACAAAAGGCTTAGTCATCGTTAACTTGAAGCTAGATAGTAGCCTGGAAACCTGTCAGTGTCACCAATGAAACCTGTCTCTATTACTTTCATAGTTTTGTTTTGTCCATCTGCCATCCCCAGAGATCTTTGACCATTACGACTGAGAAGGTAACCTTTAGATAATGTCTACCTGGGAGTTCTGCTTGCAGTTTATTAGCAGGGCCAAATGGTGCTTTGTGCTCCAAATGTCTGCCCAGATACCAAGTCTCTGCTCAAGTTCCTGCTTTTTTACTTTCAGGAAGTGTGAGACTTTTCTTTCAAAACCTCATTAAAATGATTTAAGAGTTCTCTGTGTTGAGCTGGTGTTTTGGTTTGCAGCAGCCTTTGCACACGTTAGAGACAAAGTCATCTTGTTTCTCCTCCCCTTTTTGGGGATTTGCTTTAACACAGGCTACAAGTGACCTAACTCCAGATTGCATACATCTGTGTGTAAATCTATTTGGTAAGTGCAAAAGTAGCCATTATAATGGGACACACGATGGCTCAGTAACATGCTCTTTTTTTCCTTTTATTGTTCTCTGTTTCCTCTCCACCTCTCTTAAGTACATAAACAAACAAATAAGTCACAAACCCAGTGCTTATTTCCATTGTGTAAACTGGAAGGAAGTGGTACACAAATTTAGATACTGTTTACTGTGAGAGAAATTGAGTAGCATTTTGACTGTAACACTCAAATTGTCCCCTGATCTGCATAGAGCCTGTTAGGTAGTGTCGTGACTTACTGATCTTTTATATGTAGGTTTTTGGTAAATAAAGCCTTTCATTGGGCACGTGACAGCTATTTCAAGTAGAGGATGCTGTGAAGGCACCTGGCTCACTAGGGACCATCATGTCTTAGCTAGGGACCGTCAGGGTGGGAAGAAGTGTAAATCTGGGCTTGTTTAGCCAGGGCTGCAGTAGTGGAGCTACTGGATAGCCAATGCTCTTATGATGTACACAGGACAGTAGACCCATCATTTTCTGAGAAGCAAGTCTGAGCTAGATCTTGGGAAGAAAAAAGCTCCTATGCTTGAGGAAGTGAAGAGGGAACCTATGAATGAACTAGAAATAGGTTCATTGTAGGTAATGAACTGGAAATGATTAATCAGGTTTGGAGTTTTCACAGACAGCTGATCTCAAGATGATATGCTGTTGCCAGCTTGGAGAGGGGCTTCCCCTTGGTCCCTTGCATTCCACCTGCTGTCCCCTTCCCTCTTCTCACGTATGTGGGCTTGGGACCTCTCTTGGGCTGGACCTGGAGTGACCCTTATGTGAGTCAGATTAAATCAGCAAAACAGCAAGAAAACAACCTGGCAAAAAAATTTCTTCACCAAAGAGGTTGTCAAACATTGGAACAGGCTGCCCAGGGAAGTGGTGGAATCACCATCCCTGGAGGTATTTAAAAGATGGGTAGATGTGGTGCTTAGGGACATGTTTTAGTGGTGGTTTTGGCAGTGTTATGTTCATGGTCGGACTCAGTGATCTTAAAGGTCCCTTCCAACCTAAACGATTCTATGATTCTATCATGTCTGCTGTTCCAGTGAATTGAATTGGTTCACAGAGGGATCTGAGATAGCTATAGACAGCATAAGGTAAGCAGTGTGAGCCAGTGCCTGGCATGGGAAGGCAGAGGGAGAGGAGGGAAGAGCATTCCCGCTGTGGTAGTAGCGAGCTGTTAAATCTGCTTGCCCCATCTCAAGAAAAAAAACCCATGAACATTCATTGGCCTTAAAAAAATCACCTGCATCACTGTGAGTTGTCATTGTATCTCCAAAGGTGGTGTTCTTGTAAAATAGGGGGCAGAGTGGTGGTTGCCCAACTGTGAAATCTCTTAATTGAAAAACCAAGTAATAACTAATAGAGTTCGAGGCAGAAGAAGCCAGAGTCTGTGGCAGCTTGCTCAAAGCGTGTGTGGTATTCCTGCAGATGCAGGCTGGGATGCATCTGAAGAAAGGAGTGTCTGTAATTTTACTTGGGTAGTTGAATTTTATATTTATTACAAGTTTTCATGCTTAAAATATTTAGTGCACATATTTATTTTTTTCTGAGGGACAACCACTTTATTAGTTCCTTCCAAACAGTATTTTTGCTGGCATGCACATCATAGCAAGTCATGTGTTTCCGACTCAGCACTTCTCCCATTTCTTGATGGTACACCATATGATACTGCAACACCTACCTTGTTACATGCCATATAACTGCACCCTGTCCCTTTTCTATAAGCTGAAATCACATGCCCATGTTTGAGTCGATGCTTCTTTTTCCGAAGTCTGTATACGATGCACATCACCATGGTGTCTGAGCAGCTATACTGATGAGGTTGCTGAATTGTCAAAAGATCTGCAAAGTGTTTTAAGCATTTCCTTAAATGTTATTCATAAACTACCAAAACAAAGCTTTATGCTTTCTACAGTTAGGAGGGGTTTGTTTCTATCTAATGTAAACAAGTCACACATGCTGTTATTTTGTCTTTAAATGTGAAGGTATTATTCTAAAAAAGAACAGCAGGAATTTTGTTTTTTAAAAGAGTATTTGGTTGATCAAAATGTTTTCTTCTGACACTTTGTTTTTTATAGTCTCTTTACTTTTTTGTTGCAAAATAGCAAATTAAGTAGATTCTGAAATCAGTACAAGACTGCAGTTTTGATATGAGGAGATCAAATGGCTTCAAAGCTCAGTTTTTTGCTTCGCAGCAGTGATAGCATTGAATTGTTAAGTTGCTATTTCAGAGTGAAGTTTCACTGAATAGTGTTGTGTTGCAATGAAAATATGATATAATAGTACATGGTCTGCAATTTCAGAAGATCTTGTTTAAAATTGGTTTATTACTTGAAAATCAGATCCCCAAATTGTAGAACTTTTATAACAGCCTCTATGTTTTTAAATAAGGCTATTTATAGCAAAAGGAAGTGATCTTTAAGGAGTCATTGACTTATTTCATTATAGATATTTAATAATAGTAACACTTTAGTAATTACTGATATATAGATTGACTCTACCGTTGTCATCCATTCATAGAAAAAGACTCAAGGACTCTCCTCAGCGTGAAGGTTTTGCCATGACAAGGGGAGCAAAACTACCTTTGTGAGGTCTGATTTTGATTTAGGGTGCTCACTGGGGAGAAAAAAGGGGTAAAAAAATTGAGCAATTGATGGAGTTAGTATGTATTTTCTTCTAGTGTTTCCAAGTTTAGCAAAGTGTTGTGCAGCGCTTCTCTTGTTCTTGCATTGTGGAAACCGCTTGGGTACCCTGTAGAGTTTAGTGTCACTGAACGATGCCGAGGGAGAGGCCAAGGCTGGTTCCTCCCCTGAGGAGGCACTAAGGATGGAATTTGTATTTCCGAAGATTGCTTGGGGCTAAATGATATTTGGTGCACCTCAGTGAAAAAAGTGTGTTTATCTAGATAACTGCATCATTGCTTCTGTAAAGTCAAAATCTTTTTGGGAGTCACCTCTGACAGTTAGTCCATTTATTCAGAGGGAGTAGAATAAAGTAGATGTAAGAAGACACCAGACATTTATTTAAAATGATCTTTTGGTTTGTAGAGTTTGAATATATTTGAAAATTTCTATATTATTTAGGCTGTTACTTCCTTGACTTTATCTCTCTGTTCTCATCTTGCTATCCAGACCTTAACAGTATACATACAGGATGTAACTGTGTTCCTCTGCGAGTTCAGAGGATAGCCGAGGAAATGTATGCAAAAATAATTTTGTTGGTGCTAGTAAGAGCACTTCCATGTACTGATATGCAATGGAATATAAAGGAGTATTCCTTGGATGCTCAAAAATGTGTAGATTTTTCCTTCACAGGTGTTCACAGTAGAAGTCACAGAAGAGCGGACGTTAAGATCTGCTAGCCTGCAGGTACACACTTACCATGCAAAGGAGGGAGAATTCTTAAACCACAAAGAAAACCTGTGTTGTGAGGCGTTATAGAGTGTTTTGGGATACTGTGAAATGTTACAGCGAGCTAAAAATCTGCTTGGGAAACAGTAATTTAATATCAAGGATGGGGTATTGCTGTTTAAACTTTTAATAGATACCTGAATTTCTGGGGGGCTCTTGGGAAGGAGCATATCCTCACTTTGAAGCTTCCTCCTGGTAGGTGCCGCGCTGTTGTAAATTTAACTGACCCTAGGAGTATTGGTCTTTGAGAGCACATAAGAATAGGATTTATGGTTCTGAGTTAATAAAATATGCTGATGCCACTGTAAGCCCTATTTAGATAGACAGCAGTAATCTCTGTTGAGCAGTATGAAACCGTCTGTCTCTAAGTAGTGGAAACCTAATAGTTCACAGCAAGGTTGTACCACATCCAGAGATGAGAAAAATGTGTCTGAAGTCAGAGGAGTTTTAGCTGCATGGTTTTATTTTCTTGTGTAATTGCGTTCTTTCTCCTGTGCTATTATTGTACATCATGACAAGTAAACAAGATACCCAAAGTGCATAAAGGAAAAGGCGCTTTTTAAAAGTTCATAGCATACGTTATTTTTGCTAGCTTTAGCACAAGGACCTTCTGAATCTACAAGATGAATCTGTAGTACATGGAATTGGTGTTAAAAGTGGAGTATGCTATGTGTTTGTAAAAAATCCCCATTCAGTTAAATAATGAGATACGTTAAGAAGGCTAACAGTGTATTGCCACACTGTGTGTTTTCTACGGTATAAAAATACAGTTTCCAAGTTTTTATCTTTCGTGGAAGGAGCTGATAGAATTATATGTTTGGAAAGATAACTTTGAATTTGTAATTTTTCTATTGTGTTTGAAATATCTGACATTTAAATATGTGGTTGTATTTACATATGTTGCATTTTCATTACAGCTAATCCTCTTGAAACTTGGTTGGCAGATGCCTTAAGCAGTTCTGTAAAATTGGGACAGATACAGTATTCTGCAACCTTGGAATCTAATTGCAAATAAAGAACATTCTATAATTGTATTTTTCGACTTTTAAGATTACCACTTTTAAAATTTGAGAGAGTATTTGAGAGAGAGTAAACAATACGGAAAAAGACTTTAGCAGGGAGATTGATATCTGAAAATTCACTAACTGGCATCTTATTTTAATCTAAAATAGTAATAATCTGGATTTTATGTGCTGCAAGCATAAAGATTACTTCTGTATGCTACTTAATATATTAAGTAAACAAGTCTGTGTGAAGAAACCATTCTGTGTGCATTATGAGGTACACATCTTTTTAGAAAAGACAACAGCTTTCAAAATTTAAGTCTAAATGATTGCTTTATAATTTGGAAGGAGAGAATAAGAAATAATTTATTTGACAAGTATTATGGGTTTTTTTGTAGTCCACAAATACATGGTGTCCATATGTGGTCAGGTTTTGGGTTTTTTTGGGGGGGGTTTAAAACAAATATTCTCAGCATTTTTTCACCACCATTTCCTTGCTTTTTAATTTATTTAAACAGTGAGAACTGCAGCTGAGTATAACTAATCATGCTTTGTTCTCTAAGCAAAATAGGTAACTTAACAGATACTCTTACATTCACAAAATTCAACATTAATAGTCACTGAATTTAAACAGTCCAAAAGACATGTAAAAAAAAAAATCCATGCAATTTATGTAATCTGTGCTTTATGGCATATTCAATGTGAAACTGGACCTACGATCTGGAGTTAAAAATTGTATTTTTTTAACTCAGATTGCATTACGTTTAGAAGAGTATCCAGCAAGTCCTTCTCTCTTCAAAAAAAATTGTTCTTGCAGTCTGCTCTCTCTCGTGATGCATCCTAACAGCGGCTGGGTTTGCTCATTCAGACGTCAGGTGCTGACTGCAGTGATGCTCCTGAACAGGGACAGCACAGCACGCTCCTCCGCCTCCCCTGTGGGCGACAGCCACAAGCTCTGCTGGGACTTCCACGTTAGGCGGTGACTATAGCCTATTTAGGTGTTTAAAGTTAGGTAGGATGAATCTGATTTCAGTATTACATAGCAGTGTGTAAAGGTGGTCCAAACCTCATCTCTTTGGCCAGGCGTTTCTGGTTTACTCTTTGTCTCTGGGTGCACTCCTTGTTAATCCCTCCTGTCTCTGCTTTTGCATCTTCTTTTAATCTAAATAGTTCCCTTGCGGTACCTGTTTTCACTGGCCGGAGTGTAAATGGTCCTCCAAGTTGCTCACATGATAACTTTTCAATACATGTATTCTTACAAACCTTTCACACCTTTTTTCTGGTTAGTTGCTGCTTGGTGGCAGCAGTTCTTGTTGAAGTGTCTGATGGCTGCATTGAGCCGGCTCTGTTTTATGAGTTTAGAGAGCTTATGCCTGTGAGTTTATTTAACAGATTTTTCTGTACATGCGTTTCCCACGTGTTGATGGTTTGCTTCGGCCGCATTGGGGTCCCAAGCCTCCCACCCTCGGCGGTCAGTCTCCTGCCAGAGGGAGGGTTCCCCCAGCAATCATGTCATGGTGGCGTCTTAAAATTGTGCTTGATGATGGGGGTAACAGCTTTAAACTCAAAGAAGGTAGATTTAGATTAGCTACTAGGAGGAAATTCATTACTGTGAGGATGGTAAGGCACTGGAAGAAGAAGAAGAGAAATTGTGGATGCCCCATCCCTGGAAGTGTCCAAGGCCAGGCTGGATGGGGCTTTGAGCAACCTGGTCTAGTGGGAGGTGTCCCTGCCCAGGGCAGGGGGGTTGGAACAAGAAGGGCTTTAAGGCCCCTTCCAATCCCAACCATTCCATGATTCTATGAATGTGCTTGTTACTGCTTTTACAAATTCCCAGACAAAGTATCTGATCCCCGGCTATGTAATTCGTTTAAATTCCGCCA
The DNA here is from genome assembly GCA_013400135.1 of Rhinoptilus africanus. Classification (NCBI taxonomy): domain Eukaryota; kingdom Metazoa; phylum Chordata; class Aves; order Charadriiformes; family Glareolidae; genus Rhinoptilus; species Rhinoptilus africanus. The sequence goes on along the minus strand of VXBO01001309.1, from coordinate 93,537 downwards.
AGATAAAGTGCAGTATGTCACAGAGGGGTAAGTGAGTCATGCTGGGGAGAGCTGTGATGGGCTCCAGGGAGATGGCGGGAGTCCACCCCTGCCCCCAAGTCCCAGCAGGTGGTGCAAGGCTTATTTCCACCTTTTCTGTCACTCTTGGATGTAGAGTCATAGAATCACCTTGGCAGTGTTGTGCAGGGAGCCAGCTTCCAGCTTTCTGCTGGGCAGGAGAGGGGTGATTTCCTACCCCAGCCCCAGACCGTCCCCATGGTGTCCAGCTGAGCCGGGCATCCCTGCCATGCCATGCCTGCCATGCCATGCCATACCGTGCCACGCCGTGCCATGCCGAGGCTCCCTGCCTGCCCAGGACACGGTACCTGCAGGAGAGGAGGGCAGAAGATAACGAGCAGGCAATTAAACAGCTTAATAAAAGAAGACACAGTGTTGATGCCGTATGCTGCTCATCTTCAATTTTAATAAACTCACACATAGGATCCAGTGAATTGGGAAGTAGGATGAAGGTTATCACAATTTTGACGCAAACACTTAAATGGCTAATCTGTTTCTAAATGGTTATGTTTTTAATCTCAAGCCTCTTTACATGGCTGAGCTCTTTTTTTTTCTGATTTGACTTTGTTTTATAGGGGAAATATTTCTGATCAGATTGCTTAAGCTCTGAGCTGTCATGTAAATACGGTCTGTCAAGTATATAATACACATTTTAAAATTTGTCTAAATATTTATGCTCTTGAGGGGGATCACTGTAGCTCTCAACAGACAGTTACAGCCTAGCGAGTAAATAGATTGTATTTCTTTTTTTTCAAGTCTGCATTGTTTTTTCCATGAAATTGTAACTGTTTGAAAGATCACTTGAATCTCACAAAATTCTGCAAGATAGTTTTATTATTCACTTGAGAAAAAAGTACCTCATGTCTTTCAGCAGTGCCTGCAAATATATATGTGTATATATATATATTTATAATAAAATGCTTCTCTTTCTTGTAAGAAATAAAGAACAAAACACAAAGTGAATGAATTGAAATGTGCCACGACATTTTACAATTATCATTAGAAATGTTGTGAAGCACATTTTGTGTTACTTTAAATTTGCTTCCAATATGTGCTCCGTGGGTTATTTTTTTCTTATTGTAGTAATTTTCCTGCCTGGATGACAGTGATAAAATTTGTAGTGTTCTGAATCTTTTTAAAAAAAAAATATTAAGAAGTTCAGTGAAATTCAGCGGAACAAGTTGTTAATTTTCATTCATTTTCAGCTAATGAGCTGTATTTTTTCACGCTTACATGAGAAGGAAAAGCGTTAGTGCTGAAGTTTAGACTGTAGTTAGTTTGTAATCAATAAGAGTTATAATAGCTGTGATTGGTACCGGGTATAAGATTGATGTAATGTTGAACACCTCAGAAACTGTTCATGAATAAAAAAAAATCTCCCAGTTTAAACTGATGGGAGTATATTTGGTTGCTAGTCTATATAAGTCATAATAAATTGTATTATCCTTTCTTTTTACTTTGTACAATAACAAAGTATATCCAGAGAAAGTAAATCTGTGATTTTAACATCTTTTGACAAGCACATTAGACTGTAGAAAGAGCATCCAAGTTGGGGCTCGGGGCATATGGTGCTACCTTCTGCTAGCATAGCTCCAGAACAAGTCACTGTGTTCACCAAGGGGTCATGTTCTCAGGTTCGTTCCTCTGGTCCGGGGGAAAAACCACATTTCCTCTTCATACGGAAAAATCAGAACATAAACCGCAAACCTCACTTCCCGGCGATACCTTCATTGTGCAGGGAACGCAGAGAATCTCTGAAAGGTTTTGCTATCAATCAGGTTTTTTGTCAAGGCATTCAAAAAAGGCTTCTGAGAAGTTAAGCTAAACAAAAATTGTATTGGTTAATAGTCCACAAGCTAAACAATGCTGTAGCGCTGTAAATCCTCAAATTAGCTTATGTAAGTATAGCTATTTTTTAATTCTGAAAAGAGATATAATGCTATTTTAAAAGAATAGATGTTTATATAATTTCATAAAATTGTTAAAGTATTTCAAACTTACGTATGTTCAAAGTATTATTTAAATGGTTGTTTTGTGAATAAGTAGCAACTCCCACAGACTTAGTTTTCCCATCATCCTAGATTGTCTTATTTTATTTAGATTTAAAGATTGGTATTTATAATGGATAATCCAAGTGTTGTGTATCTTGGGAATTCAACATATGGATGGGGATACAGAAGGCATTAGTTATACGAGATTTGTTGACCAGCTTTTAATTCAGATTGTCATTTTTAACACACGGCGGTGCAGATGGTAAAGTTTTGACTGTCCGTCAGAGCCCCAATACCTTAGGGACAGCTGTTGCTGATAAATCTTTTTTACATGCTTTAGGTCAAGAGTAGTCAAACCTGTTACAGCACCTGCTTCCACATATGCAAATCTGTTGTTTTGTCATTTCATTAAACAGAGAAAGGTAGTGGTCTCCCGTGGCCGTAAGAACGCCTGGAACACAGCCCGTATGAAATGAAATCCAGCAAAAAGACAACTGTGGTTTCTGCAGCGTAGCCATGGGACGCTGCTTCTGTTTGGGGGCTTTGTTTCTGGAAGACTGCCTGTAATTTGGAAGGAGGGTAGAAAGACAAGTACATGTTTGGAGGCGAGAAGAAAAGGGAAGGTGTTTGCTGTCATTGACTGTAGGGTAGTTGTGAAGTTTGACATGCCCAGGAGCTAGCGGGTGCCATGTGGGGCTCCCCTGCACTGCATACCTCCGTTTTCATCATCTGGGAAGCCTGCAGCATGATTTCCGGGCACTGGAGCATACAACATGTCTACTTCGGTTTGGAGCTGATTGATCCACGGTACGCAACATGCTTGTGGGATCTTCCTTTGCTATAGAAGAACATAAATGATTGAAATGCTTTCTTAAGAAAGAAAAGTATCATTTGCTTATGTACTTTAGTGCCTAGCAAAAAAAAAAAAAAATTCCTGTCAAACGGCAGCACGCTGCGAGAGCTGATGGTTTACTGCACAAGGTTACACGTGGGTTGTGGAAACTTTTAAGCTGTTTATATTTGTTTAATCTGTCAGATATATAGAGAGTTGAAATCATGAGGAGGAAACTTCTTCCTTCATTTATTGCACTTTGCAAGCAGGGTTGTGGCATGTAATAGAAATGGCACTTAAGGATTGTTTTTTTAAGCAAACTGACAGAAGATTTTAGCCCGCACGGCCATAGATTGCTGTGGGGGAGAAAGGGAAATAGTAAAATTGATGAACAAATGTTGCATGCTGTCATTTTAGATTATGTTGTTTCGCCATGAAGTTGTTGCTAATATTTTTAAAGATACTGTAAAATTCCGCTGTTGCGGAAAGTACCATAGTAGTGCTGTCGACTGTGTTAATTATTTCATTCCAAGGCTAGTTTGTCAACAGTATCTTAATCAAGCCACCAGCAAAAATGCTTTTTAAGCATTTTGTGGAGAAAAAAGAACCACCCTGACCTTTCGACCTTGTGAGCTGAGTTTTCCCATTCTGACACTAGGCATTATTTTTGCAAAGGTTGGAAGTTTAACTCTTAAAGGAACCAGATATCATTTTTATTGGGATATTAATTCTGGTAGGTGCTAATCTCATCAAGATTTGCAGACATTTTCCTTCATAGGCCATTCTGATTTGTAGCTTTTTCTTTTCACAGCAGTATTAAATACCAAACCTTCTCTGATATGGAAGTTCATTAGAGATATGTCTTTGATGGCAGCCCTTTCAGGGCTTCAGTTTCAAATACCTTGATGTAAAGCTTAAGAAGCCATTGTGTTGTAAGCCCTCCTTGATGTGTCTTATTTAGATCTGCATAGTAAATCAAGGAAAGTAAATAACAAGGCAGCAGATGGAAGCATGGAGATAAGGCCAGTGAACAATTGTATTTGTATTTTGTTATGATGTTGACAGGAGCTAAAATTCACTAATCTAGTTCAACTGATCTGCATTTCAAAGAAATCTCATTTAGCAGCAACTTGAAGGTTTGGAGGATAAAGTTCTTTTATTGCAGCTTTTATTGCATTCTTTGCTAATTTATCTGGTCAAGATTTAGCCTTGCTTACTTAAAGCAGCAAGCATGTTACAAGGAGTCTTAAATACTACGAAAGCATTAACGTCTAGACTATGAACTGAAGGTAATTACATATCCAGCAGTGAATAGGCTGCATTTAGGAAATATTGTTGTCCAAATGGAATTGCAAGAGAAATGCAGACAAGGTATTTTTCCTGTTTTCTCTAAGTGGGTTTTTAATTATTTTTTTTTTTGTGGGGAAAATGAATACATAAGCAAATCCAAAATTATTAAATATAAAAAATAGAATTTCATGAACTGTGAATTCAGTCATACCATATTTGCTGCTCTGTTTACAAACTGATAGCACATATTAAGGTTTCATTTAATCATTACCCTCCTGTATCCATTAAGCAAAACTATTAAAAGGTGGACAATACTTTAGTAGAATGATGGACCACAATTATTTCATGTGTGCCCTGAATGACGTAAACAATGTATGCAGAAGTTTTTTACTTTGTGTTAGCTAAAGTACGGCCATGTCATCTGGAAAAAAATGTGATAAATATATTATACAAATCAAATATGATTAAAATGAAGAGTGATATAAAGCAGAATTTAGGGTCTCTTTTTGGATTTTAAAAAAGTTATTTAATCTTAAAGCCAAAATACTTAGCCCTTTACTTTGATTTAGTTTTCACTTTATAACATAAATACCAACAATGGGCTATTTAGAGCATCAGTCACAAGCTGACATGTACAGATATAGCAATAATACAGCAAAGCGTGCCAGAGCGCTGTACATCCACTCGAGCAATGGGGCCCAGTTCTCTAAGACATGTAAATCAACACCAGCAGCTGCTGGCCTTTGCTGCCCTTCTGCAGCCCGTCCTTCTCCCCGGATTGCTGTCGGAGAGCCCACACCTGTGCCCGGAGGACCGCACTTCCAGCTCATTTGTAGCGTGAGGTCTTCGCACTCCTTTGTAGGCTGGAGAGGAGCGGAGGCAGCTGGGGATGGCGGCACTTGGTGGGCAGCAGCGATATCTGATAGCTTTTGACTGCTGGAGTCCATAGGCTAATTAGATCACGGGGTGGTTGATACTTCTTTAGCAGCAGTGCTGGCTTAAGTGTCTTTTGGTTCCTTCTCCTCATTGCTGTTCCTCTGAAGATGCTCATTTGCGGGTCTGCAAGTTGGACTCTGTAAGGTTGAAAACTTTGCCAGGCTGCTTTTCATCTAGACTAGTTCCTCTCCTGGGTTGGGCGACACAGGACTAACTTCTCTTCTAATGCTTGGGAAAACTGCACTTTTAGAACACTTTAGTATCTGGATTCATGAAAATATTTACTTTATAGCCAGCTGTGGTAAGCAGGTTTCAAGGTCTCGTTGATTTCAGGCCTTGCCAGGTGCAGGGAGGAGGAGGAGCGAGGCCCAGGCACTGGACCCAGGCTGGCCAACAGGATGATTTCATACCGTGATCGTCACATTCAATATAAATTAGAAAGTTTGCTGAGGAGTTTCTCTCTCCCTTGATGGTGGCAGTCCAGAGAACTTCTTGCCCTGGTGCTGGACCCCTCAGCCCTGCCCTTCCTCAGCGCTCACAGTGTCCGACATTTGCTGTCCCCTGCGGGGAGTGCATGGCTTCCTGCTGATGGAATTGGCTGACTATAATTCTTACATATCTTTTATTAGTATCAGGATGAGTACTGGTTCTTTAGTATTATCATTAATTATATCGTCTTATCCTATTAAATCTATTTATATTTCAACCCTTGTGTTTCCTTGTTTTCCCCGATTACCCTTCCCAGGTGGGGAGGGATCATCGGGTGATAGAATGATTGTCTGAATGACAATAAATTATTACAGGTTTTCTGAAACCATAACAGCTCCCCAGCACATCTGACCCTGCAGCTCCGTGCACGGTTGCCTTGGCGCAGCTCGGTGGCCAGAGCTGGGAAGGGGGAGGCGGTGCTGTCACTGCCTCCACCGCTGGAAGATGTGTTCATCGGACTATGCCCCAGGATGCTCAGGGTGAGCCAAACCATGTCACCACTGGGTGGTCCCACCTTTGTCCAAGCCGTATCTCCCCACTCCTCTCTTGCCCTGACAGGGATGTCCCCGTTTCATTAAAAAGTTGATCCTTAGTTTTGCAGGAATGTTTTCAAATAATTGAACTTCCTGCTCTGTCGCATAGAATAGAATTGTCTAGGTTGGAAGGCACCTTTCAAATCATCGAGTCTCCCCTCACAATTGCACAAATGTCCAGGTCAGCACAAGGAAGGAGTGGGAGTCTGCAGCTGGAGCTGAAGAGGAGGATGAGGGAAGTTAGGGCTGCTTCAGACCCAGTGTAAAGTGGCTTAAGCCATCATGCGGCTGCATCCTCTCTGGAAATCTTGCCTTTATGCCCCAGAACCACTGGATGCTCTGCATGTATGAAATGAAGTAGACCATACAAATAACTATTATTCATAAAGATGACTTGTGCTGCTTTGTGAAACAAATTTATGCTAGCCATTATAATGAAGACAAAAAAATTAAATAAAACTCCTCTAGAAAACTCCACAGTGTGTCTGAACGCTTAATTACATCCCGATCTGCCAAAGTTCAGAAGGGAAATTTTGGATTTGAAGTTGTCTCAGGGGATGCCATCCTGTTTACAGCACCCAGCAGCAAGCAGGTAGTTCCTCAAGGGCAAGTCCCTCCAGACATAGTGGTGGTCATGGGTTTAGATTAGGTCTCCCTTCTTTTGTATAAAAATTTAAATGATCCCCTCAAAACAAACATGTGCTTCTACTGTCTGGCCTGTCCTGATCTCCAGAGTTTATCAATCTTAGTCTGTTTTTCAAACCTCATGTCCTTGTACCTTTGGCTTCAGCACTGCTGACCCTTGCTCTATCCCATCTAAGCCCTTCCTGTATCCCGGCATTGCCTAAGGTGACAAGGAGGCATCCCGGCTGTCACTGAATGCTCGCCTCTTCTGCTCCTGTCCCTGCTGGCTCCATGAGAGCGTCCTGTTCCTCAGAGGGCAGCGGGAGGGGAGAGCATTTTCAGCAAAAGGGAGAGCAGAAGGCAAAAGAAAGGGGAAAGAGAAAAAGGGAGAAAAAAAAAAAAGAGTGAAATTTAATGAAATGTCTCACATCTCTCCCTCTACAGAAACCTTTTGCACCCCCCCCTCGTCTAGGAGTGCTGCAGCATTGTAACAGTACTGTATATTGGTGAGTGATCTTCTCTCAGGTGATTGAGATCCAAACCAGTTAGAAATGAGGTGGGTTAAAAAACAAAACTGGAATTCCTCCTATCATCTTGTCAGTGCCAGTGCCTGTTGCAGAGCCCTGACTGACTGAATTGTGTCTGACGCTGCACGTCTGGAATAAGATCGAACTACTCAGCAGTCGCCTCTTCACATCCCGCGGTGTGTCCCTGTGTCGAGTGGCAGCCTGACGTTGGAAAGAGAAGGGCAAATAGAGCTGGAAGGAATATTAGAGAAAGTAGGTGGCACTCTTCCCACTGGGGATTGCTGGAGAAAAATACTCCCAGCCATAGTTGCCAGAAGAACTGCTATGCAAGATCACCACTATCTATTTAACCTCCTTAAGCTTGGGTGTTAGCTTAACAACAGTTGACAAACTATTCCGTCCGATTGTCCCAAATCCATTCGGGATTATATCTTTGTTGGCAGATTGCCTGGTACAGGCAATCTTGTTTATCATCTATCCCGTATATAGCGTTTATTTTGGGACAACAGACAGACAGCCATGCAAGGAATTATTTGGACATGGGTCTTACCTTTGTTTTCATGCAAGTCCATCCTCTGAGAGTTCAGTTTAAGGTTGTACTTCTGGTCAATATATTTTTAAATAAAAGTTGAATAAATCTGCAAGAGAAACATGAGGAATATTTCTCTAGCTCTTAGTGTTGATCCTAATCCAGAAGATGAAGAGTTCAGTATATAACTGATCAGAGGATTAGATTTTAAAATAGTTCAAATTTTAGTGGGTGTTTTTAGATCCTGCAGGAGATTTATATAAACGTATAGGGAATATTATTGGTTATCATAATGGCAGCAATGCATGAGCTCTTGTCGTAGAGGCATTTTACCTGTAGACAGATCATTTGTCCTGCATTTCTCTTTTTAATAAGTGAAAGAAGGGAAATAGTGCCAACTCTGATGTTTTCTGAAATAATTGTGTTTTGATCACAGCATAATAATCATCCTTAAATTGCAGGCAAACAAAACAGCTTCGTTCAGCTTAATAGCACAACATTTAGCAAAGTTTCCAGTATAACACCTTCACTTCTTATATTATTTGTGTCGTGACTGATCTCTTGTTTACTCATTTTGTTGTTTCCAGGTTAGGACCAGGGTACCAGAGAACAGCTGGAAGGGACCTTTGCACAGTTATATTTGTGTCTTTTGTGGTTGTACTTTAATACGTCTTTCTTAACGGGGGTTCCACCATTTGCTAGCAAAGCAGTGATTGTTTTTGTGAGGTAAGATTTCTTAGTAAGGCTTTTAGATAAACACCGCACTAAAGACACATAGTTGCAAAGGCTGACTATATAATTACATACTAGAGTAAATATTATCCAATCTTAAACCAAAACTCCAATCCTTGATTGTTTATATGCTGTGATTCAGCCCAAGTCTTGCACTAGTCTGTTACTTAGTTTCACCCAACAGACTAGATGTTGAAAGTAAAATTAATAGGATACTTATGAACGAAACCAGAATTTTCTAGCATAATTAGTCAGGGACCTGAGCCATTGGATTTTTTGTAAATAAGGTATATAATCCCAAAACAATTGAAAACCTTGCTTGTATAGTCAGTCCTCAAATACTTTTTCTCTAATGCATTTTTCTGTAACATAATCTAAAAATACATGGCAGTCATGGGATAAAGTATTTAACCAATGCTTATTTGGGATGGCTTTGTAACACAGCTGTGGCTTTATGAATTGCCAAAAAAGTCCCATAACAGTAATGCTAGTAAGATCACATTACTGTGTATAGCTTTTACTTTGTGTCTTAGGTAACTTATGGAAAGAGCTTGCACACAAGAGTGGCTTTTAATATCCCGAATTAATATATGTGTACTCTGGAATCTGTTCGTTGCTTTTATCCTGTAGGTTACTTGTACCAGTGTTCTGTTTCAAAAATCAAAAACATAAGCTAAGAGATTCTTCATGCAAAAATTTCTTCATATGTCTTTGATACAAGTGGATTTCCACCGGGAAGGAGTATAGTTGAATTGGGGAATATACGGAATACATTTTTAAAGCAAGCATGAATGCTTTTTTAACCTTCAGATGAGATTATATAACAAGTGATTGAAAAGAAAGCATTCTTAGTTTGCACACTTTTTTGGGTAACTGATGATTCCCAGCACTTGCAACTAAGGGAACTGCGTATCAACTTTTCCCCCTTTACATGCACTTGTGTGAGAGAGCAAGATCACATTCACAGGAAGATTTTGTAAACTTTTTAATTGTAACTTGAAGTCGTGTATGGAAAGAGTGAGAATCAGTTTTTAATTTGTCAACCAGTACGCAGATATCTTCTCATACCTGTTTTCATGGTTTTACTTTCCCAGCACTGAAGTAGTGATGATGATAATTCTGAATTGTTGTTATTGCTACTGTCACATTGTTTTTAAAGGGTTTAACCTGCAATAGTATTTTACCTGCTGTCGTATACCTAGAGCCCACTTCTCTGAACTTGGCAATTTTGTGAGAAGCTTGTCTTTGCTCATGTAACAATTCTAAGACATTAGGTTCTTGTTTGCTACAGCTTGCTCTTATTTATAGTTAGTATCACAGCGACGTGCAGGATATCTAACAGAACTTGGATTCCTTTTCAGCTGGATGGGTTGTATTCCTGCCCTTAAGATTTTACATGCTAAACAGAGAAGTTGGACAAATGTTAGAAGGGAGAGGTGGCCTAAAATGTTGCTATAGGCCAGTAGTACATGGGTCTTTGATCATTAGCATGCTGTACAGTGAATTTTCTTTCATCCTCAGTGTAGCCATTTGAGCTGCAGAAGCAAACAGAACAGCAAACATCATAGCAGCCCCTTCTTCTGCAGAATGTAGAAGTGATGAGGGGGAATAGATAGAACAGTAAACATGCTTTGATCTGATATATTAAGCTGACCAAAAAAAAGTATCAGTAATTCAAATTCCTCACTGTAGGGTCTAAAAAGAATGTTAATAAATAGGTGTGTGTGTAGATACAGTGGAAACTTTCTGATTTTGGGGTGAAATGTTTGGGTATTAATTTGTGCATTTTGCAAAAGGAACTTTGGTTGCATACTGATGTCAGAACAAAGTTATTTTTGTCCTGTTGTGGTTTTTTTGTGCTAGTACAGGCTGCTTTTTCGTATAATATGCCAATGCATAAGTCTCCATATAGGGATACTCAGTTCAAAGCCACACAGATCTGCATCTAGCAAGACAGCAGAAAGGACTGGTTATATTCCTTTGGTATACCTGGTAGGTATGGATAGAATTAATTAACATAGTTTTTGCTCAAAAGTGACATGCCAGTCCATGAGCGCAAAAAGTGTTTGTGACAGCCATTCACTTTCTGCTGGTTCAGAAGGCTTCCCTGAAGGAATTTTAATTGATCTGCACTTACCCAAAAATAAAGCAGAAACACTGCTGTATCCTAGAGATTAAAGCAAAAGAGGAGATATTGGAATACAGAGTATATGATTTTAAGGTTTGCTTTGAGATGAAACCTGGGACATGGAGATGCTGACCTGCATTTATATAAGTGTTGAACTAAGGAGGAACACATTGATGAAGTTACAGACTCAAACACGTGAGACCAGCGAATAACTTGAGAAGCAGAACCTTGCTTTGTAGCCCTCTGCCCTGGCTGCTTTGGGACTGTGGACCAGGGAGAGGAAGGCTAATGCTGCTTTACAGTAAGACTTTGCTTTTTTGTGTGTGTGTGGTGATGCTGTTTTGGAAAAGTCAATCAAATTTATTAAGCATGTAGCAAAGCGCAGAGTTCACTTTGCCGTTCAAAAGGATCTGTCTAGCTTATACTTCAACTGCAAGTAAGACTAGACTCCCTGTGTACCTAATGCAGTAATTCTGGTTCTTTCGTGATGAATATCAGTGTAAAATGGATATAAGAATTTGATGAATTAACACAAGCATAAATGACTGCGCAAGGAGACAAGACTGGTCAGCCTGGTTCAGACCACTGGCTCACCTAGGCTATTCTCTGTCTCCAGTGAAGGCTCTCTTCTAAGGGTACCTCCACTCTCCCTTTTGACTCATGAAAACTCCTTGCATCAGCAGCGTCCTTGGGAAGAAGTCCATGGTTCAGTTACCCATTTTGTGGAGAAGAAAATCCCGCTTTTTGTTTTGAACTTGACTTTCACTAGGCAGTTCCTGTGTTCAAGGGATAGGTAAAAGACGATGTCTGTGCTTCAGGCTTTTGTAGTCTTCTGTCATGCCCTCCCTTAAGTTGTCTCTTAAGTTGTGATGTACTGAATCGTTCCTCATATGAAAACCATTCTAAACCTTTGATCACGTATGTTTACTTCTCTGAACCTTCGCTTATTAGTTCTGTTGTGGTGCGTTCTGTGCTGGACACCAGAGCGGAGCAAACTTCTCAAGACAGGGATTAATGTAGTGGCAAATAATATGTTATGTTTTGTTCCTTATTGTTTTACCACTAATTTTTAACATTCAATTATGGTTTGGATTCTGATGGAACTATGAGTTATGTTTTTATGGAGCTATCCATCATAAATGCTGGGTGTCACTTTCTGAGCGTAAGATGTACTGCAATAGAAACCTGTTTTGTTTAACAGAAGATTCAGGTTAGAATATTTATCAATAACCAAGACTCTTTCCAGTGAACTTGTGTTCAGCAAATTGTGATTGCTTGCTTGAACCCGCCAAAAGTACTCAAAATTTCTTGGTAGTGCACTGTAAATCATGAATAATAGGAAATTATCTTTCAGTTTGTACACGTAGACTTTTAAAGTATTATAATCTGTTATGAATCTCAGGAGTGGAGTAGGTGACTACTTTAGGAGCAGGGAGTACTTCAGATGTTTCATACAAAGAAAGAAAGGTGTAAAACGTGTGGGATTTCTCCCAAGGTATGCAGTATATGTGCGTAAGAATGTGTCCCTGTAAATATACTGAAGTGTATTTTAAAGAGAAGATTGTAATACCTTGCTATAAAATACAACATGGATGCTTGCACTTACTGTATTCCTTTCCCTTCTTACCCTTAGATAATTTCAAGTGAAAGTTAAGGACCTTTTGTCCTTATCTGCCATAGAGGTGACAGCCACTTCTGGAAGGAGGACCAGTTTGAACAAAAAGGAAAAGACCGTCCCTTCCGACAGCACAACAAGGTGACTAAGTGACTCCGAAGAAATGTAAGTGATTTATAACCAAACTGTGGATTTATATGCTCTGTGGGAGGAATCTGTACCATGTCACTGAAATGTATTGCTTATAGATGTGAAATATGGTTTAGGAAGAAATTTGTGGAGTGTCCAGAAAATACATACTCCTCCTATGTTTGTGTGATGGTAAGTTATACTACACTTCTTGTTTTCCAAATGGCAATTGTTAATGGAAATGGAGTGCTGTAAGAGTCACAAACCTGGTTTTCTACCATTTTCTATTCATCTAGATCTGAGTTAATTTAGATATGTAGAAACAAAGCAGCTAAATCTCAGTCATCTGAGATTCTGCTTATCCTCGTGAGAGAAGCAGGCTTCTCCAAAGGCTGATCCAGCTCATCCTAAAAGTAATGCCTAGGGAATTCAGTATTACTCCTTCAGTAGCTTGTGTCTCTCCGTTGATGGTTTAGCTGTAGCCTAAGTGTTCAGTGAGCGCTTGAACCTGGCACGTCTGTGTAAGAAGCAGTGCCAGCTTCTCTGCCCCTCCCCATATTGTCGTCCTCCCTCAGCATGTGTAGCTGTTCATAAGTTTGGAGAATGGATCTGGCTGAAAATAACTAATTATTTGTACAGTTTTGTTTTCAGCTGGGTTTATCACAGCCTTCTCCCATATGTCTGTCCAAGGGCCATGACTGGTACAGAGGGTGGGAATTAGCAGCCAAAAGTGTGGGGGAGTGCATGATAGCTTCTTTTGGCAGCTGTGCTAGTCTCTGCAGCCTAAATTGCTTGGTGAGCTACAGTCTTAAACCTTGTAGATATTTTTAGTGCTCTGCCATTTATAATAGTGGAAAAACTTGGGTGAGGCACCCTTACTTGTTATCTAATGGGGAGCTACTATTTTGTTGTGCATTTTGCACTGAGGTGGTACAGTGTCTTTTAAGTCCTTTTTTAATTAAAATTCAGACCTCCAAAACCAGGAAATGGTCACAAATGGCTAGCAAGAAAGCAGGTGTCTTATAGTAATTTATACTGTAGGCATGATACTGTATGATTCATATATACATACATAATTTCTGAATCTTCAAAATGATAGCCTGATTTTGTATAGCACCAAGCATGATGTGTGGGTTGGGTTATATTGAATGATTAGCGGTTGGCCTAATTAAGGCCCAAGATCCTTGCCTCTCCCAAACAGTAAAATACTGAATAACAATTCATTCTCACGTTAAATACCTGGTGGAAGGGTGTAAAGAAGATAGAGCCAGCCATTTCTTATTGGTGCCCAGGGATAGGATGAGAGGCATTCGGTACAAATTACAATACAGAAAATTTCCTTACCTTGAGGATGGTCAAACACTAGAGCAGATCGCCCAAAGAGGCTGTAGACTCTTCATCCACGGAGATACTCAAAACCCAGTGGGTCATGGTGACAAGCAGCACTGGATCTGACCCTGACTGAGCAGGGGTCTAGACTAGACAATCTCCCGAGGTCCCTTCCAACCTCAACTATTCTATGATTCTGGAAATATTTGTAGTCAAGCAAAATCAGACAAGATTCTGCTGTTTTATTTTGTGATATTTAAAATTTTCTCTTCTTTTTTCCTATTTTGATGTATTTAGCTATTCAGTTTAGCCTTCTACTTAAGATTTGGCTAAAGATGAGGGATGGCAGAAGTTGCGAGCTTTCTAAAATGTGTTAAATTGTATTTAAAGACTTGTGAATATAACTACGAAAATCACATTGAAGTCTGTGAAAATATTTTTTAGCTATGAATTAGCACCATAATTCATGTGATGTGGACAGTCACATGATGTGGATTTCAGGCATTTAAAATGAGTATCTTTTTCACTTGATCCGTGGAAAGGAAGACACAATTTTAGTATAACTTTGTCTTTAAAAAAAAAAGAAGACAAAACTGGGGACGAAGCCTTGGAGGAGAGATCCATTAATGCACAAAAGAAATAGCTGTCTTTTTGAAGTCTTGTCAGAGGTCAATGAGACCTACAAAACGTCCTAAAAATTTCATTATAAGCTCTGTTTTCAGGTACTTGCAAATGGCCATTCTGGGACAGTCCATAACTCAAGTGCATGCCAATGTACACATGTGAAAACTGGGCAAATGTACAGTGTTACTTCACAGTATAGTCTTCCATCTTCTACGAATGTGTGATTCAGGGGCTTCCTTGTGTTTTGAAATGCTTAGAAAAAAGTAACTCTCTCTTCAGATGTCAGTTTTCTTGAATTTCAGCTTTGTTTAGTTTGCCAGACATTTTCTGTCCGCAGTTTTGCTATAGGCTGTATGTCTTTGCAAAAGCTTCTGTGGGATGGTCTAGGAACTCTCTGCTTTGCTTTTGAGCAAGGACTTGAAATTTGAGAGTGAAGCTTTAATGGGTTATGAGATGTGCCTTTTGCCATGCCTCTGAACGTCTGTCGTTATTGCACTGAATTAAAAGCTTTTGAAAATTTCTGCTTACTCATAATCAGAAGAGGCATATTACTTTGTCAGCATATTCTCAAAATATTCTCTGTATATTCTTAAGCTCCTAGAGGTGATTGAGTCTGTCCTGGCTTGGAGATCAAACACTGTATGACATTTCAAATGTACAGATCCCCTGTTATTTTCACAAAAGGGTCTTGTTTTTTGAATTTTTCTGGGACAGTGTGTTTTGATTTTTATGCTTTTTGAGAATTCTGTTTTTCACTTATATTTTACACTTACTTTTCCCATGTACTCTTTGAGAAGAATGTCAAGAGTGGGATTAATTTCCCCTATTATTAGCCATCTTAAACATAGGTAGTGTAAATCTGAGCTGGCGACTATAGGCTTCTTTAGGCAGTGAAGAGAGATGGAGGCTTCCAGGGGAGGATTCCCATAGTGTCTTTTTATGCCTGTCTTAAGTTGAGATGATTCATCCTTTGGAGATGCCTGTTTCTTGTCACTGACAATAAAAGAAGCCTAAAGTGACCAGCACAAATTGAGACATCTAGCTTTTCTATTAAATGTTAAGGCAGATAAATTCCATCTCATGTGACATAATGTGAGACTTAAGAGGCAAGAATGTTACCGCTGACATTGACAAAAACGTCCTGCTTTCACATGAATAAACAAAATTCTTTTTTAAATTATTTCTTTGTGGTTATGGTCATACACACAAGCTTATTAAAAGGACATTTTCCATATTGTTTAGACATTGTGTGTAACCATTAAAAAAAATGCTCTTCAAATGCTATTTTAATATTAACAATGAAATATCAATAGATTTTGCATTTTTTTCTTCTTATATTTTGTCTTGAGGTTGAGAAATGCTAATGTTTTAACTCTGTCATTACTTAATTTCTGGTAAGATAGTAACAGTGATTCATCATGAGATTCTAGCATTGTTGGTTTGGTATAGCTTGCATTAAAAGACTGAATGAAAAAATCTGATGATAATATAACAGATGAAAATGTGCTTTTAGCTAATTTTTAAAAGCAAGTGATTAGGTGACTTTCCAATTTGAAAAAGATTGCTCTGCTATCAAGTAGTATTGGTAAAGTGTTCTGTTAGAGGAGATGGTGATGAAATGCTGTTTTCCATTTGTATTGAAGTATTGTAGATTTCTTTAGTAATTTAAACTGCTGTCTATATTTGAGTAATGGCAACTACATCACCTAACATAGGATGGTAACATACCACCTTCTTCACTTCAGTATTCATGAGTCAAAGCTGTGTGTGGGGAGCACTTCCTTGCCATGGGATAGTAGAACGGGTCTAAAAGGCATTAGAAGGAATATGCACGCTCCCGTTTCCTTTTTAGTTAAGATATAGACATACAACAAAGAAATTTTATTGTAACTTATTACTGTGTATCTTTTTGTAGCTAATGGTGATGTATTTGAATCTTTACCTTGGATGGCTAGACTTACCTGAATTACTTATGTGTTTTTACCATCACTATTATGAAATCATGGACAAGGGTGGAATATGTTTCAAAGACAGACTCAGTATAATACACGTCCTGTTGTAGGAGAAATGCATGTGATTGCTTATTGTAAACATTATTTCTGTACTTACGGCTGATTGATAAACCCCATCGGGGTGTATCAAATTTTTCTTGCAGTTTTAATTTTGTTTTGAATATTACTTTTTGTATCTGAGATGTTTCCTTTGGGTTTTTTTCCATCTTTTCTTCATTGTTATTTAAAATGTGGTACATTTAGTTAAGTATTGCATAGTAGCAGAGTCCATGTATAATAGTGCAAAAGTACAGAGAATACCTGAGTCCTGGAATCTGCATTCAGCCTGGGGAAGGGGTCTGTTTTTTTAAAAAGAATACTCATACATTGACCTAGAGAAAGTGCCCAGGTAAGGGAAGCAATCTTGTGTTAATAATTTTGAGGTGTTATATGTATATATTTGTTATTTATATTTTTATATATAAATATATATTTGCATGAAATAGCATTGAGCAGTGTTTATATCTCCGTATCAGTAAACCATGTGCTGTAAACATGAACAAAATATTTTCCTTGGAAGCACTGTCATATCATTACGTGCTGGTCAAGATTCTCACTGGTACGTATGCATAACTTCACTGAAGCTGACAAGCTGGCTTTTTATGTAGTTGATACAAGTTTTATAGGCTTGATTTTTTTTCATGATTGTCTGGCTTTATTTGAATTGGATTTGTAATATTCCTATGCTTCTACTACTTTAAGAATGTTTAGTTTTGAGTGGCATTTTATGCATTATCACAAAAATCCACCCAAAAGACCCTAGTTCTGAGAAAATGAAAAGGGCAGTTCAGCCAAGGTGCCTCTAAACAGAGGATGTTTGAGTAGTGAAGAACTGTGTGTGTTTGTATTGAACTATAAATTTGATTTTATGATTGACATTTTGTCCCAACCCTGTTCGGGCTTTACACTGAGTAGATCCAACAGACTTAAAGTAACTGAGTCCAGTGAATGAATCTGAGTATAGAAATCTCAGGGGTATCCGTTAAAGATACTCAGTAATGATTACATCAAAATTAGCAGAGCAAATGTCCACAGCACAGGCATCTAAATCAGCAGGGTTTTTCTAAAATCAAAAAATTCCACATTGTGTCAGTCCCGTTCCAGGAGGTAGCAAATCGAGTTCCCATCAGACTGTTGGTCTGACTCAAAATTTAAAAGCAATCTGAAGTTTCAAATAGGGAAAAAGGGAAAGATGATTTGATTGTTGGAGGCATTTTTAGAAAGTATAAATATATATTGATAGTTTTTCTGAAACTACCTATGTGCTTGTCTCCAGTCACAAAGCAAGCAAGAAAGGAAGGAAAACCTTTTTACCAACATGTCTTCATTTCTTCAGCCTATATCAGCTCTCTTGTCTCCAGTGGATTTTGGATGGTTAGATTCCTGAATTACTTGGCTGAGAGCATCAATTAATTGGACCTTATACCCATTCTGACTGTCTGTTTTCTTCATTTTCTACATTGTGAGAGATGGAGCCGTATTAGTTTGATTTGAGGTATCTTTCGTGTGGTATAAGGAAGTGAAACACGGGCAATAGACTAAAGAAAGATGGCAGCTAAGCAAACGTCTTTCCCTGAAATGATGATTTTATAGACTCTGGTGTCCTGTATGCAGTTACGGTTCCCTGGCATTGAGCCGTTCAGGAATTGGAAAGGGTATGAAACATGCATTCGTAATGGAACACGGTATTCTTTGTATAAGATCAGTAAATATTTTTGTAGGATTACTGTCTGTTGGTAAACAGCTGCAGTGTTATGCTTCAGAGGTAGGAGCATTTGAATGGCAATGAAGGGATTCTTGTATACAGTTAACAAAGCATGGTGAGATCCTCTGGGGCGTAAGTCATGACATATATAATAATAGTAATAATGCAGTGCATTTCATCTGAGGATTTCAAAGAAATTTATAGAAAACATTAATGAATTAAGTATCATCCTAACCCCCTGTGGAGTAATGCTAAAAATCATTAGGTGGACTGAGTGCAGAAATATCGTATCATTTTTGCCGTATGTTGGTTACCATTCCTTTGCTGCACGGAGATGATTCAGGAAGCTTCAGTCACATGCATGCTGATCAATATTTTCAACAGGAGATGTTAAGGCATAGAGAAATGGATTGACTTGGTACAGGCAAACAGTAACTCCGACATACACATCCCAACCCCCAAATCATCCAAAATTGTCTGGCTGCTTGCAGCAATAGTTGGCTTGGGCTGCTGGGTCTCTTCAGGTTCTGCCAGTGAGTTATGTGCATCCCCTCAGATGTGTGGGGAAGTTGACCGTGCTCCATGATGAAGATGATGTTTTTGACTGCTTCACGTGAACAGAGTTATCTTCACGTACCTGGAATGAATACCGTTGTCACTTGCTATTGCACAGTTTGAAGTGCTGTGTAATATTGCAGAAGGTAACACTGTGCAAACACAGTGCAGTTGGAACCTGGCCATTTAGAGTAACAATTTAATGAGTTCTGAGATGCTGATATATGTATATGTCAGAAAACCAGCATATTTATATGTGTTAAAACCATCGGTAGGAGATGCATTAAACGCAAACAGCTTTTCAAGGGCAAGACAGTAGTTGCACAAACACCGTAGTTGCAAAGTGTAAGAGCAGAAACCATCTGTTGTGTAGTGTATTTTGATGAAAACATCCATGGTGGAAACCAAAGCTAATTAAGCAGTTGCTCTACAATGTAATTTAGCGCTTTTTAAATAATCTTATTTTGAAAAATGGTTTTGAGAGGCAACTGTAAAAGACACTTTGGGTTTTTCCCCATCAGCACTGCTACCTATTTAAGACCTTTTTTCCTACATCATTGCTAAGGACCATTCACTCGCCTCTTGTCTCTTTTGTCGAAGGAGATATCAGTAGTATCTTAAAAGTATTCTTTAATGTTTTTGCTATTCTAGACCTCATATTCTGTGGTAGTGAAATCCAAAATTGCTTCTCACCTTTATCTGTAGCAACAAATGAAAACATGTAGGTTCTCAACTGACACAATTTTGGCTAAAATCATATTTTTAAATAGAAACCAAGTAAGGGTTATGCTAATAGAACCTCATTTGTAATTTAAACTGCAGCTGTTAACATTCAATAATGGAGCCATACATCAAGGAGTTTTTTGCAAAAACAGAAAAATACTAATTCTTCATCCTTAGATCTGCAAATCCAGACTGATGGGATTTCAGCCCTTCATCTTTTAGTGACAGGCAGCAGCATCAGTGGAATAAAACTAAAATGTGATCCTCTTTCTCTCCACCTCCTTCCCCTAATTTTACTCTGACAGAGAAAGAAACACAGTTTTAGCTGGTATCTTTGCTCAAGGGAAAAAATGGTCTGTCATCAGGACTTTTAGGGAGAAAGAGCTCTTCAGTGGAGCAGTTAAATGGTATTTTGATTCTCAGGGTGCATCTTAAACCTGTATTTTTGCAAGATATGAAAAATGGTTTCTGAGGCAGTTATTGAGAGCAGAATCGAGGTCACCAACCTTCCCCCAAGAGGTCATTATCTCTCAGTTCTTGTTTCTGATGAAAATGTTGAACATGGGGGAGATGGGCTCCAGATGAACTATCTGAAACTGTGCAGTCTCATTTGAGCAATCCCCAGCCATATGTTAGTAGAAAATGTACTTCCTATTTTTTCAACTGCAAAAATCAGTGACTCTGATCAAATTTTTCTAGATGAATTTTAATTGATTTTGCAATAATTTAGTGCATGCATGTTGAAGTTTATCATTCTAAATCCCCTAACATGCATACATTACTGTAAAGTCCTCTAAAATTCATGATGAAATAGAAGCCTTTGGGTATTTTGAAATTGAGACCTCCTGTGTCTTTGGAGAAATTTGGTTTGAAGCCCTACAGCTAAATTCCAAAGCTCTCCATTCTCTACAAATGAGTTGCTCCTATACTGGAGTTGTCTTATGAAGCTGAGTCCCTGTATATGGCTGGAAATACTCAGTTGTCTGAAGAGATAAAAGATACAAATCTGCCACAGCAAAAGACATCTTTACAGACTGCTATACAAAACAAAAATAACGTGGTCTTATACCTACAACAGAAAATGGTTATCATTTTACTATTAATAGGCTTTGGTAGGATCTCCGTTGGTATTTTTGTTCAAATTAGTACTGCATTTCAGAAGCATCAGGATAAACTAGCTTCCCTTTGAACTTTCCTGATGATGAAGCTAACAAGGACTCCAAAAATACCCCAAAAGTATGCAGAAGTACAAAATAAAATGTCCTGAAGCACATGTCGCATGGGTATAAAGTGTTTGGCTCCAGCTGTTCTGCTGTACAAGGCCACTCTTGTTGGGCTCCACTGTTTCCTAATGTAGAAGTTTCTTAGTTAAATAAGACCATAGGGTTCCTTGTCATAAAAAGGTCTGAAAAAAAAAGAACAACCCTTTCATATCTGAGTAATGTAATATTTCCACTTTTTGCTTAGATACTAGATTAGAGTCTGTAACTGTAGAGGTCTCTTCTGTAATTAAAATATTTTCAGATATTCACATGTACTTACAAGACCAGTGGGCTATTTTTATTTTGTATGTTTAAAACTGTACTGAAGCAGGAGTTCATTTTTAGCTAGTCTCTTTCCATTGAAACTGTCATTTAAAGGGTGATGTTTTTAGGTTTTGATCTTACCTTCTCTATTCACATTTCTAAGGGAAACTTTGAACAGATATCTTAAAGAGGAGAACTAGATGACCTGTGGAGGGCTGTCCTTTTCAACTCCCTTTTCTAAGCTTATATGATAAATGAAGCAATAATGAAGTTACTGCATGTTTATCAATAGTTAGAGAAAAAAATGGAAGCTAATGCTGAAAGCCAGAAGTTAAGTATTTTTTCATCATAATCTTCTGTCATCTTCTGTATTGTAGTAAATTGTGGGTGGGTGAGTATGTATACGTATACATACACGCATGCACAGATACACGCACATATATGTATACCACGTTGAATTTACCATGGCACGTAGTAAAGAGTATTGCTGATAGTAGCATAATTGATGAGGTAGTTCATTGCACAGAGCATTGGTTGTAGTACGTGCTACTCTTATTGCTCAGAAGATGAAGCATTTACTCTGTTTTTCTAAATAGAATCTCACTGCTTTGTGCCCAGGTTTCTAATCTTGCGGACGTTTCTGGTGTTTTTCTATCCTAGTCAGTGTTTATAAATGAGGTTGCTCTGTGCTGGTATCTGTAGTTCTTCGTTGGACACTTAACCATGATTTATGAGCTCTTAGTTATAAAAGTTGTTGCTTTTGACCCATCAGCCAATATTTTGTTTCCATGGCACTATGTATGGCCCTGAGTTAATGCCTTACCTGTTCCCATGCTCTTTAAACTGAGTCAGTAGAAAGTTACTTTGTTAGCACGCTGTGAAACATGTGTGATGATACTTCTGAAGTGCCAAAGGTAAAAATCCAACTACTATGTTTAGGAATTACTCAAAAGCCAACGTTTGTGTCCACTGTAGCTTTAAAATTCTGCACAATTTTTCCTTTACTTTTTAAACAGCCACACAGGCTCAAATAGCTGAAAATTTTCTACCTTTTTTATGCTCATAGGTGAAACTGAGTATCATGGGACATGAAGAAATAGGCAGTTCATAAATATATATAAAAGAGACCAAGAAAAACTAGAAAACGTAGAGTTGTAGCAATTTAGGGAAAAGAATTTGTGACTACTTGAATGCAGGAAGGCATTAGTTATGAAATGCCTATTAACTCTCAGTGGCGTTAGACCAGCCGCTATAGGATGAGGTAATCAAATATTTGAATATCAACTGATTTCATTGGGCAGAGGGTAAAGGTACAAAGAAAATGTAAAACCTGCTACAATAGACTTTATAATGCTTTGCACAATGTCATA
This sequence comes from Rhinoptilus africanus, assembly GCA_013400135.1. Lineage (NCBI taxonomy): Eukaryota > Metazoa > Chordata > Aves > Charadriiformes > Glareolidae > Rhinoptilus > Rhinoptilus africanus. The sequence goes on along the minus strand of VXBO01001309.1, from coordinate 71,242 downwards.
ATTGCTCACCAGGCTCACCATAAACACAGACTCTTCAAAACTCTTAAGCCATTGCTCAATAGCTGTAGGAACACTCACAAACATTCAGATTGTCAATATGTTGAAACATCAACATATGTTAAGTTTTTTAATGTTGAGCTGTATATTTCATGTATTTCATTCATTAATGGATACAGCACTTCTATTGATGTGGCTTATGAGTCATGTGAAAATAATTTTTTAAAAATTGCAGATGCATACATTTGATGACTTTGCTGGTCATGCAGAAGTCTGACAAATGTGTTTTTAAGTGTTCTCTGAAGATGGACAGCTTTACCTTTATTTAATTCCTAAGAATGATCAACATGACTGTGATCTACCATTTACTACCTGTCATGTGAATTTCAAGATTTAAAAAACCTAAGTATTTGTAATTTTTCTCATTTACATCTATGGCACTACTGTTTCACTTAATGCTCCAGTTGCTCTTGGAATCAAAAATGAAGTATCCTTTAGAGGGGAACATGGACAATTCCCTTCCTAGGCTGTAGGAAACACTGGAAGCCTGAACCAGGAAATCCTGGAAGGAGAAGGACCTTTGCCTCTCAAGTTTGCATGTATAGGATTGCTTTACTGGGAAAGATTTTTCTGCTCAGTCCAGACCTGTCTGAAAGTTTATGGAGGAAGAAAACAGCATGATTTAACTTCACCACACCGTTGTTAAAAAGATAAATCAGGCCAGAAAACAAATCCAGGGGCAACACTGTCCTGAAGAATTAAAGTCCTGAAGTAACGTGTGCTTCTGTATGTTAATGGAACACTTCTTAAATGTGGCTTGGATACTGGCTCTATTTTTAACACTTACTATTATGTTCCCACCCAGAGATCACATTTGCTGCTGTTGTTGCAGATGTCAAATTTTGTAATTTCTTGATTGCCAGCATAAGTTGATGGTGAAATGTTATGAACTTGGCTTGATTCAGCATCAGACATTGCTTAAAGGCATGAACAAAGTGCTGTGAGGCCGCAGTGACTATCTTGTGTTTCTGTTACTTCTCTTTCTGTGACGCTAAATGCTGGCCAGGTGTAGCACCAAGGGAATCCTTTCCATTACTTGCGCTAACCTTTCACTTTGTGGCAGGGTGCACTAGGTCTTTTCCATGCATGTATTCCATCAAATGAAAGTATTGTGTCAAGGGAAGCATGTGAATAGTATTTAAATAGCCACCCGCTTTGTGGACGAAACCAGGCAGAATTATACCTGAAGAAACAAAAATATTTCTAAAAATTAGACCCTGAATGTTGATTTAAAGGTTGTGTCCTTTGGAAAGATTTGAAGTAGTTTAGGTGCTTATGTTGCTCTAGGGACTTTGAGTACTGTGAGATTTTAAGGAAGGCTAAGTATTCCAGGAAGTTTAAGAGCTTATGGCATCGTAAATATTTAAGATGATTTAAAAGGTTATGTCCTCTTTAGTATTTGAGTTGGATTAAGTGCTTATATTGCCTTAAGGACTTTCTCCTTTTTTCTGCCCTAAAAGGAACCTAGAAAATCAAATGCAAAAAAACCCTATAGATGAAATGTTTGGGTTGCATTTGAAAAATTCAAAGTTCTAGGTATCAAGGCAGCAGTAACTTGACCACAACACGTATGCATCAAAGATGGACAGAATAATGGAGAGTGTCTAGGGAATAGCTGGATATGAAATCCAGAAGCGCTAGTTTTTAATACCTTGACAGGAAGAGTATTGGCAAATGGTTCTTTTCTTCTTCTAAATACTCTCTATGATCTGATAAGGAAGATCAAATAGATGATCAGGATAGAATCAAATTGTGGAAACGCAAGGAAACAATTTCATCTTAAAAGACCATCAATATGCAAGAAAAAAGGAAACTGTTTAGTTTCATTTCATAGTTTTGCCAATATTTTACCTCAAATCATAAGGAATAACGAATATCCAGTATTTAGGTCTCAATGGCTTATCTTTTCTAAATTAAATCATTTGATGTATTTATTCTTGTCTTCTGAGATGCTTTGCCTAAATTCTTTACTAAAGTGTATTTATATAGCAATTTTTCTGAAGTTTCTGCACTTCTGTAATTGTAGGTATATTTCTAAAAAGTGTATTTTCTATTTATTATTTTATTAACCACGCGCATACACTTCTCAGTGCATTAAAAGTTAATTGCCACCATTCATTCAATGAATTCTGTGCTGCCTCAAATAAATAGGCATCAGTTCATCAGTCCAAACTCAAATTTTTCTCATGGGCCTCTAATACAGCATGGATGTTTCTTGATTAATATAGCACAGTTATGGTAGTTGTATCTATAGTGATGTTGCAGGCTGCTCTTGCACAGCACTGACAGCCATCTGGGCAGTGTCTGGTGGTCCCATGAGGAAGACATGATATTATCTCTAGCATGGTCCTGTGGCGTGGATACTGATTTCTGGCAAGGGAGAACGTCAGCATAGCGGCCCTGCTCTTCCATGGTGACATACCTGCCGAAATGTGCCTGCACAACATGAGGTGCTTGAGTTGACATGCTCTTTCATAGCAACTCCTCACTGATCATGCTGCCTAGACAAAAAAACTGCTTGCCAGGTGAGGTTGAAGAGCGGCGTCCACAGGAGCAAGAGTTGAGGGTGAGGGTAACCTGAAACCTTCAAGACTGGGCAGGCAATGTACAGCACGTACTCATCAGCGTAGGTGGAAAGAACAGACAGCTACATGCCCACCGAAAGTTCACTGATAATATCCCAGCAAGCTGAACTATGGTGTCAGGTACGCCATTAGAATTCTGATACTGGTGGTAGTGCTGCCTCACTCTGTCTTAGCAGTTATCAGCAAGAATCACCAAGAGTTTGTAGTACAATGTGTTCAAAGGTGAGATGGTCAGAACTGAGTATCTAACATTTTCCAGGCTATGTCTTTGTCCGTCTGTTATGTATCACTTAATACAGAGTTGAGAAAAATCTGGTGGAGAAAGGTAGAGAAGAAGAAAATGGGATGTATTTCAAAACATAGGTCTAAGTGCAGTGCACTGATTGAGTTATTGTTGCTATGTGTTGATGCCATACAATCAAATGATTATGTGTCTTGAACTGGGTTTGGTGTAATCATGAGTTCAGCTGCCTCAGGTTCTCGGTAACTCTTCAGAATTATTGAAATGTATTTTTATGTGTGTGCATCATTAATTAAAAGTAATTTCCCATCACTTTTGGTAAGCCCCATGGAGGAGGGACCCCCGATGTTTTCCTGTCTTCCTCTCAAACTTAACATCATCTGAGAATTTTAAAAGTACAGTTTCTATTATGGATGTCTGTTCCAAGTTATGAAAGAAAATACCCAGTGCAGCAGACCCGGATGGACCCCTGTTGCACCCAGTTCTTAATACTTTTCTTTTATTACTGGTCTCTACATCAAATTTTTGAACAAAATTTGTATCTGCTTTAAAGTAGTTTAATTTAGTCTTTGTTCCCTTAGCTTCTTTTTATGAGTCATCCACTTCATCTTTCCCATTCGCAAAATATTTTTCTATTAAAGGAGAAATTTTAATTGGCTTGCCAGATTTTGCTCATGACAAAACTATATTGGTAGGTATTTATTTTCTTGTTGTAAAAAAGAAAAAAAAAATGTTGTTGGTCTTGTTTTTTCTTAAGAATATTCCAGGAACTGAAACTAATTGGACAAGTTTGACATTCCTTACCTCCTCTTTTTTCATGTGTTTAAGAAAGGCACTGGATTTTTCCCTTCTCATTGTTCTGGAATTTCATCCATTCTCTAAAAGTTCTTCAGAATCACTAATGGCTGTGAAAGAATTTCAAATAATTATGTTAGAGTCCCTTGTACTGCAGTTAACTGTCCTACCTATTGAGGCAGTGCAGCTGTTGGTGGGAATAAAGGGTAGAAACCTTAGTCACTGGATTGATTTGCATTAAATTTAAAAAATAAAGAGTATTTTAAACTCTTAAAATTTCACTGATTTGTTTTTAAGTAGCTGTAAATGACAGCTTAGCAAAATTTCAGTGCAGTCAGGCATTGAAGGCATTGGAATTTGGTATTCTTAAACTGGCTTCATGGCCCAAACCAAGAGCATGTTCTTACCTATCCTGAGTGTGAGCTTGATTTAGGCTCAGCTGATCTGACAGCATCTAACTTATTGAAGTGTTTCTTCCTCTATTTTCCCTGTTCTGCTCTTATTTTTTTTATCCCTTTTGTCACTGGTTTTAGCTGTCAGATTGCACTTATCTTTTATATCAAAGACTAAGCAAAATATATTTGTCTTTGTATCTTCTGCAAGTGGCCAGATCAACTCTTTCTTGAATTTTTCTATTACTATTAAGGAACATAAAAAAATGCTTTCTTGCTACTAATTCAGTTTTTGGAAGTTACATTTCGTTTTCTGGTTTTGTCCTTCTGACTTTGTCTCTGTATTGTCATGTTTTTCTCTCATGCATACTTGTGTTCATGGATCTGTACTCTCCTGAAGTTGCAGGTCCTTGAGTTTGTGATTTAGCCTTTGTCAACACTGACTTAGTTTGCTCTTATGCCTGAAATGTTACTTCTTTATGGAACTGCCAGCTCTCTTGAACTCTTTCTTCTTCCCTTCGAGTTACCTTTCACAGGATCTTGGCCACCGGTTTATTTATCCAAGTCCTCTTCTGTAAACTCCATTGATTTTATTCTCCTATTCTCCCTTCTCCCTCCCTTTCTTAGAAATGTGAATTCTCTCATGTTATGGTTACTTTCAACCAAGCTGCCTTCAATTTTCATGTTTCCAATGAGTCCTCAAAGGTTGAAGTTAACTCTAAAACTTTTTTTTTTTTTTTTTTGCTTTGCGTGTTTTCCTCAGTTTCTGTACTGAAAAATGGTTGCCAGCACAGTTCTGGATAGGCTGCATTCTGCTGTCTCCTTTCCTTAAAAATGACTGAGTAGTTAAGGTTCCTTGTTATTGCCAGTTTCTGCTGATACTTGTTTTTACACTGCTTGGTCACAAAAAAAATTTAATTCGTATGATCTTTGTTTTTCGGAGAAGAGGAAATACGGTATGCTATGTGGCAAAGCAAGAAGTGTGCTGGATGTACAGGCAGCCAAATGTCAGCAAAGATGTGAATTTATCTTTTTCTACTGCATTGGTAAACAGACTGAATTTCAGCTTATGGTTCTTGTGGCCACATCTGAAAAAAACCCAACCTTTTGGAAAATTTTAGACGGTGCCAGAAACAATTATGAAAGTGATTTAAGAGCTTGAAAATTGCCTTGCAGTGAAATATTTAAGGAGATCGGTCTGTTTACCTTATCAAAAAGATGTTTGAGAAGTGACTTAATTACAGCATACCTTCACACAGAGAAAATACCTGGTGCTCTAAAGAGCTTTTTAATCTAGTAGAGAAAAAGCGTGACATGAAACAATTGTTCTAGCTAAAACAGAATTTATTATTTAATCAACTATAAGTGTTTGGGCTTAATAATAAGATACTGCCTGAAATTTTATATTCTGTGATATTATAGGAAGTCAGACTTGATGATCTAATGGTCCTTTCTGACCTTAAATTCTCTTTAATCCATGAATATTCTCAACTTCGTCCATTCTTCTGCAAAACACATGGCCCTCTTCTTGACAACCTTGACAGCCCGCAGAAGAGAAATACACTTGGACTGGGAGGGACTTGTAGGATAAGATAAAAAACGAGCAGTGGAGAGGAGGTTTCCTTTTGAACTAACTATGGTTCATTATGGGGGATCTGATTTCTAAAGGCATTTTCTAAGTTTGTGACTGGTTTCCATTTTCTTATTCTAGGTGGAGGGCCCCTTCCAGAAACTGTTAGTCTTGCTGGTTCATTTATTCTTTGATTGTATAGTTAACTGCCCTCTGGCTGAGATATGTTGCATTTGGCCAGCTTCTAGTGGGCTTTGTTGATTTTTTTCTTTAAGAAAAATTCAGAAAGATGATACAAGACTTGATATTTGGAATGCAGAGACCATTAGTGAATTCCTTTATCATAGCTCATAGTAAAAGTTGGGAGTTCTCCCTTTCAGGTTACTGTCTTTTACAGTATTCAAATGTTAACTTGCTTCCATCAGAACTATGTCCACTAGACTTTACCCAGTGCAGTACCAAAGCTATGAGCTACCCATTGGGTTATTTTTATTTACTTACAGGAATCCTGGAATTTGAGGAAAGAAAATATTCCTGTTAGGAGATTACAGATGCTTGCAGCACAAATATTCTACTTGAGAAACCATCATAAATGCTCTTGTCCCCCCTCAAGGATTAACACTGGGGCTTTGAAATGTGCCTTAGGCTAAAGGTTGACATTAAAACGCACTACCCAAGAGCAGATTTTTTTGTCAGATTTCTTCTAATCAGTCATGTTTTAGGAAGAGCAGAAGATAGACAGCATTACACCAATGCTTCCACAGGTTTGAAATTTTTTGCATTGAGAGACGAAGGACTGGTATAAGGCAAATTTCTACTAAGTTTGGGGAAACCTTCATGAGGAACAGATTATCCCATGTTCGCTTTCCACATGCTTTTCTTACACTTCCCACATAAACACTGTGTGGAAGCACCTTCTGGTGTAAACACTTATACCTTTGTGCCATCTGGGTATACAGTGGCCACAGCAGTGATATATTTAAGAAATCTAGCAACAGGCTTGTTACATCTTGAAAATGAGGCATCACTACTCTTACACAAATCACTAGTAAGGTGCATTTCTTCACAACAGTTGAATTTATCATGCCTATTTTAAGATTATTTTCAACAAACCTTTCTACTGATTTTGCTTTTGTAAATCCTGACCTTTGCTCACCTTATTGCTAATAGAGTAGTAAGACTAAGAGATATTCCACTTAATTTAGTTGAAAAAAGTGTAACAATACTAAAGGTAAACTAGTGATTTTTATGTTTTTCAGAAACTGGTCAAAAAATAGAGTATGCTTTTGTTTATTTTGTAGCATTTGAGCCTGCTTTGATGCCAGATTTTTGCATTTTCCAGCTTTTTTTGTAACTTTTTAAAACAAATAACTGTGCCTCTTTTGCAACAGCAAGGCCTGGCTCTTGTGCCTCCCAGAGTACAATCTCCTCAGTCATGATGTTATAAGCGTACTTTACATTTTGCTGCTTTTTACATGGAATGCTTTTAAAAACCCATGAACATACTTACTATTTTGCTCTTTGCTGTCCTGCTGAAAAGATCAACAAGGAGAAACAGTGCCACTGCACTCTTTAATTCAAATCCATTGCAGTTACTCCATTACAAGTTTTGCTTGCGTTGGCTTGATTTACCATGAACTTGGAGACCACATCCTTCTTAACGGCATTATGTTCATCACTGGCAGTTCTGTGGTCTGCTCTTCTGTGTTTGTGTAAGCCGTGTTAACACTGAAGCTTGACCAAGATTCACTGACCACAAAGACAGTTTTTAAAAAAAAATGAAAAAAAAGGAGAAGAAATATTTTCTGTTTTTAAAATAGCAGACGTGTCCATGTTTAAAGCAAAGCAGGAAATAATGTCCAGAAGATGGCAAGGTGTTCTGGGAGGTGTTGCCTGTCCTGAAGCACTGCTTTTTGTCTCTCTTAGAGTTCTAAAAGGAAAGTAAAGTGTCATAGTTTTGGGCACCCCTTTTATAGCATCTGTAGAAACTCTGTGACGGCATGTGGCACAGCGCACCACTGACCAACTCCCTTGGTGAATCGGTGGCTCACAGGATGTTCATCTCACCCTGCTTCAAGTTGCTGCTGAGGAGCTGTACCTTGCTGGAAGCGAACGTGTCCTGTCATCTGCAAGAGCTCAGCGAGAGGCGTTCTGCTGCCTGTCAGTGACCCCTACCTTGGCAGCATCTTGCGAGACAGTCCTGTTGTCATTATGCATGCAGATGTTTGCCTAAAATATGGTAACAGGGTGCTATTAAAAGACCAAAGTGGCAGTATAACATGATGCTGTGTGTTACTTCACTTTGAGCAGTGGCACAAAATAGAATTGAAAAGCTTAAGAATTTGATCTTGGTGCTGTTGCAGCATAATCTTTTCACTTTCTTTTAATGCATTAATTAAATGGCTTTGTTCCCCAGCTCTCTTGTAGGAACACCTCTTTGGGGCATTGGCTTTAATTTCCTTTGCTTCGCGTAGCCCCTTGTCAGCTTGGAGATGCTTTGTCTTCTTCTGGTCCAGATTCTGTTGTTCTTTGTGCCAGAGGACATGATTCAGAGTGTCTTTTTGCCTGTGCAGCTTAATTATGGCTAAAGTAAGGATGTGGCACAACAAGGTGATTCAAGTATTTGTCCTGCTTATGTATTTGACGAAAATTCATTGCTTCTGCTGACTGAGAAGGGTTCCCTGTAGATGCAGCAACCAACTGGAGATGCTAGACAACAGGGTTTTATTCTAATATTTGGCTCTCACCGAAGCTGAAGGAGCTGTAAGCACATTAAGTGTCTTCATCTGGTCCATCCTGTCCACATGATCAAACTGAAGAGTCAGGCTTCTTTTCCTTTGATCTCCTTCTGGATCCTGTATTTCATTTGTTGATTTTTTTTTTTTTTTTTTTTTTTTTTNTGGTTCTTTTTTTTTTTTTTTTTTTTTTTTTTTTTTTTTTTTTTTTTTTTTTTTGCCATGCAGTGGCTCACCTTCATTTGGTATCAGTTAAGGATTGCAATTGGAGGGTCCACGCATCTGGACTGTTTCACAGCTTGGGTCTTCAGGGACTTTCATGGGCTATGAATGAGTCTGTTCAGGCTGAGGAGAACCCAGAATGCAGAGAATGGTCTCCCTGGATAGGGCTTTTTGCAGGTCCCTTCTCCTCCTGTTTTGAAACAGGATATTGTGGCTAACTTAATGCGCGGGTGTGGGAGAGGGATCCTGGACAAGACCTAGGAGCTTAGGTCTGCTTTGAGAATTAGTTGGCATGTAGATAGTGCTCCACCTCATGTCTGAATTGTAATGAAGTTTACACTGGAACTAAATAGCTTGCTTTCTAAAGCAAGGCACTTTTGCAGTCCAAACAAAAATGACTGTTTTGAATTTGGGCGTCTTCATGGTTGGGTAACATTTATTTCAGATGTGGAAACTTTTATTTAAGAGCAGTTGGTTTCACCTCAGTGCTGTCTTTAGCTTAAAAATCTCTGATACAGCTTAAGTCGGTAATAGAAGTCATATTACTGAGTATGTCTGTATCCAATGAGTGAAGTTTGAATGCTTTCAGTTCAGCAAGTTGAATACATCTGTGTTCAAAACCAAGGCAGTTCTTATTAGAACTACAGATGCATACAAGATCATCTAGACTGCTATGCCTGTTTTTTCTAATATATCTATCAAGGTACCTTTTAGTATGCATATGTTTGTAGGAATGCTAGATACAGAAGTGTAGGTTAAAAAAAAAAGTGGGAAGGCAACTATTAATTTTTAAGCTTCTGTTGTTCTTTCAGCACTGTTTGGTGTAACACTTTGATATAAGTTGTGGTGGTTTTTTTCTTTTAAAAAGGCTAAAGAATGAAAAATCGTTCTTGGGAGGACTCCTTCCACTTACTCCTTTGATTCTTTCCATCAAAATATAAATGTAAGAGCACCAAAGAAAGAGTGGCACTCTTTGAGATGTGGCTGGTGTTCATTTGTATCAGTTGTTTACAGAAGGTGATAAATGTAGTATATAACTTTTGCGGGGAAACCCTCTTGTAGATTTTATTTTTCTGCAGCTGTTCTCAGAGCTGTGAAAAAAATGGTACAACACTTCCATAACATTAGATTTGAGAAATAATTACACTTGGCAGTTTTTGTTTGCAGCAATGCACGAAAGGCTGAAGGCTTTTGTACAGTTCAAAGAGCACATTCCACAGATCTAGCAGTTGTCGGTTGCCTGCAGGGATCATTTGAATTTTCAAGGAAAAAAAAAAGCACCAGAGTAATGCCCAGACCATTTGTTGTAAACTCATCTCTCTCTTTTTAAATTTCACCTGTATGAAAAGTTATTCAGAAATAAGCCGCATAGAAATGTGGCACACCTTAATGTCAGTTAAAAGGTTTTGCCTCAAATTTCATTGCGTCTGGCTCTTTCTTGTTGATACTTAATAGTATAGAGATTAATATGAAAAGTAAGATAAGGAAAAACAAGGAGTGACATTGTTCAAACACATGGGAATGGTGAAGTGGTAACAGCGAAGGGAAATCCCTTTACACTTTGGGATCCTGTAGTTATTTCTCAGCTTATTGCATTAGCCAAATTGTACAAGATATTCTGTGTTGCTTCGCTGTAGGAGAGCCCCAGTCAAAAAGGTAAACCCTCTCATCTGGTATGCCAAACTTGGAAAAGTTGCCAGCTCCTATATCACACTTGCAGCTCCATCACTCTCCATAAGTGTGTTGACTGTCACTGTGTGTCTGTCTAAAGCTTCTGCTTATCTAACAGGAGACGATGTGAATATTTTTACGCTATGTACCCTAATAGGATTTTTGGTGAAATATTCCATGTATTTCTCGGAGAGAAAATCTTTCTTTTCTTTTTTTTTTTTTTTTTTCCTATTGCTAGGTGATTATCTTTATTTGTTCTGGCTATGGGTTATTGCACAGCTCCAAAACTCCAGAGCCTTTCCGGTTTTAGTCATGTACAGACACAAAAAGTTTGAAGCGAGGAAGCCTTACTCTGGAGCATAGCTTTTTTCTCCGTCATTTGTGGTGGCTGCTTGGTTTGTATTGCTGAAATCTCTCTGACCTCCCTCTCTGCGAAGTGCAGCTGAACCTATGCCATGGCTTGATGGGAGCAGTGGTGGGGTGGACCTCCTCCCTCCCACTAGTGTGCCTCACCTAAAGCTTTATAGCTCTTTGAAGTCACTTAATTAGTGACACTTCAATTAGTTTTTAAATGATTAAATAAAACTTAAAATACTCACTTTAGCTTTAAGAAATGAAGGCACAGCTTGTATTCACTGCTGTCACTTGCACGGTACTGTGTCATGGTAGCCATCATAGGTAATACTTGCTGGAATGGTTTCACGTCATCTGTTACCAAGAAGTGATATAAAACATGTAGAAAAGAAAGAAGAGAATTAATAAAAAACCCCAATTGATATTGTAAGTTAAGTAACTGTAAATTACATGATTCAGTAAAATTAAAATACTTGTTATGACATTTCTGTATATGCTGTCCCCTCTCTTTGGATAGAAGTATTACAGTCGTTGGTTTAGTTATTTTCTTGTAAGATTAATATGTAATGTTTTCTATGTAATAATAGATTTTATTGAAAATCAGGCAAGTTTGTGGTAAAATTACTAATGCTGAAAACTTCTGCTTCTTTCTTACAATATGACAGTAAAATTTTTTTGATTATGTGAGTTTGCACATATTTTCTTGATATGTGAGTTTTTGTTTTAATGCCATGCGTAGCTTTTACTGAAGTTGAAGTAACAGAAAAGCGGAAGGGGCTTGATCGTCTCAACATCACTGTAATCTGTAGATTGCTGGATTCATAAACAGAGGTGATAGCTGCAGTTTTGAGGTTGATGCTTGAACTGCTGCATGGTGGGATGTATTCTCCATCTGCCTCGTGAAGTGTGGTTGGATGCAAAAGGTCCAGCTCCTACAATACAAACTGCCTGGAGCAGAAGCCCTGATTCCAGCCAGCTGAGATCTAAGAGCACTGTAGGGCACTGTCACCATATGGAAATAGCTATATGAATCCCAATAGTCTGTCCTCAGCTCTGCAGAAGCAAAAATGCCTGGTTTTGTGAAATCAAAAGTGGGCTGGAATCACTAGAGTAAGAAGGACATTATATTGTTTTTCCAAATGAGAGTTACTTTACACAGTCAAAAGTAGGCATTGTATTTACAGAAGAAAAGTAAAGCAGTTGGTCATCTCTAAATAGGGAAGTGGTTTGTGTTTGCCTTAGTCTTTGCTAATACAGCAGTTTTAATTAATAATTTCTTCTTCAAAAGTATACTTATATATCTCAGTATCAAGTAATCAAAACCAATAAGAATTATTTCAAAAAGAAAAGAGTTCATCTTCTGAACTCAAATTCGTTGATTTCTTTTTGGGAGAAGACGAGTGGGAAGTCCTTGATGAAGTGCATTTTGAAGCGAGGAAGCGTAGCTGCCACAGGCACGTGCAATCAAATTCTGGTCAGTCAGGTAGGACGTTTCATGAAACCAGAATCTGAGTAGGGCTTCCTGCATGAATGTTATGAGCAGGTTTTTGCCTTGTATAGCTGTTTGAGGTCACGTAATGTAAATATTACTGGAACTAGGGATAAGAAGGCAGGACAATAAAGGAGCCCTTGTGCAAGCAGTGATTTATTTTCCTTATGCAAATATCAGTGCCTTTTACCAGCCTGTCTACTGCTGTGCTTTTCTCTTGGGGCAAACAAATAGATAATAATAATCTCTTCAAAGAATTTTGTTAAATGCCCTTTGTTTTCCATAGCCATTTCTACGTTGTTTTCAGCTCTTCACTGCTTGCTTGTTCTTCTTGCCTCCTCCTCCTTTCTTGTTTGCTCTACCTGAGAATCATGCTGTACTAAGTTCTCTGCTCTTTCATCCTTCTCCTACTTTCATCTGGCTCCCAACCGGAAACTTGAGCATTACTCTGCGCTCTCTTTCCCCAGGCTGGAGTTTCTCATTTGTCTGGCTTGCTTCTGGCAATTTGCATTAGCTTTTGTAGGATGCAAGCTTTCCATTTAGAAAATAAAATTGTTTTGCTTTCTGTAGGTACAGAAAATCTTAGAAATAATGGAATGTGAAAAAAAAAGTATTGCTCTCTGCCTGGGCTTGCTAAAGATAGTCCCATTGCCACAGACATGGGTTTCGCGCAGTACCTTTGAACCCTGCAGCTGTCCCACTATGCATATTTGCTTGCTTTCTGGTCTCATGTTTCCACTTCTCGCATCTTCCCTCAATGTCTCATTCCCTCATTCCCTTTCGTGCGCAGCCTGTGATCACAAAAACCGTCCTGGGCTGTACCTGTTCCTGCATTTACTTTCTCGTTTCTCTTGCCTTTACCTCTGAACTCATCATTACTTAGGGTCCAACTATTCTGAGTTCTCTTCTTACAGAGCTATCACAGAGCGTTTGCTGCTTTCCTTTCTCTCAGCTGCAATTAGGGTGCTTTACAAAGAAGGCTCTGGACCACATGCTTCTATTCATAGTCATTTTTAGGCACCTTCTCTAAATTTTGTCCTGTTCTTATTTCTAAAATTTTACAGTGTCTGGAGCATTTTCCAGCATTTTAGTGTGTTTTTCATCTCTCTGATGTGTCTTCCATGACTTTTAATTAATGTAAAAAGTTCTCTAGTGTCTTTCAGTAGGTGCTGTCTATTTCAGTTGTACATTGGTAGCAGCAGAACTGCAAAAATGTGAGGAACAAACTTCTCTCTGACCTGTTTGTTCCTGAAAGTGACAGTCTGGTGGCATTTGTGTTATTGCAACATTTTGCACACTAGTAAAAGACAATTTTGTATTCATATATATATATATTAAAAATATACATGGAGAAAGGTTTAGAAATTTGAAACCAGAATGATATATAGCCATAATTGGAAAGATATTTGGTAAGATACAACATGCTCATACCAGCGCTCTAGCCAATGTATATGGAAAATGAATTTCCAATCCTGTAGCCATTTTAAGCGTGCACAGTCCTAGTACGGGTAATCCAGTGAATGTTTTAGCACGTGTATCAGTGCTTTATTTGGTTTATTTGCTGCATTAGTTGACAAAAGCGTGCTGAAATAGTTTTGTAGAAAACTTTTTGCTTATTCCACTGACCTTGAGTGCCAGCTCCCTGATCCAGGACAATCCACCCCAAGTATATTCTATAAAGTTACACTAATCTTAAAATTAGAGTCACCTTCTTCAGAAAGAATCCTATCAGGAAGATACCTCACATATTGTTTTACTGTGAGTACATCTCTTCCTGAGCTTTGCATTATTTTGGGGACTGAATAAAGGAACATGTGAGATTAGCTATGTGGAGAATGAAGAATTAATTTCTGTATAGCTGGTGAAGTTATTCATGTACCATAGTTGAATTAATCTCCCTGGTCACCTGAAATGAAAACCACCTGTTCATTAGGCTTGCAAAAAAATCTCCCAGCACATTGCAACACGGAGTTACTCGATGATGAGCTGTATGTGTACAAACAGTGTTCTGCACACCACTGTTGATTGCACTGCATGAGGCATCTCTGTTTTCTGGTGGGTTCACGTGATTAAATTTCACATTTTACAGCACTTCTGTCTATCAGGGATAAAGTTTTAAGCTGAAATTACTGTTTGTGGAGAAGTTACCAATCAAATGGGAAGATGTACTGTCTCCTGTCTAGAATGTCCTGCTTTGCAAGTCTTCTGTCTAAGGGGAAGGTAGATGAAGATTTAAGTTCTGGAACAAAAAATAAGCGGAAGAATCTCTGGTGGCACAGATGTTAATAGGTGTGAATTGCAGCTTGAAGTTTTTTTGTCGTGGTTCGTTGTGGGTTTGTTTGTTTGTTTTTAATTGATAATGTGGATTAGTTTCTTCATCCTCACTTTCAAAACAGTGGAAAAAACTGACCCAGGTAATGTGTGCAGCAACTTCAAAATAAATATTTAAGTGATGAGGTAGAGAAATTATGAAAACAGTGGAAATTGCTGCATGGAATAAACAAAATTCAAGCCTTATTTTAATAGTAAAATTATTTAAAATGGTGTTAATTCTTACAAATTAAAAAGCTTGAAAAAACATGGTTGGGGAAATCCAGTGTGTTATGTGTAAATTATTCCTGGCCTCCTCCAGTCTTTCAGACTACATGACATTTCTGTAAAATAAGGACAACTGGTTGATGTTACATCCTCCAGATCTGAAAAGGAAATTTTATAATTAGGAGGAGAAGTTATGTTACCTGCCTGGTTTACAGAGTGCTATGGAATGCATAAACAAAACGTTGCATTAATGATCAGTTTTCAGCACAGTAGGCAATTAACGATGGGTGGTGCAAAAATGGCAGCGCATGCTGAGAGGGAACTTGGACTGTTTCTTCTCATTAAACGTTTCAAATTTCTTTACTGGATAATCACACATAGGTGTTATTTTATTCTGTTCACATAAAATGTTTGTTGATTATATGTTGTCATGTCCAAAACCAACCAAACAAACAAGTGGCATTGCAAGTGGCCTGGAGAATATTCCCAGAAGCGTTAGAATGCATTTAAATGAAGCGATGTTATGCCTTTAGTTTGAGTAGATGGTGTAGTCTGGTTACTTCATCTTGGAAAAATATTTCAGGAACTGAAAAGGTCCAGAAAAAGCCACTGAAAATGATTGGAGGCATGAAAATGATTTCATGTGAATAGAGATTAAAAAGATTAGTATTGAGAGTAGAGAAAAAAGAGGTGACAAGTTAAGTGGTATATAAAATAGTGAATAGTATAGAGAGGTGAAATTTGAAAATCTATTTACTCTTTTCTAATAAAACCAGGGAGCGGGGCTGGTAGACAATCAAATTAAGAAAAAGAGAGGTGGAAAAAAATCAGTACCTTTAAATGGAGGCTGTGTATGTGATGAAACTTACTGGCATTTGGATGTTACTGGCTTGGAGAGAAGATCATGGTACCTGGAATAAATACTGAAATGAACAGCTAACAATCCCCTAAGTTATATAATGTAAGTTTAAAAAATTTGTGGTGTATGTAATGTGGAATGTTTAAAAGAGAACACCACCCTTGAACTGCCTTTGTGCTTCTTATTTTCTGAATGTGTTGTCTTTCTTCCAACTTTTCTCTACCCTGTCTGCCTTTGCTGGAGAAAAAAATAAAGGTATTTCCACTAGAGCAAAAGCACATTTATTGGAAGTTTTATCATTAGAAGTAATTTAATTGTAACATCTACAAAGTCCAGTTGGTCTGTTGGCTGCTACAATTTTGTCTTTAACTGCTTGCCGTACAGTACTTCCAACTGTAAAATAAGCAGCTGTGAGCTTTATTAACCCTGTAGAAACTCTTAATGGTAATGATCTTTATAATGAAGTTGAAACCCTATATAAAGTAGACAGAGAGATTCCTTGCTTTTTAATACTAGTATTAATAAAACTAAAGCGATTTGATATTTTAGACAGTGACACATTTTATTCTCAGCTTTGCACATACTGCATATAAATAGCTACACAGGAAATAATTGGCATTGCATTGCTTTGTATTTTATTTTCATATCATTAAAATGACTAAACCAGGAAAATTGTTAAATGATGTTGTATATAATCGAATCAGGCTTTTAGAATTTCCCTGGATCTTGTGTATTTATTTCCTGCGTTTCATGGAGAAAAAGTTTTCTAACTTTCTGTCTGCTTTTAATTATTTTCTAACTTTTTTGTTCCATTTTTTGATTCATTATATTCAAGTATTTTTTTTCTAGTAGTTGCTATTCCTTTTTCATAACTGAATGTCTTTTCTTTATACTGGCTTCTTAAATCCTTTTGCATTGCCTTTTGCCATTCTTTCTTTAATCTTTTTCCTTCTGTTTAATTTTTAAATCCTTTGCCCTTTATCTTTTTTCAGTCTTTTTAGCTGCTCTCCTTTCCTTTGATTCTCTCTTAAACATTACTGCTTCTTAACATTGTGTTCTCTCATTGATTTTTTTCTCTTTGTTTTTGTCCTTTTAATTTTTTTTTCTTTAGTATGCCATCACAGGAGGAAAACTTGATACAAATGTTACCAGTGGAATTAGAAACAAATAAACACAGAAAGGATTCAGGTATGTTCAAGGGAAAGATGAAACGTTTCTCTGTTTACTGAAAAGAAAAATCCTATTTACTTTTTAGTGGGCATTGAAACATTTTACCTGAGTCTTTTTACCCTGGTACCACATCCTGTGTTTCAAACCAAAAGCAGTTATCATTTTAGTATTTCATGGTACTATGCTGTTAGATTTAATTTTCTCTTTCTCCATCCTGACAGATGCCTTTCATGCGTAGAAGTCCACAAGCTCTGTCTCGTGCTTCATAATTCTTCTTTGAGTCTGAAATTTTTTTGAATGCATTATTTAGAAAACAGCAGATCTCTCTGTAGTCTTTTATGGACTTTTTTTTTATTTACTTTTAAGAAAAAAAAAGATTAAATAACTGAATACAAGCATTTACTTAAATTCATTTAAAAGACTATTGTAGAGATCATTCAGAGTAGGCAGTAAATACGTAATTAAGGTATTTACTCTGTAGTTAGTTGGTAGGTCCTTAATAACTTCTGCATTTTTAAAAAGGACACTTTTCATTTGATGTAAATAATAATGTTCTTCACCAGGTCTGATACAAACTTTTTTTTAAATTAAATGTTTAATTTTTAATTTACTCTGCATTACCTGTAATGCAAATGGGGAATGAAGCCTGTATGCAGGAGCATTATGTGAATCTCGGAAAATTAAAAACTGCAGAATATATTACTTTATGGTTTAAGTATATATTTGGAGTATTCTCCTATGCAGGTTTTTGTATAGGTCCATACACCGAGGTGGTACTCTCAGGATTACGTAAATTTCTAAATAAATTTTTAGTGTTGCCGTAAGACTGGAACAGGAGAAGTCTGCTAAAGAGAAAGTTTAACTACTGTCTCCGTATTTCCCCTGGGTACTGAATTTGTACACCCAAGAGCAGGACTCAGTGAGCCACTCGGCAAATCTGTGAGAAGTTGGGAAATGAGAAGGAACTGAAATTAAATATTGGTGTAAGAGAAATTTGGATTTCCCCAGAAGCTTGTTAAAGCCACTGAAATTAAGAAACCGGATCTGCATCATAGAAACTTCTGTGCAAGTGGATTTGGGAGTTCTCTCTATCTTCAATAAAATATTGAGAGTTGGAAAAGAAAGTATTCAGTAAAGAAAATTGGGAATTTCAAATAAAAAACTTAAACTAAAATTTTACTGAAATGTTTTGACTTCAGTTAAACTTTCAGTACTGAAGTGCTGCTGTAGGCAAAGTACAGGGAATGAGAAGCCCGTGGGATAGTTTCCTGTCTGGGACTGGCATTGTTGTCTACGTGTTGTACCTCAGTATTGAGCTACGTGTAGGATGTCTTCATCGGATAGCGGAGCGTGTTGCTGACATTTCTCAAAGTTCTCCTGAACTAACAGAGCTATTGGTTTGGCATGGTGCAGTATCTGTGTACAGCAGCACGTGAGTATGGAGCTCTGCTTCCAGCCTTCGTGGGAGAGAGACACATGGAGTGTCCCTGTGGCAGTGGTGAATGTGTCCTTGGACGCGGGGTTTTCGTCCAGTCTAAGCAACACTTGACTCCAGTCCACTGACAGGAGCAGGGATCCAAGGATGGCTGGTTTTGATATGGAAATATTTCTATAACCTGAGATTGTGTCATCCTAGGTGATTTTAAAACATTAAATGAGGTAATGAAGAAGGAAGCAGAGATGCTAAAGGTCTACCCATGCAAGGTCTTGAAACTCTTCAGGTACTCTTAGACATTTTTCCTGTCCATGTTGTGACTGCTACAATATTTTTTCCAGTTGGTGAGAACACTACAGAATCTACAAAGATGTGGTGACAGACATTGCTGTTGTTGCTCCTTCTTTAGTTAAAAATAAAGAAAATTAATTTTACTTGGTGTAGAGGAATATAGTGTTCATTGCTGACTTGTTAGCCAGAACGTTAATGGTCAACCAATCTAAAACAACTTGAGAGGGAGTTCAGAACTTCCATGACAGGTTACTAGGCAACAAAGCACGCTGTTGTTTTGCTTTAAGCCTGTTTTTACTAATATTTTTAAGAAAACAGAAAGCAATCATGGTGGCTGGTAAGCAAAGGCTTTTCATGAGCAAAATTTCAGTTGCAAATGACTTGAAAAGCAGTCGGTACTGCCTGGTGATACATGCTAACTGGCAGATTGAGACATTCTGTATTGCCAACATTCAGACACTTGAAAAAGGGTACGTATAGGCGGGAGAGAAGAATTTAGCACTCAACAGCAGTAGGTGTTTCAGCAAGCAGAGGCGCCGTCTCCCCTGTGCCACGTTACTGTGGGCTGTGCCTCCTCTGGAGTGTTGGTTCCACCAGTCCAACAGAGTCAATAGTCAGCACTGCTTAGTTGATCTTCTTAGTCTCCTTAACAGAAGCAAATCACCACAAAAACTTCATGGTACAAAAGAGAAAACCATTGAAACAACGAACATCTATGATTTTAATGCCGTGCATCGGATTTTTTCCTTTGATGGTTTTCCTTTGCAGTATTCCTATCTCATATGAAAAAAAACCTATCCCAGATGTTAAGAGAATGAGTTTCAATAGCAAATGAGAATAAGGACTGAATTGTCGCGTATGTATCAACATTGGCCTTTGCATGGCAATGGAGAGAGGAGGAAAGGTTCCCTTTTCTGCTCTGGGGTTGAATATGGAGGGAGAGGAGCAAGGAGGATGGGAAGAGCATCTGTGCTATGCAAAGGGAAAGGAGTCCCTTCTGCTCTGTGTTGGGAAAAGTTTCCCAAACTTATTTCCCTTTAATATTACCTACATTTGAGTACAAAGCACACTGCTTGCTGAGTCCAAATGTGTCAAAACCTGTAGTCCACATACAAAACTGGACACTATATTTGATACTGTAAAATGCTTAGGAAGGGTCATCTTTTTTATAAATTTGCAATTTTCATATGTCATGCATTTATAATGGAAGATTGGTTTAGGTTTTGTCTTTTTTGTTCTAGCTTGAATGTACATGTTCCATAGAGACACAGATCTTGTACTTTGTTTCACATCCCACGTATAGATGGTACTGCTTAAAGCACTAATTGGTTTGCTCCTGCAAATCTTCTTGTACATTTTCATGTGCTTACTTTATTCAAGTATATTTGTTATTACTGATTATTTGGGGAGAAAAATAAAATATTTCCTGTCTCTAGCCATCAAACAGATATTTCTTTTTCTGAAGTGAGTTGTTTCTCAGTTGAGCAGTAGTCTGTTTGGATTTAATGAGTTTATTCTTATTTCCAGACCTGGAGGTTGATGCAAAATCTTTTCACAGATTTCAAGTAGAACAGGGTTTATTTTTCTCCCAGCAACACTGCAGCACTGACTCTTAGAGAATTTAATTTCCCATTCTGAAACTATTCTAAACTGAAAGAAAACCAAGAACTCCATTTGAGTTCTTTCAGTGGAATCTCATATATGTACATGCAGGTATGCACACATGTTTGTGTGTGTGGTATGCAATTGTTGATCTCTGAACTCTTTCTAGACTATGCTCTATGGGATTCTGAGAACAGTGAAGAACCAAGAATGATACTATGTGAGAGAGAAGAAAAAAATTCAGAGAATTTTGGTACGTGCTTGTTTTTAGGGTAAAGGCCTGACTTTTCTTGTGTCCCTTGGAGCTTTATTTTGTTCTGCAGACAAACGATCACTCCACATAACTCTGCATGAAAACTGTTTTTTAAAATGTGTTTCCCTGATCAGATGTTGTAATTTAAATTGGCTCAAATGATCATACACTACTTTTAAAGATGGAAATTGAGATTTATTTTGTCTGGGTATTAACGGTGTAAGTTCAGGACTCGCGGACCACCATGACAGAACCAAGTGACAGGGTGGATATTTTACTTTGGTAATACTCCCTCGTGATAATTTATTAATATACTTTTACTCCATCTGATTTTTTTCTCTCCCTGTTTAATATGGTAAACATATGTAATTCACTTCTCCACATGAATAGAATTTTATCTTGTAGCATAAAATACTGTCATTGGTTTTTCAAAAGCACTTAGAAAATATTAAGTAATCATGAGGGTTATTGCTAATTGCATTGGCTTTAATTTGTCATTTTAAATGTTCTAATTATTTCTTCATGAGGTTATCAGCAAACTCTGAAATAGGACCTCACTGCAAATTAGGCCCTTGGGCCAGGTTATTTATTTTGACCCAAACTTCAGTTGAATATTATGATTAAAAATAACTGAAGAATAAATACATTTTAATAACGGTCTTTAAAACTGGAAAAGTTAAAATCTAAGCAAAATTTAAGAGCAACAAGCACATCTTGTTATATTAATGAAAGTCCTGTCATAATTTCTTGAAGCTGTGGATACTACTGCTACACACATACAGTAATTTGAATATTGAAAATATCCCTTTCCAAGTGCTTTTGAAAAGTTTATGCTAAGTACGTTGAATGAAACTAAGGAGAGTTTGTTCGAAGTTCAGTTTGTTCAGGAAAAATGTTGTAGAGAGGGAGGAGAATTGAAAACAGTTACAAAATATTTCAGTTCTTAGCGTGGTTTGGGAGGTCTTTCTCTCCTTGGCATACCGGGGTGAGCTACCTAGATCCCACTTGTTATTTATACCAAAAATTATCTTTATGAAATACACCAGTCTGCATGATATGGGTCAATGAGAAGAACTTCCAATTTTTAATACTTTCAGCATGCTGTAAATAGAACAAAAACCTATGTGTTAGAACCAAAATAAGATAGCATCCAACCAGTTCTATCTCACTGCAGCCTTCAAGTGAAGGAGTAAAACAGGGATACATACATGAAAATAGGAAAAAAAAATTGAATATTCATGAGTGTACTGGGCCTGAGTTGTAGTCCAGGAAAATTTTCCAAATTCTACTTTCATAATTTGTTGTGGTCACAGAAGTGCTCTCTCAGATATGAGGAGCCCATATGAAATTGTTTTACAGACTGGACGAGCATTTTGTGTGGCATTTGATGTGGAATAGCCTCTACTTGTCCATTTAAGTTTCTTGCCTGATGATGTATTTCACGTTCCAACTTAGAGCTAGGAAGGAATAACCCTTTCACAGGAACGCTTTGTGTGTACATCGACAACGAATGTGTTTTGTTCAGGATTGATTTCTCATATCTTTCACTGACCATAAACAGTGGTGGATGGTCTGTTTCTCATTTTTATGAACAAGGGACAGAGTCTTATCCGTTCCTGGAGGAGAAAGTTGTTTCCAGAAGAGATGTCTTCTTCCTCCATTGGAAAGAAGACTGTGTATAGCAGCGTTTCTGGCAGAAGTTTTATATGTCCCGGGATGTTTTTAGGCAGTGTTGAATCTCCAGTACAGGCAGCACATTTGTGGCACCAGAGACCGAGGAAGGGGTTAGCCATGCTGTCTGTGATCCGCACGTCCCCTGTGAGGCTCCTGTTGGGTGAATGTGGTGGAGATCTGAGCACTGCAGGTGTATCTACATATTATGCCCATGTCTCAGCATCACCAGGATGGTCCTGGGGAGGTCTACAAAGTACTCAAATTGTTTACTGTGCAGTCACATGGCTGCAAGAGAAAGACTTAAGCGGATTGTGATTTTTGTATGATTTCTATATTCCTTAAATTTTATTTTAGTAAGGAATGAGTGATGCAACCTAAGGATTGTAAGAAGCTGGAGAAGGTATTTACATGTAGTGAAAACCTCTTAATTGAATTCCTTTACCCAGTTCTGTGCATTGATAGTTGTCTGGGAGGGTTATTTCTTGCTGCAACTTACTGGACCACAAAAGTGGTTCTGATATTTTGGATTTTTTTTTTTAAAGTCAAGTAGTAGTGGATGGCAAACTGGCTTCTCCCTTATTTCTTTTTTTGTGTATGTGTGTATGTAAACATGTATGTAAATACATGTATATGTGTAACTGATACCAAGCTTGGTGGGGGACAGCAGCAATAGAGGACAGCATTATAACTCAAAACGGTGATAGAAATTGGAAATATGGTCTGAAACAAAAGAATGCTATGCTTAGCATTAGTCAAGACTCATCCACTGGACAAATACAGACTGGGGAATAATTATCTAGATAGCAGTTCCTTGGAAAAAAGTTTTTAGGATTTCAGGTGATCCCAACCAAAGATGAGACATTGATGTGATACTGTGGTAAAAAGTGCAAACATTGGATAATGAAAATGAAGTTTGTTACAGATGTATGAAAATATCTTGTTTCTGTCCATGTTTCATCTGGATTAATATATACAGTTCTAGGCACTTCAGAAAAGATGTGGATGAGCTGAAGAGTCTGTAGAAGAGTAATGGCAGTTATAGTAAGTTTAGAAAATTTGATAGCTTAAAGATGAGAAGAAAGAGATAGGCAAGATAAATCTTCAAATTAATTAGAAAGCTGCGCAAGGTTGTTCACGTTACTCCAGATGGATAGACCAAGAAATAATGGATTTAAATTACAGCAAATCAGTTAAGGCTAGACAGTAGGAGTACTTCGGAGTGTGAGGGGAGCAAAACATTGGAATAGATGCTCTGGAGAGACTGTGGATTCTTCATAAACATAAGCCTTTAAGAACTCTCTGGCATGGGCTGCTGATCCCCCTCTGGAGTAGCACTAGTGAACTAAGTGACTTTCTGCCATCCCTCTCAGCCCTATGGTTCTCTGCCAGTGATCGTGAACTGTTCTTACCCACCTGAGTGGAGGTCAGCCACTTCTACGCATGGTATGTCTTAAGACTTTTAACGTTGTCAGGCTTGTTATGGGACAATCTCTTCATAAAAAGTAACACAATGGTATAAACCCCAGCGATAGATTTGAACAATATAGTGACCACTTTAATAAACCAAGTTCTATGTAGAGTACTAACTGCTGGGGTAAGTGCCATATTTCAGTATATCATGAATGAGCTGCTCAGTGCAATGACTTGATTAATGAGATGAGGCTAAAATTAATTCCCCTGAATTGGTCTGTAAAGGCCTTAAACACTGAGGAGCACAGCTCCACTCTGGATACCAGAAAATCCAACTTTTCCCGTCACTTGGTCCAGAAGGTAGATGAGATAAGAAAGCAGCTTTGGGAAAATGTCATGTCTTAAGAAGTTATCACCAGCAATTTTACCTGTACTATCCTCTGGTTAGGGCATCGAATCTAGGGTCAATAAATCTACTGAATAGCAAGTGGGACAACTCCAAACTCCAACATGCAGAATTATGCTCGATGGAAATTTAATCGTAACACAGAAAATACAAACTGAAGGAGCAGAAATATTATTTGATTCTTATAGTTCATGTACTGATACTGGTGCTCAGTGCGGCACTTGACTCTAGAGGAGAATCACCACCACCATCATTGTTAAGGCTACTGATCTACTGGTCATGGTGTAGCTCTTTGTGCACAATGGATTTGTACTTGGATGACGTCTAA
This sequence comes from Rhinoptilus africanus, assembly GCA_013400135.1. Classification (NCBI taxonomy): domain Eukaryota; kingdom Metazoa; phylum Chordata; class Aves; order Charadriiformes; family Glareolidae; genus Rhinoptilus; species Rhinoptilus africanus. The sequence goes on along the minus strand of VXBO01001309.1, from coordinate 47,165 downwards.
TGCTTCTTTATCTATATTTGCATGTACTGCTTTACTGTGTCCTGGGAAAACTGCTAGTAGTTTCAATGGCTTTGCTCTTGTTCAGTTCTTACTGCAGTTCTAGCCTCTGACATACGATGTTTCTAGTTTTATGCGATATAATAGATTTTAATATCTTCATGGTCACTTTGAGGTAATCCTCTGTTCATTCTTCTCTTACCTAGGACTTCTTCAATGCCTTTTTCAGTGTATCTGCTTTCTCTCTCTGATATTTCATCCCGGAATTTGCCAATAGTGTGTCCTTGGACTTTTGGGGTTGGGGTTTTTTTTCCATTTTTTGCCGTGTTTCCAGGTGAGTTAGCCACTTGCGTTGCTGTTACTGTTATGGCTATACAGATGACTTGTAAATTGCAGACGACACCAAGCTTAGTGGTGTGGTTGACATGCCTGAGGGATGGGATGCCATCCAGAGGGATCGGGACAGGCTTGAGAAGGTGGCCCATGTGAACCTCATGAGGTTCAACAGTGCCAAGTGCAGGGTCCTGCACCTGGGTCAGGGCAATCCCTGGTATCAATACCGGCTGGGGGATGAAGGGATTGAGAGTAGCCCTGAGGAGAAGGACTTTGGGGTACTGGTGCATGAAAAGCTGGACATGAGCCAACACTGTGCACTCCTAGTCCAGAAAGCCAACAGCATCCTGGGCTGCATCAAAAGAAGTGTGACCAACAGGTTGGGGGAGGTGATTCTCTCCCTTTACTCTGCTCTCATGAGACCTCACCTGGAGTACTGTGTCCAGCTCTGGAGCCCTCAGCACAGGACAGAGATGGACCTGTTGGAGCGTGTCCAAAGGAGGGCCACAAAGATGATCAGAGGGCTGGAGAACCTCTCCTATGAGGAAAGGTCTGAGAGAGTTGGGATTGTTCCAGGGAGACCTTACTGCAGCCTTTCAATACTAGAAGGGGGCTTACAAGAAAGATGGGGGCCAATTTTTCATCTATTGCGATAGGACAGGAGGTAATGGGTTTAGACTAAAAGAGGGTAGATTTAGTCTAGATATAAGGAAGAAATTTTTTACAATGAGGGTAGTGAGACACTGGCAGAGGTTGCCCAGGGAAGTGGTAGATTCCCCGTCCCTGGAAACATTCAGGTTGAACAGGGCTCTCGGCAGCCTGATCCAGTTGAAGATGTCCCTGCTCATTGCAGGGAGGTTGAACTAGATAACCTTTAAAGGTCCCTTCCAACCAAAACTCTTCCATGATTCTATGATATATCTGTCTTTCCACTGATGTTATTGCTCCTTCCATCCAATCCTGTGTCTCAGGCTGGATCTGTAACATGATGTCTTTTAATTATCATTTCAAAACAGAACTCTATCCACTTTTTTTTCTATCACAAATGACAAGAACATTATCCTTCTTGTCACTCACATTCAGTGACTCAGGGTTATATTTTACTCTTACTTTCCTCATGCTTCATACATCCTGACCAGAACCAGCTTTTGCACCTTCTTTTTTTTAATACTATTCAGATCCATTTTTTTCCTTCAGTCCTCCTGTTAAATTTCATATTTAGACCTTCTTGCCTCTGTCCTAACTTTTGCAATTTCAGTCTTTCTTTCTTTTTATGTTGGTTTGCAAATCAGATGTTGCCTCCCTTAAAGCAAAGTGTAGTCAGTGAGTTTCTTCTTTTAGTCTGCTTACATTTTCATATCTCCTTTTTTTGTATTCTTCTCAAGGCCTCTTGCCTCAAATTTAAGCTGCTTGCAGAGCTTTACATGAGTGCTTTCCAAATGTGGTGAACAGTCCAGTAATAGATTGTGAGGGGGTGGAAAATGTCTGTGGAACCAAATGAAGTATCAGTGCTACATTGATGTTGTTAGAGGAAGTGTGCTAGGTCCAAAAACTCAGGAAATTGATCTTGGAACTTTGACATTTGTAGATTTTATTTTTTTTTCTATCATCAAGTTTTTATATTATGCCTGCTTATTCTGCTTTGCCAGTACTTTCAGACTTGTTCTCATATTTGGAGGCAATTTCTCTCACAGTTATATTTTATTTTCCACAGTTTTGTACCCATGAAGGAACCATGGAAGAACCATGAGCTCATCAAAAAAGCTTCTGCTGCGTTTGCTCATGCGTCCTTCCAATAGGCCCACTTCTGCCTTCTTGCATGCATCAATCAAAACTTTCCGCATACACAATTTGCTTTTATTGTTGTCTTTACTTTCCAGTAGCAGTTCTGTAGTGTTTTCTCATTAGATTTTAGGATTATTTAAACTCAAACCGTCCTTTAAAGTGTCTGAAAAGCATCCTGCAGTAGTGAGACTGATGTACACAAAACTGAAATAAATTCATTTTGCAAGGTAGCAGTCATCTTTTCTGCATTCTGAACCTTCGTTCTTCCATTCTAGCTTCCATTAAGGCATGACTTTTTCTGTTGAAAGGCAAAATCTACAGCCTGCCTGTGAGGCCACGATTAATTCCACACTATCTCTCTTTTATAGTACAGCTGGCACCCTACCCTCGGGAGAACAAGCTCATCACTTCTACCACATGCTTGTTCTCTACCAGTTCAGGCAGCAGGAGTCCTAAGTTAGCTATCAAATATTGGTCTTGCCCATGGCAGCGCAGAGCATTCGACAATGCCTCTGGGCCAGCTGAAAATAATTTCTAGCACAGTTGGAGTGAAACTACAGAGGTGTAACATTCAAAGGCATGCGAGTCCCGAGGAGGTGGGATTCAGTGTTCTCCCCAGCAATAAACAAAGATTTGCAAAATCAGTAAAATAAAATAAAAATAGTACAGTGTTAGCTGAGCTTTTTATGAATATAAGTGTAAGAAATAAAGAAACTATCAGTGGTTGTAGATAAATTGTATTTCTGATTTTTCAGAGGTCACATACTTCCAATACTGAATTGTCTTAACTTCACTTATTTTTTAATAATATTTTTCATGTACATGTGTATGTATTCTTGCTATAGCACTTTCATATACTTCATCTGCTTACTGCAAATTCTCATAAAGACTTCCAGTCAGGTGTTTATTAAAAAGACAAAACAATTAGCCATAAGCAGGTAAACTGAGGCACATCATATAAGAGAGAAGCTTGCTAGTGGTATAGGTAATTCTGTTATTTGTATGATGTTACTTTGTATTTGCTCTAACCTTCTGAGAGATGTCACTTGCAGAAAAGGAATACTTCTCAAGAGATTTCTTTGTCCTTAAAACTGTTAACGCTGTCCAAGAGCAGCATATCTACCTATGCTTATACCCACCTTTGCTGCACTTTCCTGTCCTTCCGCTTAGATGGAAATACTGAAGTGGTTCCTTTGCCTTCTCAGTATAACTCTGAATGTTTTCAAAGCATGGGGTTTTTAACTTTGTAGAGTTTTATTCAACTGAGCGTATGTCATAGGCAATTCTTCTTGGTCTTCAAATTTCTTTAACTGACTAAAACTTGCTCTCTGCTTTTGAGGAATTTTGAAGAGTGGGAAAGCTGCCTTCTCTGTAGTGTGAGCCTGCTGCCATGCAGTACTTTCAACTTCCTTGTCATCCTATTACCATAGTAGTTGGTGGCGTTTTTCTAAGTGTTGTCTAGACCATTATTCCATGAAAAGAGAGAATCTGGCTCTCATTAGGCCCCCAATTGATGGGTAACTCTGTTGTGCTGATTGTATTGAATCTTTGTGCTGTAAGCATCGAGTAGTGATAGACAATGGCACTAGATTTTTTATAACGTAATAGTATTAGGTGCTGTAATATGGAAGAGTGGCAGTTTTGGGACTGTGGTTGTATGTGAGGGTCTCTATCTCCTTTCTTAAAACTCCTTCTTCACCTCATCTGAGTTGATCTTACTGGAGAACCAGAATCTGTCCAGACAGGACTTCTCTCTCTTTCTCTCTCTCCCTATTGGATCCTGTTTCTCAGCACACAGCACTGTGTTGCGCACTGAGTGAGGACGTTTGCAATTCATGGCTGCCCCATGCAGCTCCATCACCTTTCTGGGGAGAAAGAGACATCTGCAGGGCTTGGTGGGCATTGGGACCCTAGTTCTTTCCCTTTGAGCTGTCTGGAGCCAGGTGAGTGATGCAGGCACAGGCTGAGGTGGAGAGGAAAGTCAAAGGACTGGAGGCAGAGGGACAGAAGAACCAAGCAGCACAGTGTTGGCTAAGGCAAGGCCACTAAAGGCTGTGTGGGGCAGTGCATGGGTCTGTTATTGGCCAGTATCAGGCCAGTTTTGCTATTCAGTGTTGTTTGATGTGTAAGGACATAATCTAAATGAACGCATTTGGATACATTTAGCATCAAGATGCTTCTGTGTTAGCTAGTATATCGCCTTTTACTAACATCTATCTGGTACAAATGCAAACACAATCTGCTCATTTCACGGAGGTTGTCACATATTCATGAACTAAGAAGAGCTTTTGGACGTTTGCTGATTCTAAATTTGACTGTGGTCGGAGGTTAAATGTTGAGAATTCTGTCATGTGTTGGTCCATCTGGTTCTCAGTTATTTTTATGACAAAACAATATATGGTAATTACATACTATTATTGTTTGATAATAGTATTAAAGTATTCTGTCAAAATGGTTATTAAATCTCTGGATCTGGAAAGTGTGTTTCCCTCACAGGAAGAACTGTCTTTCTTTAGAAATTATGGATTCGGTACATTTTATGAAGGAAACCCCTATTGGCTATATCCATGCTTTGTTTCAGTGGCACGCAGTATGCATTTTGAAGCTCACAAAATGTTTGTCCTTATCCCTGTAGCTTCAAATCTACTAACTGGGGGCTTTAGTATTTCAATACTGGCAGTTCTTCCTTTTTTTGCCTTGGTCATATAGCAGCTGTACTTCTGCACTTTTGCAACGTTCTTCAACAGGAACAAACCTACTCTGAGGAATCCTTGTTCTAGGAGTTTAAGTCAAGTATCTCAGGCCTTTATTTTATACATATTTTTGGAAGGCTCTTTTGTTTAGCTACTTCAGTTTTAAACTCTAATTTAATTACCTTTCACTGCCATTAATCTTTTAAATTAAGATGTTGCAGATGTTTGCCCTATCTCAAAAATTTTTTGTTCATGGAAATTCTCAGTCTTATTTTTGTAAAATATCACATGTGTCTACCTTGTTCTTTTTTTGAATATTATTATTGATGAGTTTTGGTTTCTTTATTAATCTATACCTGCATGCTAGCAAAGTCATCCCTGAAGTCATTACTTAATTTGTTCCTCCATTATGCTGACTTTGTCCAGAAAGATGAAATGTGTCTGCAGTCATTGTTGTAATAAACTTACTGATTAAATAAAAGCTCCAGCTAAGAGTCTGTGAAATAGTAAAAAAGATTTGGAATTTTGGATAAAGGGGGAAATTGAAGTTCCCTGCTCAAAACTTACTGAATGTACTAAAAACATCAAATGGCGTACTTAGGAGGTTTTGTCTTAAAATATTGTTGTTATAGGCATGCTCAGCAATAAGAAAACTTTTTTGAGCTGTTTTTGTACCAAAGAATAATATATGGAGAGCTAAGTAAAACAGCTGTGATACAGACTCACAGTGCGATTGCAGGATTAATAACTGTAGACTGAAGTTCAGTCCCTTCTGCAATTGTGTGTGTGAGAGTGAATGTGTGTGTGCGAGTGCTTGTGTGTGTGCGCTTAAAACTGAAAGGCTTTATTTATTTATTTCACTTTCTTTTCTTTTCTGCTTTTCATATAGAAAATAAAAAAAGACCCTTTGGACTTGAAGCAAAGACCCCAAGCAGCATTCTGATTTGCCTCTCTCAGAGTCCCTACTGTATTTATTTTCCTGAAGGTTTTTTCCTTCCTTTCTTTTTTTAATAAACACTTATAAAACTATATTGCTTGAAGTTGCTATCCAGCCGAAATACCTGTGAAAATCTTACCTGCCTTGAGTACCTATGTTCCCTTGCTCCTCTGTTCATTTCTTCCCTGCTTTTTTTGTAGCATTATATTTTCCTCTGCCTATAACGTTTTCTGTACTTCTAAAAAAACATTGTCTTGAAGGCTCTGATCAGCTTCATTTATTATGCAGTTATAAGTAATGTGGAGACTCAGTATGAGATAATGGCTGAATCGTGGATCAAGTTCAGTGTGGAACACATACTCCTGCCAGGAGCAAGAAGATGTCATCAGGAAGTTATACTTTGGAAGAGGCACGACAGCACATCTAGGATTCTTATCAGTTTTGATACTGTGTGAATTGGCTACTGATAGCCAAAAGAAGATTGAACCTTTGGGTGATTAAAAAAGGAGATCCGATGAAAGGCAGCAATATGTGGAGCGTGAGACAGTAAGTCTACTGTCTACCATATAGGTCCAATTGAAAAGCGACTATATGGGAGGATGAGATAGCACCTTCCAGGGTTGAAGGTTTACAGAGGCATAGCTTTAAATTTTGGGTTACATGGGAAGTGTTATAGAGGGAGGCAAGATTTAATTGTGAAATAGGCCATCAGCTAGGGAGTAACCGTTCTGCATAGGAAATCTTCAGATTGCTCTTCGGCAAATATTGTCTGAGTAGATCCAAGCAACTGAGACCAAACATCGCACCAATGTTTTAAAATGGGAGTATAAATGCATGTAAATGCATGCCCACAATTTAGATGTTTTTATCAGATTTTTTTGCACATAGTTTTTGCTGGCGATCGGTTTGGTTGTGGGTATTTGCTGATGGTACTGAAGTCAGTAGCCTCAGTCAGCTGGGCTTTACCTGCCTGAAGTCTCACAGAGCTGTGGGGATGCCTTTCAGTTCACTGCCCAGGTATGGCATGGAGAGCAGGAGGAAGTGTTAGAAGCTGTAACTCCATCATCTATAATGCTTGGGGAGTAATTACCACTATCATTACCACTATCCATTTTATTCCATTTTTCAAGTCTGAAAGTATGACCTCATTATGATACCTCAGAAAGCTAAAAATCCCAAAATTATTACAAAAAAAAATGTAGCAAATGTCCATTTAGTCCTTATTTTTCATCTTTGTTTTTTAAAATGCTTTTAGTTGTTAGTCTGTTCTCCATACGTTTATACCCTTGAAAATGCTTTTATACCATTAGTCTTTCTCTCCAGCTCTGTTTTCCCCTAATACTGCCTTTTGCATCCTCACCTCTTTCTTTATTCTCTTTGAAGAGAAACTGATTGTCATTCGGATGACAAATGATCTGTGCCATCAGTCAGTTTTCAGTTGTGTGTTTTCCTGGATTCAATAAGCTTAAGTCGTTTTTGTTGCTTTTTAAAAAATTCCTGCAGTCTTTTCTTTCACCATATCTCTAAAGATCCCTGATTTGATCAGTCTGCAAAATCTTTTAAAATATTGATACATAATTTTGCCATAGAACCTGTGTTCCTTTAGCCCTAAGAAGGGTTTGCAGCAGCACTGTTGACGATAGGACTGTGCCCTCCTTCCCCTCATACGTTTTTTTTTTGGAGTTACCTTTTTGAATGGCTTGTTTTTCTGCAAAACTTCAAAAGTAAATTTAAATTATTTTAATTATATTTTGAAGGTTTTAGAGATTATTGTAATTTCTGTAGTTTTTTATAGCTATATATGTTCTCTATAGAATAATACTTATTTTTAAAGTTTGGATTTTAAAAAAATCCCAAAAGAATCTAAGATACATATGCATACCTGTATTTTGTAAATTTAAAACTGATTAAAAAAATATCCATACTCTTAGAAGACTACCAAATTTCCATTCTAACTTAAAGTTGCATGTTAGTGCCATGTGCCACGATGAGGTTAAACTGACTGTGATCAGAAGTGACTGATATGCTGGGGAAAGCAGACATTTTTGAAGAGCTGTGTAAAGCTGTAAATATTTCATATTGTCCTTTACCAAGTATTATTTGAAAAGCTGCCATCTGCATTTTTAATGTGTTTGGTTAGAGTCTAATTTTATGTCAAGTCCTGATTAATTGAACCAACTTTGTGGGGATGTGTTGCAGGTAAGTAAAGATTAAGACTACAGAGATTCAGTCGAAAATTCTACAGGAGGGGTTTTTAGTCAGATGCTCTTTTAAGCTAGGCTGATGAAAGCGTTACTGGTTACCCAAACACATTGGTTTATGGAACAGATGTGAGGTTTATAATGCGGAGGCAAAACACGTTTTAACTGATTTGATGCTGAATACCAGAAGTAGCTGAGTTATCAGATGTACATGGAAGACCTGTATTTTTAATATTTCTGCTTTTATGTAGGTAAATTTGTCAGGGAAAACATATCCCAATGGAGATCCTTGAATAGTGCAACAGTGTTTCAATGCAGGACTACTAAATGAAATCAGTGATCAAACTAGGAAGCTGGGTATTTGCAACTGCTGGGCAAATGGTGCAAAAATGTGTAGATTCTAATCTTTCTTTGTAGATTTCTAATCTTCTGCCCTGCCATGGCCACTTCTTGGAAGGTCTTCTAAAGGTGGCATGGATAGAGTCTTTAGTAGTGTAAAATTCATTCTGCATTATCATGTGCTGTTCTGGCTACAGCTATGAGCAGCACTGCTGACACTGTGTTATGATGGCCTAGCAGAGAATAAAGCAAAAGCTCATATTATCAGAGATAATAAGTGGATGGTTTTCTGTGCTGGAAGCAGTAAACACATTGCTTGTTATGTGAAGATCATTTTCTGTGTTGGTTTTTTTTTTAGTTTTTTTTTTGTTTTTTTTGTTTTTTTTTTTTAAATAAAGTTGCCACAGGACAGAAGCATGAAGATCAAAAGTCTTATATTAACAGAGATGTGAAGGAAGTATTTTATTGCCTTCTCAACTTTTTAAAAGAAAACACAACTTCAGTAGTTTCTATTTACAAGGAAAAATTGTATATTCTCGCTGCCTAATTCCAGGTGCCTGTACTAGCAGGCTAGTATACATAAAATCTGTTAAGTCCCTGGAGAGAGACAGGCTCCTTCAGAAAGCACTTCAGATAACTGTAGGGTTCTGTAGTAAATCTCTTCAGACCCTTCATAAATGTCCGTTGACTGTTCAGAGGCTTCTCTTGCTTAATGTCATTTGGGGACCTAAATTGGTCTGATCTCGTTCTAGATATGTTGCAGATGGCCTAAGATAAGGATGACAGAGGTTCGACACAAGATGACTAAAGCCACTAGAGCCACTTTTGGTCAGATGTCATTTTAGACTGGACTGCTGATCCTACTTCATGCTGATCAATATTTGTGAATATACTTGGTGCTTTGAATATCTTGAAAAGAGTTGAAAACCAGCTTTGCCTATCATGATTTCAGCGTGATTTTAGCTATGCTGGAATTATTACTTGAGAACAAATACTTGGCTTTTATGTGAACTTGGCCAATAAAATGTTTGTATCAATTCATATTGCCTGCTTATAGTTATGAAGCAGGAATTTTCAGTAGAAATTTATAGAAATTCTCCCTGGGAAAGCATGAGGAAATGATGTGTAGAACTAAACTGCTGTCCCCCGTGCTGCAAGACATGGAGACCTCACTGTAGTATTTTTATCAGATGCTGGGTCTTACTTAAGTATTCCAGAAGCATGAACCTATAATTTCTATTTAAATTTTGTATTAGTTCCAAAAAGATGCTGCACATGTCCATAAATATTCTGTTGAGCTGTATCTGGACAGTGTTGATCAGCGAGATTGATTATTACTGAAAAAAGAACTACTATACCGAGAGTCTGAGCAATCTCTGCTAGGTTTCGATTCCGGGTTAGCCTTTATTTTTCCACCCAAATTAATGTTTTTAGTGTGTAAATGGGCACCAAGTCTAATGCCTGGCTGAGACTGAACCCTTGTGTCTTACGAACTTAGACCACCGATCATGCTTGTGCTCCATACTGCTTTCACAACATAAGGACCTAAGAAAGTATAGTGTAATCTGCCACCTATTTGAGAAGCACTAGGGAGTGACTGGATGGGATTCTGGCATCTGGCTTTTCAGTGTAATTTACAAAAGTTTTGAATTGCTGTATATGTTTTCAAGTAGTGATAAATATTATTGGTGTTTATGAACTGTTGATATGTAATTATGATGAAAGGAAGATTTTAATTCAGTTGTCTTTATTTAACTAAGTTAAATGTTAAATAAAATAAAGTGAACACCAGAATTCTAAAAAAAAGCTCTAAAAAGTTTTCCCATTTTGTGCCGTTAAAAGGTCTTGGTCTGAGGCCCAACATAATCCTCCAAACACAACTGTTTTCCAGGCCATGATGCCCTCAGGTGCTTCACTCTCACACCTTTTTGTCATTTTTTTTCTTCACTACAGTGCTCAGATATGGTTTATTATGCCCTTTACCTAACTGCTCTCTGTATTGTGCAGACCACATCTTAGTACTTGTGCTATTTCCCTTCTGTTTTCACATCCTGCATGCTCATACTGTAGCATAAGGAGATAATTGAACTCATGTTGCACCACGTTTTGTGTGCGGCTTTTTCTAAAGGCTTTGTGTGCCTCTTCTGTTGAGATAAGTCTCAATTTTCTTCCTCCCTAATGACTACATTGAGGATTTTCTAAGAGTGCAGTGACAATGCACGTGAAAGAGCTCTCAGTATCTGACTGATGACACTTCAGCAGCTAATTGCTCATAGAATTTTACTTCATGAAACGGTGCATACACCTGTTTCACTCAATACATTACTTCGGAAATCTACAAGGTGAGTGAAGCTTTGCTGAAATGTATGAGATATATTCCAAAAACCACAAGCGCAATTGGAATTTATAAGGATCTGCTCTGAATGGTTCCTTTTTCTCCCACTGTAAACTCTAACGGTAGTAGATATTACTGACAGAGCGTGTTTATGAAATTTCTTAAGTTTTTACATTATTTTGCTTCATTTGTCATTCTGAAAGATAGTTTTTGCTTTCACTGAAAATGACAGACAAAAGTACTGACTTTTTTTTTTACTTAAGAAAATCATCTGATTATTGTGAAATCCTGTGGAATTATGAAATATGCTGAGTTCAGTTTTTGAAAGGATCCTGAGAATCAAGGTGGTGAGTTACTTCATGAGAGAAGAAAAGAAAGGATAGGGCAAATGCAGTCCAGCAAAAGTTGAGAAAATACCACCTGTCTGAGAGACACTTTTTCTGATAATTTGAAATGGAGCTCATATAATTTTAGCATTTCTTGGATATGAAAAGATACTACAGTAACTCTGCTTGTTCAAGTGTGGCTTTCTGTAGCTCAGTGGATACTCTAGTTCATGCAGCCATTGTGCAACACAGTATGTTGACTTCAGGGATACAGAGATTTGTGGGGCAACAGCATTGGGCATAGCTGTATTTTTTACTTTTACCAGAGCTTTCCATGAGACGTCTTTGTATTCTGGTCCTATTGCCACCACTCTTCCCACTCTCCTTAGTCTGTCGTGTTGTTGCTGGTTTCCACTAGACACACCAGTTGCAGAAGTGAGAACATACAATTTTTGAGTGTAGTGGAAGAAATATGACAGACCTATTTTGCTCCTTGTAGGGAAGGAATGGAAGAAAATGGAAGGCAATACTCAGGCAAGAGTATGTGATTGGAGTACCCAACCTGTTCCCGACAGAATCCTATATTAAACTTTTGAGCTCTACTGACTTTTACAGCATGTGCAGACTGATAGTCCCAGGAATAAAACAGATCATGGGAAAAAATAAAAAGGGAGCCTAAAAGCTGTTGTAATTATAGTTCACCTGCTTGAAGCTTTAGTGATTTGGAAAACCCCGGTTTTGATGCCTGTACTAATGATGCATCAAAATACCTAAACAAATATTGCGTGAAACATAACAGTGAAACGGAATGTTTTTCTAGCATAGCAACTCTTAAGTCTACCATTTTTTGTGCAAATGTGTCATGTAACCTCCAGAAATTCACCTGCCTTCTCCCTGAATGTCCCGCTAGCTCCTGCCATGTCAGCCCTCTCCTTCCTCCACCACAGTAGCTTACAGAGGTTGAAGTTTCTGTTCTTACTCCCCAGGCGTAGGAAGAAAAGTAGGTGCTTCTAAAGAGGTGATGGGGACAGAGAGAGACAGTGTTAACGGTAGTAGCTTGAAACCTATAATTCTTTGCAAACCAATGAAAATGTGAACTACTTCAAAAATTGAAAGGGATTTGTCTGGTGCAAAAACCATGATGGGAGAAAACAGAAGTTTAGGAAGTGTTCAACCAATGTGCTCTTCAGTAGTGCTATTTTGAGTGCCAAATCCTTAAGGAGTGCTCCTGTTGCCAGATGAGGAGTCTATTTTGTAATGGACTGAAGGCAATGTCTTCATACCACTGTATTTAGTGAAGCTTATATGAGACTTAAGAATGTAGCAGAGATTTAAGTGATCTGAAATAGATGAGGCATATTTGTGTATCTCTGCTCCCCACCACCCCCTTCCCTCCCTTCCTTTCTTCCTCTCTTATCTTCCTCTCCCTCTCTTTCTTTCCTTCCCTCTCTTTTTTTCTCCAGCCTAGAAAGACGGTATTGGGATAAGAATATCAGGTTCTAGCTAGTCTAATCTAATAGACTTCTTGGGCTGTCCCAAGAAAAGTTGCTGAAGACCATCAAGTTCTTGAGTATCTCAGTACTTTCCGTAGTAGAAAACAAAGGCTGCTGTCTTGCCAGTGAACATGCTACATGAATTACTGGGTCTTTTCCATGTTTATGTGCTGCAATTTTATTTACTGCTAGGCAAAGAGATATGTTTTCCTTCTTGTGGAATCATATTTCCTTTAAAAGAAACATGCCTATATGTACCATATTTTTTTTTCACAGATGAAATTTCTTATTCTTTCATGTTGTCCTCTTTATTGAGAACTGGGAGCAATTAAGAGGTGAAACAGGTTTAGTAGATCATTCAATATACTTTAACAATGCATATTTTTCCTCCCTTATATGGAGCAAAGCACAAGTAATGACAAATAAAGGATCTTTGTATATAAAACTTGTTACTAGACAATGTTAAATTATTTTTCTCATTAAAATTTTATTACAATATCTCTCCTTTCTCTATATATGCTAATATTCGACATGAATTTGTGTGAATTCCTGTGAATTTGTGTGAATTTGTGTATTGTCCTCAGAATTTAGTACTGGAAGGTTTCTTCTGAGTCACTAAGGCTGATTTTTGTTATCACAGCTGTAATACCATATTTTTTTCTTTGCAATTGCTTTTAAAAATTTTATATAAAATCGTAACTGGATTTAACTTGCGTAACCCTTTATTTACAGCCAGAAGTCCTGTTGCAGTTTGCGTGAACCTGTGAGGGAGAAGTACATCTTCAACCTTCACACTGGTTTCAAGAACAGTCATAGTTGGAAGTACACTGTGATTTTTAGATTTGAGCTTTTACAAATGTTAGTATCCTTCAAAGTAAGTTAAACTGAATGCTAGATTTCTTTCAAATGTCGATTTGGGAAATTCTGATGTGATTTCCAGTTTTTCATCTAGGGGCATTGATTGTCCAGTAGCTTGTTCTCTGGTACTCATATCAGGCATACATAGTCTTTGTGGGTATGGCTTAATTTTACTCTTTAATGTCTTTGAGATTGTATGGGTAAAACTGAGCAGAATTTATCCATCACATATGTTCAGCATAGTCTGATGATGTTGCAAAGTAAGTGTGCCTACTTTTTGAGAAATCTCTTTTTTTCCTACGGTTAAAAAATGAATATAACACATTACTTTTTAAATGTTCTTACTGAACCCATTATTCTTTCTGTGCATTTTACAAATAGGATGTGATGTTTTGAGTATGCTTCAGGCTTCAGTAGTTTGTATAATGTTCTATTTTCTGCAGCAAAAGCATGTCAAGGTGATCTCTGTGGGTGGTTAATATTTTCTGGAGTTTATTCTTCAACCATGAAAATATGCAAAACTGGAGAGCTTGATGGTATGTCATATATTTAGGTATAAGATATATATTTTTTTCAATTTTGTCTTCATTAAAAATAACAGAAAAAAATCACAAGTGTAGTAGTATATACTCTTTGTTCATGGGTGAACGCAGCATTTGTCACTCATGACTTGTGTTTGTGGTTATGCTGGTGAGCAATTCTTGTGATAGCTTAGGTTGTAATTTTGTGACAGTATAGTGTAATTGTGTCATATAAATGGAATATTTAAAAACATAATGTTCAAAATCATAGAAAATCATAGAATGTGGGGGAAAATTTCTCAAAATGTTTGCATTTTAGCAGAAATACTCTTGATTTTTTTGACAGGCTTTAAGTATTATTTTACTTGTTTTCAAATGTAAGTATTTTTAAAAACAATTATGGAAAGCAGCAATAAAATCTCTATAGAAGAAATATATAAACATTGTAACAGTATTTGAATAGGGAAGAATTATTAGAAATCTGATTATTAAAGAACAGAATGAGGCAAAAGCTGAACACAAGTAAGGAATGCTGTCAGTACTGTTACAGTAGTAACAAGAAAAAAATGGAAATGAAAATGCCAAATATATCCATATACATAAATGCATTTGATTTATAAAAAAGGGATATTGAAAAAAGCTACTGAGCGTTTCAATTAAATGCATACTTTTTTTTTCTTTCAAGACTAAAGCAAACATATAAGGAAATTAACTGTTACTAAGAAATAATAACGTGCCTGCCTGCTGATTGCCTGCTGATACCATGTTTAATCATTGCTTCTGTATTTTTTCTGGTTTTGTTTCCTTTAGTCTCTGTCTCTGGGAAATTGTATTTCTGCTGTTTGTATAGCATATAGGAGAAGTGAGTCTTTAGTTGTAAATGGGAACTCTGAATGTTTTTCAGGTATATCTTACTGAGGCTATCCTCTCTGCTACAAGGAAAAGATCCAAAAGGTATCTGCAGCAGAGATCTTTTCATATTTCACTTACCGTTCCTGGCAGTTTGATTTACCTCATTAAAAGACTGGAAAAGCCACTCGGAGTACCTCCAAGCTCAGGGTCTTTATTCTCAATGAGAATTTTGTTCTTTGGAGCTCAGGCAATTTGCAGAATCTGTGAATCACTTTGGTGCACACCTCTGGGCATCATAAGGAATATCATACTAATGTTCTCCAGCAAGAGGCAAAGCAAAGCAAGATCTTTACCTTGTAGAAAGAGTTAATCGGGCTGTAGAAGAGCTGCAAATACATCAAAACCAGAGAATACATCTATGCTCAGCTTCTGGTGCTTATCTCTGAGAACATCGTCTTTTCAAGAACATAGTTTTCAGAATCAGAAAAAGGAAGCTAAGGACTAGGTCCAGTGTGATACCTTTTTTTTTTTGGCAATCACTCTCCACACAACCCTTTCACTTCTCCAGGTAGCAGGACAACTACATCTTGTACCTTAGAACAGGTTTACACTCAGCGTTCTAGTCTTATCCCTTTCTCATACCATAGGTAGAATGTGAAATTTGCTGTAAGCCTACCTACCCAGCAGCTCTACCGATATCAGCGCTAGGCAGAGTTAAGTGAGGTGCTTGTAGTCCTATGTTCTTATTCCTGGAATGACAGTAGTAGCTCTGGTTCCTTACATGCATTTACCTGTCACAGATCCCTCATCTCTTACTGCTGCTCTTCAGTCTGAAGTTGGGGAAGGTCACTACAATGACGTAGTTAATGCTACAGGAGTCCACAAAACAAATGCCCTGTGTGAAACAGCTTCAGCTGATGGCATTACAGAGAATGAGCTTTCTAGATACTCTGTTTTTGCAGTTAGGTACTGGATGCCCCGAGGTGGAGCAGGGTGATCTGTGGCTGATTGGCAGCAGCAGCCATTTGGCTGATCAGGTTCCACTGAAAGAGTTAGTTGGTCCTTTTCCATCCTTTGTGACTGAGGTTCATGAAGATATTTAAAAAGAAAGGCAAAGTTTGCTTTGGTTAGGAATTTGATCTTACCGTCAAATCTTATTTCATGCAGCTGGTGTGCTGGTATCCTCACGTTCTGTTAGCCATGATGACAGCTTTTATTGGTAGCTGTCTCATTTTTGTGAGAAGATTGGAGGTATCTACTACTGACAGGAGATGTATCCTCCCCTCTCTGATAGCGGTGGCTTCCTCCTGCTCCCCATCCCATCATCATGTCCTGGAGGCAGAGATTTCATTGAGGACTATCCCAAGTTCCTGTTTATAGTTATGGGCTGCCAGAAGCCGCTTGTTGATGCACTGTAGAATGCTCGGTAGGAAAATGTGACTTCAGAAATTCTAATTATACTAGATGAGTTGCTTCTCTTTGTGCTACAGTAACTTTATTATTTCTTCTAATATATGGTAAGTTGTCTTGTTACATTGTCTCCATATATCTCTAAACTGCCTTGTGTTCAGAGAGACTACACAGAGTCCCAGAATACAGCTGATGTTGATGGATATTTCAATGTATAGCAAAATATTTCCATCAGTGAGGGCATAATGGCAGCTGCAGATTTTTGTCAGTATATTGTTTGATTGCTTTTCTAATTGCAGAATTATAATGACAGTCAAAAATGGAAAAATATTATGAGTCAATCTAACAGCACATCTTATTTCAGAAATTCCTGTGTGCAAACATTTCTGGTTTGTGTAGGCGTTGTAAAATTTGGGTGCATAAACAAGTTATTAGAAACACACTTTAAAATTCAATAAATGTGATATATGCTAAAGTTACTAATCTGTAAATGGCGATAAGTAGATCATTATTTGTCCTGGCCATCTGAATTTTTTACATTATCTGGAGCTGGTGATATAATGATGATAAAACAGAGTGTCACAAAAGGAGAGGAGAAATGTGGAAACAGTAGAAAATGTATCTTCCAATTGTCTAAAACTTTTTTTAAGGAAAAGTATCTTTCAAAAAATTTTGTATACCTCACTTCTATGGGAATTTCGAAATTGATAACTGTAGCTACTAAATGAAACTGTAGTGCTGTACTTTCACTTCGTGCAATAACCAAAAGCAGTCTAACAATTCAAATCACCTGTTGCTTTATGATTTTCTTCACATATGACAACATAGAAGTGCACTAGGAACACTAAATTTAAACTTATGTTGGAATTAACATTTAATACCAACCAAAATCCCTCTATTTTACACTTCAGTGATTGAAAGAGAAAAAGCAGAAATAGCCATAGTAATTTTGGTCAAAGCTTATTGACTTCAGCAATGAAAGAGATTAAAAATATATTGCAAATATATTTTTTTGCTGCGTGCCAGTGAACACTGTTCCAATACCTATCTGGCATGTGAGAAAATAAAGTTCAATTTATCAGCAAAATTTGTGTGTTTGCTTTGCAATTAGTGTACACATATTAGCATGTATTTTTTATGAATTAGTTGGGGTAAAGTTTCAATGGATCATATAGAGAGTTTGGCGTCAGGAAGGTGATTTATAAATTCATGATAAAAATAAGTGGATAAGATGCAAAAAGAGCAACGGTAAGCATGGAATTCTTTGGTTAAGCCTCAGATGAGCTTCCAAATGTAAGAATTTGCCTGAGAAGCTTTACATGTTGCTATAATTGCTCACTACTGAGGCCTTGTAAAAATACCTTAAAACCTGCTGAATGCAGCCTGGTTGTTTTATACTTGACATGGTGGTCTTGATGCTGTGTCCTGCAAATCTGAGGCTTCCTGAGAAGGCTGGCAGATATGGCACAGGAGACCTGCACCCTTCTGAAGTGACAGCTGGAAGATAGATAGAATTACCTTGGACACTCGGTGGGTAGCCGAGTAGAGCCTACCATGTTTACAGAGTTACCGAGAGGAACGATACTTTCTATTCTTTGCAATGTAATAAATTATTCTGGTTTTAATGGATGTCTTGAATCTTTAGAAAGGCTTCTACAGAGTGTTTTTGATATTTTTAACTCAAGGGCCAGATCTTGTTTGCCTGTCATAGGCAGAGAGTTTTATTAGAATCAGTAAAGTCAACAGAATGCTGACTTAGATTAAATGATCTCGTTTTATATTTATTTCTCCTTATAAGATACCTACCAAAAGTTGTGCAGTGGAGATGGAATCATAGATGTAACAGGACTGCATGAATCTTAGTTGTAGAATCCACAAATAAAGGAATTTCAGAAGTGCTCAGTTCTGGCTTTAAATCTCTTATGCTGAAATCAGTGGGAATTTCACTATTGAAGAGTAGCCTAGTTACATCTGTCCCGAGCTTCCCTGGAAGTCTCTTCCATCTAGTAACGTTTCAGAAAGCATCTCTTATAGTGTAGTGTTTAATGGTAACATCACATGAAATTAAATTTATTTTTTGTATTTCATTGAAAAGTTTCAATTGCTTTAAATCAAGGACAGTTAAAATTTCCTACAGGCGGTATGCAACACAAGGCCTTTCCAAGACTGCTGGCAGGCAGTTTTTGAAAGAGTCCTTTTTACATTACAGTTCAGGGCAGCAGGTTCATATTTAAATAAATGCTTCATGACATTAGTAACCCATGACTTCAATCTCTTTTACTTTACCTTTGACACCAGCATATTGGTGCTTGTGTTTGCCCGCATTTTAACATTGTTACTGTTTATTCTTTCATTATTCCTGTTAATTCCTTATTCTCCATTGTCTGTCTTTCCTTCTTTCTTCCCTTCTCTCCTGCTTTCATGACTTAACTCCTCATTGCTTGCATTTTTCCTGTTATCGCTGCACAACAATCTGGATAAGGGCAGGTGGAAAAGCTACTGCTGATTAACATCTGAAGTGCATCTACTGTGGTGTGACAGACTATCTGCATGCTTTAAATACCAGCTTACTTGATATTTTTCATTTACTGTGCTGGAATTATATGTTTGTTCTTGTGCTTACATGGCTACATGTGCACCCAAGCTATCCCAAAGCAGTTAAAGTCCATAACAAAGGACACCCAGCAATAACACACTTATCTACCAGTACTCTTAATCATGCTTTCCTTCTTTTCCTCTTCCACCAGGCACATACCCAAACTATCTGTTTGATGCAATGGGACTGAGACCGATTCTGTGTAACATAGTCTTTTTCGTAGAGAAGTTTTGTCTGTTGTGACAATATTTGTGTTCCTTACAGAAACAAGCCATGAGTACGACAGCTTAGAGTTTGTAATTTCTGACTGATTTTAAATGAGCTAGAAGTTTTAAAAACTATAGTTGGGATGCTGTAATGTAGGAGATTTTTGAAGCATGTTATATTGGGGACCATGTATATAGCAGCAGGAGAATCATAGAATCATTAAGGTTGGAAAAGACCCTTGGGATCATCAAGCCTAACCATAAACCCCCCTCTACAGTTCTCCCCTACATCATATCCCCCAACGCCACACCTAAACGACTGTTAAAGAAATTCAGGGGTGGTGACTCCGCCACCTCCCTGAGGAGCCTGTTCCAGTGTCTGACCACTCTTTCTGTGAAGAATTTTTTTCTGATGTTCAGTCTAAACCTCCCCTGTTGAAACTTGAAGCCATTCCCTCTTGTTCTATCGCTAATTACCTGTGAGAAGAGACCAGCACCAACCTCTCCACAATGTCCTTTCAAGTAGTCGTAGAGAGTGATGAGGTCTCCCCTCAGCCTCCTCTTCCTCAAACTAGATTTTTTGCATTAAATTGCTACTTTCTTAATTTCACACTTCTAGGGCTACCAGTTTTCAGAATATACGCAGTAAGTTTTCACAGTGTTATGGTATATAAACATCTTTCAAAGTATTAGCAAAGTGTCCAGTATTGTGATTCTGGAAAGGCAGAAGTGTGGTGGGTTAGCTTTGGCCAGTTCTTCGCTCGCTCCCCCTCCTTGACAGGACACGGGGGAGAAAACAGGATGAAAAAGCTTGTGGGCTAAGATAAAGACAGGGAAATTGCTTACCAGTTACTGTTAGAGGCAAAACAGACCTGACCTGGGGAAAATGAATTTAATTTGCTGCCAATTAAAACAGATTGGAGTAATGAGAAATGAAGAAAATTACAGCTTTCTTCAG
This sequence comes from Rhinoptilus africanus, assembly GCA_013400135.1. Taxonomy (NCBI): domain Eukaryota; kingdom Metazoa; phylum Chordata; class Aves; order Charadriiformes; family Glareolidae; genus Rhinoptilus; species Rhinoptilus africanus. The sequence continues at coordinate 27,325 of VXBO01001309.1, read as the reverse complement.
GAAGCAGCCCCACACCTTCTTCTTCACTGACTTTGGTGCTTGCAGGGCTGTTTCTTACACCTTTTTTTCCTCTTCTCCTGCGCCTGTGTGGCGATTTTCCCTTTTCCTAAACCTCTTTTCCCTGACGCACCACCACCACTGCGGGGCTCAGCTGTGCCCTGGGGTGGGTGGGTTGGAACACCCCGTGCAGTAAATAATCTATAGTGCTGTTGAGGGGCAGATAATTATTCATGACTGAAAGGAAAAAAAAGAACCCGACGTGAACAGCATGGCATGTTTTTCTAGGGTTTTGGGTGAAGTGAGAAACAAAAACTTACATCAAGATCGCTCCTTTCAGCGCTGCTGGCGTTGGTGAGTGCTGTTCGGGGAGAAATGTGCGAGAAGAGCGGTTGAGAGTAGATGGGGAATTGGCCTGCTTGGTCTAAAAAGCTTAAACCTAAATAGTTAAAGCATATTGCTATAATAGTTAAATTATTCTTTTGATAGAATGGTAAAAAAAACAAGAACTACTTTCGTGCAAGGAGAGGCCTTTGTTCATCATGCAGTAAGATCTGGTAACTAAAAGCTGAAGTTTAGGTATTACTCAGTAATTCTCTGTGGAATGTAAATGTAAATTTTTGTATTCCTGATTTTATAGTGGAAGGCACTTATTTTTTCAGGGTTAGAGACTATACATTTGTGCCACTGATTATAAATAANCTCAGCTGTGCCCTGGGGTGGGTGGGTTGGAACACCCCGTGCAGTAAATAATCTATAGTGCTGTTGAGGGGCAGATAATTATTCATGACTGAAAGGAAAAAAAAGAACCCGACGTGAACAGCATGGCATGTTTTTCTAGGGTTTTGGGTGAAGTGAGAAACAAAAACTTACATCAAGATCGCTCCTTTCAGCGCTGCTGGCGTTGGTGAGTGCTGTTCGGGGAGAAATGTGCGAGAAGAGGGGTTGAGAGTAGATGGGGAATTGGCCTGCTTGGTCTAAAAAGCTTAAACCTAAATAGTTAAAGCATATTGCTATAATAGTTAAATTATTCTTTTGATAGAATGGTAAAAAAAACAAGAACTACTTTCGTGCAAGGAGAGGCCTTTGTTCATCATGCAGTAAGATCTGGTAACTAAAAGCTGAAGTTTAGGTATTACTCAGTAATTCTCTGTGGAATGTAAATGTAAATTTTTGTATTCCTGATTTTATAGTGGAAGGCACTTATTTTTTCAGGGTTAGAGACTATACATTTGTGCCACTGATTATAAATAAAAATAAAAGCAGTTTAGGAACAGAGCCTCTGTGTTACCGGACAGTTTTTAATGAGTCATAATGGGTCAGTGGAAAAAATTTTTTCTCTAGGGCATTGGATCAGACTCATATCCCTGACAGGAATTTTTCGCAGAATCATATTCAGTGAATTGTCATAAATTAAAATTTTTTGGCTCTGCCACAGCCAAAGCAAACGATCGTACTGGCAAAAGTAATCACTTTGTACCTTTTTGAAGTGGAGTTCTTATCTGCCAGGATTCTCTTATCATATGCATTTCAGTCATCCTTCTTTAAAAGAAAATGTACGTTAATATTTTGGAAAGCAAAAATACATAGTTTAGCTTATTAATATTTTACTCCATTTATTTTATATTGAGTTTGTACAGTGCCTGGAGGTGTTTGTATGAAGGCCATTTCAGTTATGTAAAATTGATTGATTGATTGATTGAAGAAAGTCACAAGATAAGCATAAAAAGATAAAAATATCTGTCCAAGAAAATTTATTGCTTTTAAAATATAAAAGCTATCCACATTTCCATTATGTTTTGATTTGCATGTTTCAAATAGAAGATGTTTTGTGTTTCATGAGCAACATGTGCATCACAGAGTGCAGGAGGTTGCTATGGAAATTATTTTACTCATTTATTATGAAAGTTGATGCAGAAATGAGAATTTTTGTAAATGCCTAAATTAACTTGTGCCCTTCATTTGTTTGAAAATTGTTGGGTTTTTAAATCCATGGAATTGTTTAAACTCATTCCTGCACACTTGTTTCTTTATGAACAAATACATTTTCTTAGGAAAATCAAAGATTTGATTGCTCTTTTTTTGGCTTTTACCATTGGTTTAAATCACTAGAGTAAGAGGCTTTGCTGCTGTGACAATATTGTCCAAAAGGTAATTAAAAATAGTTGTAGAAGATAACTACCTCTGTATTTACTGTGAGATCACATACAGAAACCTGCGAAGTGTGAGGAGTTGTACTGCAGTTCTGCAGGTATGTGAGACATTTGGACCCTGTGTACAGTGTATTTTTAAAAGCTGAATTCAGATTTCTTCCTACAATTAAATTTATTGGCCTGAAAGTCACACTGGATCTGAGAAAAGTGTGGCTAGAGCAAAACCAGAGTATTGCAGAGCAACTACTTACAGTGTCCAAGTAAAAAATGTCTTAAAAAGCATGTAATGACTTTTTCTACCTAAGATCCAACTTAGAAACTAATCACTCATGCAGATTTTCCTTTATAAAATATCAGGTTATTATCTACAAGTTATTATCTACTTCACTTTCACAATGAGTGATGTGAGAGGCCAGCAGCACTAGATTTATACTCGTGTCTTTACTGGTGTTCTTATCCTGCTCCATAGCAATAAGCTGTTAATAGAATACCAATGACTTCAGTTATAATTACAATTAACATGAGTATTTAAACTGTTTTTGACAGAAAGGTGGATAAAAACTTATTTGTTAAATGTTCTTTTTTTCTTAACTGAAGATCCTTTTTTGTTGATGAGAGTTTCTGCTAACAAAAATTGATCAACTTCTTTGAGGTACCTCTGTGTGCCCATGTCATATAGGCTGGACATTTATATTTCTGAAAAAACAAAAAAGGCAATTTATGAAACATAATTATTGTAAAGGGGTAACAGCTTACAGCATTTTTTCTTTGTAATTGTTAAGGAGACAGATAGTTGTATTACAGCTCAGATCCTTTGCAGATTAGAGATTTGGAAATGTATGTTTTAGTTCACTTGCACAATTGTGTACAAAGCTCACACACAATCCCGTTCACCTATGCTTAAACTCTTGCTTGTGTGTAGAGAGGGAAGACAAAGATTCATTCTGGATCATGTTTAAAATACCTTGTATGTCATTTATTGACAACTTCTCCCTTCTTCTCAAGCCAGGCACTGGTACTCGGCATTCTGACACACCCCTTCTCCTCCTGCTCAAAGCGCTCAGTTCCTGAAGTTTTCATCATTCTTCCATAACAACGGTATGAGGATAAAAGATTGGGAGAGCACTGAGGTGTCTGATACTATGGGGTGGGGCTGCCCCTGGCACCATGATCCCTGTCTGAGGGAGGCCGGGTCCTGTCCTGTCTTGTCCTGTCCTGTCCTGCCCTGTCCTGTCCTGTCCTGTCCTGTCCTGTCCTGTCCTGTCCTGTCCTGTCCTGTCCTGTCCATGGACAGCCCCCACCACTCCTGGCCCCCAGCCCATATAGGAAGCTGCCAGTCCCTGCAGCTCTCCAACACTTCCTGTGTATTTATATTTAAGCCTTCCAGTGATGACAGTCCTTTCTGTTTTCATCACTTGGACACAACTTAAGCTTTTTTCTTTCTAATAACCTCCTTCATCCTGTTTGTTCATGACAGCTCCCTTCTCTGGATTTTCTCAGTCTTTTTTGATAGGTTGTATGCATTTCTTCGGAGCTTGCAAAAGGTGTCTTTAATCAGTCTCCCTACCACCTGTAAGGATGTGACTCTTACAGCTGTCCCTTTTTTCTTCCTTGTAACAAGCTTACTCATTTTTATTCAGTGACCCTCTTTGAAATAGTAGTAGGTTTTTCTTGGCTTTTGTTGCCCCTTCAAGGACATAGATTCCAATCTACATCAAAGCAGTTATTGACTGTGTCTTGAAATTTACTTTGGGTCATACCCTAATGTGACGTGTACTTGTACAAGACAGGCAGAAATATCTAATGGCCCTAATATTTATCTGCCATACTTATATGGACATTTTTCAGTGTTAGGAAGGTGCTCTGTTTCTTAAGTGTCTTTAGGGATGGGTTCAGAGCATGGATTATGCTTATATCCTGTCATTCTCAGTGTTGTCTTCCTTGGCCATTGCTGAAGGAAGAGTCTCTGGGTTGTTTAACATGAATGCACTGTTAACTTCCGGATGGATCTGATACTCGAGAGCAGTCATTCTTTAATTTTTTGTGAAAAAACCCTGAGTTTTCGATCTTTCCCAGTAACCTGAAGTGATTCACATGAAAATATAGCATAGCTGAAGACTTGATTGTGCATTTGTGTCTGTAGGGAGGACCTGGCTGTCAGAATTTTCTCTCTACAGTTCGTTGTAGCGCTGAGTAGGGAACCAAGGAGCAGATGACAGAGATGTGTAATCAGCGTCCTCTAGAGCAGCCTCTCACTCAGCCTCTTAGTTGTGCCATCAGGGACATAAACCTCTTTTCTTCTTTGCAAAAGACACAAAAAATGAAGTCATGCCAAATGTCGGCTTTAGGGTAGGGACGTCTGCGAGGCTCCAATCGTCTTACGGACATGTAGTTTGTGACAATTATCTGTAGCTAACCATGGTAGTCATATCAGTATTAAACCAACCTCATAATCAGTGTAAGCAATCCTTGAGGGGCCCAAACTGAGGATGTGGTAAGGCTGTGTGAGCCCCATGGAAGCCCCATGCTCCCTGTTGGCCGAAGTGGGAAACACCTACTTAGCAGGTGCTGTGAAGAATCAGCTAATGGAGATGACAGCAATTGGTGGGACAATAGCCTGTCTTTATTTTCATGGTGGCTCTTTTGGCAGGAGATTGTGGTTCCCCAAGTAGATTGTCTTAGAAATTTTTCTTGGTTTTTTGTTTGTTTGGTTGGGTTTTTTTGTCTTCTGTTTTTCCTGCAGTTTGTTTGTCTTATTTATCTTCTTTTTTTCTACTGCTTCCCTTTTGGTTTTCAGAAGCTTAAGAGGTGTGTGTATGTGTGTCATATTTTCAGGCAGTTTGTGGGTTTTTTGTATATCTATCTTGATTGATTAGGTGAGTTCTGCATTGTTTGGGGAGTGGAGTTTAACTGTTCTGTGTTTCTTTGCCCCTGGAACTTTTGTGGCTGTTCAATTTTTTTGTATTTTGTTGGTTTTGTTGGGATTTCAATTTATTTATTTATATGGGATTTTTGTGGGTGGGGAAGAGACAGGAGGAGCTATAGCTCTGTGGGTAGATGCAGAGCTATGGCATCGCAGGAATAAACTGCCAAGTGGCAGAACAACTTCAGTGATGGGAGCTCAGTGATGGATGGATGCAAGCTCTATCAGAAGGGGTAGGAGGGTTGTCCTTTATGTGAAGGAGCAATTTGAATGTGGAGCTCCTCTGTGTGAAGGTTTTAATTCAACATAAGAAAAGATTTTCAATGAAAGGACAATCATGCAGCACAACAGGTTGCCTAGAGAAGCCAGGTTGTGGAATCACCTTTTTTGATAGTTTTGAAGATGCGTCTGGCTGATGTCCTAAGTGACCTAGTCAACATTCAGGTGATGCTTTACACAGGAGTTTGACTAGATAACCTCCTAGTGTGAGTGAATGAGTCTGTGATATGGTGCATACATCATGGCAGAAGGGTCAGGTGCTCTTTGACTTTATGCATTACTGATTTATAAGTCTGTACATATGTCTTCTTACAAGACCACACTAGATATGTAAGACAACCCAGGATGATCACCATGTATGTGCTCTTATGAGACAATACTTTTTAAAGTTGTTACTTCTACATTCTCATCTAATACTATTGTTGAATTCCTTCTAATCGTGTCACATGAGAAAATGGGAGAAACAAATTGTAATTCTGGAAGTGAGTCACAAAAGTGCAGTGCCATTGTGTTTATGGTATTGTAGATCAAACTATTGAGGAATAGTTCATTGCTTTCATTTTTCTTTATATTCTGCCCCAATCATTGTAGGCTGCTGCAGTTTATTATGATAAGAAAATTAAACAAGTGGAAAGTGGTTCTTTTCTGAGGTGTCCTACAATAAATTATGTGTTTTCAGAAGACAGACAGACATGCCTGAAGTTGAAGAAAGGCATGGTATCTGTGCATATTGGATAAATTGGTCAGAAATCTCCATGAATACGATATTAGTATTGTGCATACTTATAAGATTAGTGTCAAGACGGGTTATCTACTACTCAGCCCAACCCTCAAGAGCCCCAGGCCTTGGAGAAAGTAACAGGGAAAGAGGAAGACTTCCCCTGGGTGGAGGAGGATCAAGTGAGGGATCAGTTAGGTCAATTAGACATTCAGAAGTCCATGGGCCCTGATGGGATACACCCGAGAGTGCTGAAGGAGCTGGCAGATGTCATTGCTGGGCCGCTCTCCACCATCTTTGAAAGGTCCT
>VXBO01001309.1:0-20844 GCA_013400135.1 Rhinoptilus africanus | reverse complement strand
TAAGGGAATTAGGTCTCTTTAGCCTGGAAAAGAGGCGTCTGAGGGGGGACCTAATTAACACTTATAAATACTTGAAGGGTGGGTGTCAGGAGGATGGGGCCAGGCTCTTTTCAGTAGTGCCCAGTGATAGGACAAGGGGTAACGGGCACAAACTTGAGCATAGGAAGTTCCACCTAAACACGAGGAGGAACTTCTTTACCTTGAGGGTGGCAGAGCACTGGAACAAGCTGCCCAGGGAGGTGGTGGAGTCTCCGTCTCTGGAGACATTCAAAACCCGCCTGGACGCGTTCCTGTGTAACCTGCTCTAAGGTGGCCCTGCTCTGGCAGGGGGGTTGGACTAGATGATCTACTAAGGTCCCTTCCAACCCTAGGATTCTATGATTCTATGATTCTATGATCTACCATGTAAGTGCAAGTCAAGCAAGTTAGACCTGCCTCAGGGATGGTTTATTCTGTGTACCCAGCTATTCAGACAATGCTGCTGTGGAGGTTTTGGAAGAGGAGACTGGGGAGGGGTGATTTTTCCTTTGCTCGAGGCATCGCATTTATTTTTACTGTCTCCATTTTCTCCAGTGTGCCTTGATAAGTAGAGGTGATCAGTATCCTATTCAACTTTAGGATAAGTAAGACCTAAATGGAACACCCTCCCTCTCCAGCCACCTCCCCTCAACCAAGAGAAGTTATATGTAACCTGTACATCAGTTAAACAGTGAATGGGACATATCAAAGTCGATGATATCTTTAGTCCATGTAATCTTTTTTTTTTTTCTGTCACTGGCTTATTTCCAAGGCATTAAACACTAATTTTTTTATGCTTTTCTGGAAAAATTATTATTTTCCTTGACCTTTTTCTTTGCATATATGCATGTTGTCGTGATTAATGGAGTATAGATATTTCGATTAGCAAATTCCATGTTCTGAAAATTCAAGTTTAATTTTAGTGGTATTGTATATAATATGAAATGTTGTAAGTACATAGCATTTGTTAGAAATTTTGTAAAAGATATAGTTGGGGAAGGTTGACAGCTCAAGAAGCACTCAGGAAATCATTATTTTCTCTGTGCCAAGTAATAAAATGTTTGCTTCTTCCACCGCCACAGTTCTTCTCTTTGGACCCACTGATAACATAACCAAATCCAGCCTTCGTTTGGCTAAGTAGTAATGTGGAGTAGCATGTACAAATTGGCTAATGAGATCACAGTAGTATGAAGGTCTTTTCATAGGCTCATTTAACTTCGGAATGATTATAAAACATAACTACTAATTTATTTTGCATGTTCTTGTTAATTATAATGGCATTCAGTAGTGCTCATGTGGTTATGAGCTTCTGAGTATTTCTCTGTCACAGAAATTGTCTCAGTACTTGGATTCAGGAAGAAAAGAACTTATTTTCTGTTTTCAGTTCTGTAATTTACAATATTCTTTAAAAATGCATATTTTTTGTAGTGTATAGTAGTGTCTTTAAGTAGTTTAAATACAACTAAAAATACATAGTCTGACTGTTAGGTAACTTTAAGCATTTTTATTTCATACTTTCAGAAGATATATGTTATAGATTCTTTGTAAATGTATTTTTAATGTAAATGTATTTTCGAATAAAATTCATGATGTCCCATTGACAATTTAAGTCTTGCTCAGAAGTCCTATTATGAATTAAGCCTTCTTTTGTTTTTAATTGTATGGGCAAGTGGAAGCTATGGATGCCAGTGAATGTACGTGCCTTTAAACTGAGAGGCAGTCTCTCTAGCAAGGAATTCTTGCGTTACCGAAACCAGTTGTGTCTTTGGCCCAATCTATCTGATTCAAAACAAGTCTTATCTAAACATACCTTATATAGGTGGCCCTCAACTGTGTTCTAAAGTTCCTGAGTGCTTCACTGAGTAGTTCTTCACTAAAATATTTTATACAAATGCCCACTTAAAGCAGTAACACACAGTTTGAACCATCTTTACTATAGCAAAAATGTGAACAAGTAGGTCTTACGTCAAATAGAGACATATCATGGCTGTTGATCGAATAGTATAACTGCTTAAGAGCTGTAGTGGACTTCAGTGTGGTTATTTACGTTTTAAAGAAGACCATAGGCCACCAAAAAGTCAAGATAATGAGTAAAATCCTGTTGTCTCAAATCAAAATGTTGTCATAGAGGCAGTGTTCAAACATAGACCAGGTAAACTTATCCTAATGATTTGTGATGTAAACGTAGAATGAGCTAAGAGGTGAATGCAACAAATAAATGAATGAGCTAAAGAGAATGACTTGCAGCATGTTAACATTGTATTTGTTTATTTAAATCAAGTGTAAAAAGGAATATCTTCATCTAGAAATTAATTTGGCTTTCATTTTGAATTAAATTATTTTTATATTTTAGTGATTTCCGAAACAACTGTGACAATTTGCATAAATAAGGGCCAATTCTGTTAGTTGTGCTCGTAATGAATAACGCTTTAGTATGCAAAAAGTGTAGTGTAGTATATCGTGTGACGAAATGCTACCAACTGCGTAACTTTGTCAGTGTTGAAAATGGATCTATCACCTGTCTACCTTCTGTGCTAGGTGAGTGATCATAATTGTTACACATTGTATCATTTGGAGAAAAAATTTATTAGAATTCCTCTAAATCTACATTTTAATGAGCGTCTACATATCACATTAATGCAGTGGTTGACCAGTGCACTTTTCCTTTCTGGGATACTGCAGAAGTTTGTGGTATTTGCTTGTTTAACTGAAATTCTAAGGACCTGAATGGGAAGTCAAAGCTGAGTGGCATGGAGGTGGCTTTCAATTCAATTGTATTTTACTGTTCACATCATAAGAGTGTTCCTGCCTGAGTAAACAATAGTACATTGAGCTGCCAGAATTGCTTGAACTTTATCCACTGCAACTGTGTTTAAAAAAGAAGTACTGTCACGATGCTTTTAAGGCTTTGGTTGGCAAGTTCTGTGAATTTGATTGTAAACTTTTAAGGTTCAGATGGAATTCAGGTGGAATTGCGAGGTATTGTACAATAGAAAAAAATTGTAAGCACTGTCAATATGGGATAGGTAAACAATGACATTAAAGACCTAGCTGCGGTGGTCCAAGGGATGGAACATGTTAGCTCAGTTGGAAGGAGGACAGAGAAGTGTTATTGTTAAGCTGGAATAACTGGAATATTCAGGTCCAGGTTTTAGGATGCAAAGAAAAATCAAAATAAATCAATGTTTATGGCAAAAATAACATTATTTTTTAGAGGCAGCTGTCTTCGTCATGCAAACCACTAGAATGTAGCGTAAACGAAACAGGTCAAAAGATAAGTTTCTAAAGGTGAAGATTTGTGCTGGTAAAAAGAAAGTTGATAGGTAAGGCCTGTCATCTGTCTGTGACATATCTGTCACATCTACTATGTGCGATCCTGTCTACTTTAAATATTCCTTATTGACTTCTGAAAAATGCTATAAATCCTGATCATTCAAAAAGACCAAAGAAAAAAAAAATAATAATCAAGACTAACAAGTGTGGTTATTTTCATATTAAGAATAATTATGATAAAACACTATCATTAAAATTTTTTTCTAAGAAGGCTGTATCTCAACAAAATAGGCAACGTTTTGATGTAAGATTTCTTCTGTCATAACTATCTTGTCTTTCTTTCTGAACTGAAGCAAAGATATGATCCAAGCTAAGAACACTGATTTTTTGAATATTTTTTTGGCATAAAGGAATATAGGAAAAAAGAGAAATACAAACTACTGATGTTTGAGGCCTTCATATTAATATCTGTCAAAAAACAACACGTATTGTTGAAGAAATAACCATAAGGTGTATTTCTCTCTGGGCTTCAGGTAAACAAGAAACTTCAAAGATCTGGAGGCATAGCCACACCTGCAATCTTTTAATGGGAAATAGGAGGGCAAGGTGAATGATTCTCTCTCAATTGGTTGGATATTCCCGTTCTGGATCTAGGTTGACAACATGACCGCTAAGCAAAGTTTCATTGACACATATTTTACTTTCCACTAACTTTTAAGACTTTCCACACACCTTCACCTCCTCATATTTGCCTTAGGAACCTTACCTGTTTTTAACATTTTCTTCTTTTTTTCTCTTTGTATTAAGAGCTCATAAGATTTCCTTCTCATTTCCCAGTGCTGTCCTACTGTGCAGGGGTTTCACGTAGTGTTTATTCCTCCAGCCTGTCATTCTTTGCTCTTCCTTCTTCACTTGCTCTACTACAGAGGCTGCCAGGTAGCTTTCAGTTTTCTAGGAACTTCGACCTTCCCAGCAGGTTTTGTTATACTCTACAAACAAAGGAAGAAGTTAGAACTGCAGCTCTTTTAAATGTCCAAACATCTTGTAACAAAGTGTGTATTAATAATGCCAGTTGGAACACAGATTTTTTTTTAAACTGTGGAAAAGCAGTCTTTTCTTTATAAAATTGTACATTCATTTTACTCTTCAGTCTGCTTCTGTCTGACCTTGTCAGCAAGGGAGAATTGCCAAGAGGCACCGTTGAGAGGCTGATAGGATCAGCTTCAGAAGTAGCAGAGTTTCAGGCATTAAGGCTATGTCTGTATTAGTAAATTAAACAATGCTTGGAAATATTTCCAGGTCTCTCCCACAGTTTTGGTCTTTGCAAACTAACATCATTCCAGGTATAGGTGACATATCATTATACCTTCTATGGACCTGCATGATCTTTTATTCCTTCTTCCTTGTCCAATCTTCCCTCTTCAATGCAGTTTTGTAGTCTCAGCTTGAAAACTGTTTTATTTTTTACTTGTCCTTTGATCCTTCCTAAAATGCATATAGATTTAAATTTCATTGGCATGCTGTCTCCCAGCTTCTCTGCCTTCCTTCAGATGACCGTGTGCACTTATTGGTAGCGATAGTGTGTACAGTTCTCTGCCTGGAACAAACTGCTCCAGGGAAGCCTTCCTCTTGTTTGCCTTTAATAATAAAAATAGAATAAAAAAGATATGACTAGACTTTGAGTGATGCCTTATCTGTCCCTCTACTGCAAGGCAGAACCTTGATGAACAATTATATTTTTTTGTGGACTACATTTAAGCTGACTACTTGTTAAAAGACTCTCTCTCTTTCAACTCGCTTGGTCTTTCAACCAAAATGTTTATTTCAAAGTAGAGAAATTAAAAATTTTAACTCCTTCCTTTTTCTTTCAGATTACTTAGGAATCGGCTTATACACATCTGGAACTGATTAGAGGGTGTGATAAAGCCAAATTCTATTTTGTTTTCATTAAAAGATGTCTAAATAGCTATAAACGTTTCTCTTTGTCTTGTCAGGATGGTGGTACTGGAATTGATTTTGGACATCACTTCAGTTCAAGGTTGAAGTTAAAAGGTCTTTTTGAGGCTTAGAAGAAGCAGGTGAGTACTGAGTATTGTTTTTTACAACTTTTGTTCTGGAATTGCTGTTCTTGCTGACCAGTGCGTATTCTGAACACCTCTGTTTCCTCTGACTCACTGAGAGGTTTGACTGCTTGTATTTATAACTAGATAGCCAAGAACATTTAAGTCATGTAGGCTTTCCCTCCATGCTTTTTCAGTGCCTGCCACAAAAAGAAGTGAAAACATGGTTGTATCACCAAGGTCTGTGGAATCCTGTTGTTAAGTTTCAATGTATAGTTTCATTGCATGAGCTGCATTATGAGTATGATAATTAAGCTACTTTGGTTAGAAAACTGTTTTTGACTATGTTTCTAGAAATATTATTTTTTTAAAAATAAAAACTTTAAAAGGCAGGATTAAATAGTAGTGAATCTCTATGAGTTTGGATATTCCTAGTTTCCTGGAACTGGGATGATCTTTATTTCATTGGTAACCAGGAATATTCCATGATCTCAAGGACCACGAGTTCAAATCTTGTTTGAACTCCTTTGTGCACTAACAGTCTGAACCCGCCTGTGAAGAGACACAAGTGCCCCCCTGGGACCTGTCATGCCTGCTCTGAATACCTTGCTTTGCTCCAGACCTTCACAGCTGTCTTGAGTGAATCATGTACAACTGGATATCAGGCTTTTTACCTTGGAGAGACCTAGAAAAGGACATTTTGAAGGAATTAGTGTAAGATGAAAGTTAAGCAAACCACTCGCATCTATTTCAGATTTTTCATACTTGCTATTGCAAGAAAATTAATTTACATGTTGAGTGTTCTAATTGTTCACAAAAATTTCCTTTTCCTACAGGAGTATAAAATTTCTTGAGAATATTTCCAGAATTTTTCAAATGGAAAATTTTAGGCAATATTTTAATGCGTAGATTGCAAAATATGCTCAAATGGTGCCTGATACTAAATCTTAGAGATGCAGATTTCAACAGGGTACGAGAAACTAACTCGCCATAATAGGAAACAGGCCCAGTTGCTTCTATGTGCACCATTGCTTCCAAAGTAAATATGTGTTGTTTCCCTGCATGCCATATGCAGTAACTGCTAAGGTATTATGAAATATTAAAATACTCCTATATACTCCATAATATTGATATTCATCTTCACATATTGATCGCTCAGAAGGGCAAGAAAATGAAGTAGTTCCAGAGGAGTTAATGATGGTGAGAGTAATTAGTGCTGAAACTATGTTTATAACAAGTTTTCTAAAGTTTCACCCTCTGGGAGGAAGCACAGACCTTTTTAACCTAATTCAAAGCAGTGCGAAACAAGACCGACCGTCCTGGTACGTGTTTCACTGTGACTCTCTTTACCCACTGGGTAATAAGAAAGGAAAATTCCTTTCTTCTGATTTAACTTCACCTTTTTCCAAGGACTTAAGGCACTAGCCTGAAGGGTAGAGTATGAATATGGTGAAACTGTAAAAAAGAAGAAAAGATACAATATTAGCTTTAGCAATGTTGTAAATCAAGGGATATACAGCACTATATAGTGAAACTGTATACATTACTGGCATCACATACAAATTTGTGTATGGCTGTATGTTAATATGCAGTAATATATTTGCAAAACGGTGTTTTTTTCTTACATTAACCAATAGAGAAGACAGTAAAAAAGATCAGATTCTTTGCTTTCTGTGTAGCAATGGAAATATGACTGGATTTCTGTCACGTATTTATACACATATGTCTGAATGGTGTAACTCGTTTGTAGTAATACTAGATAGTTTTTTCATAGAGAGCGTCAGTATTTTGGAGAACTGTTTGGTTTGGTATAAAATGTGTAGTAATTGTGTAGTAATGTATACTAATTGAAATCTGGTAAGCCAACAGGATATTTTTAAAGAATATTTTTTTCTGGAAATTTACTATGTTCTGTAACAAGTAATGTCAGAAATGCAGTAATACTGACTTGTGCATCTATAATAGTTTGGCACTATCATTTTATTGAATTCCAGTATGTCTGGAACTCGAAGCATATGGAGGAAAGTAACTGTTACTCTGTTTCCTCCATTATTTTGTTCCATAACTTTAAGTTAAATACAATCTATAAAAACGCTTTCTGTAAAGAAAGCCAAAATCTTTTTGGCCTTTTTAGCACTGGTCTCTATTTCTTGCAGTATGTAAAAGTGGAGAGGGAATGGTTTTGTAGTCCATGAGGAAATAGTAGTAAATTCTGAATGCTAGTTCTTCAGTATGTCATTTCGAGTTGATAGTTTTTTGTGGTGGGACACGATATCTTTGCATTCATTGAAAAGTGGGATTCACTCATAAAAGTAGTAATATGAATAAATAAAAATAAAAGTGCATTCATGAGTACATTTTTAATTGATAGATAGAAAAATTCTGTTTACTTTCTGTACAGTCTTTCAAAAGACCATTTAACTGTTTAGGAGTTAGTTCTACAAAACTGAGTTAGAGTTGGAAAAACTGAAACCAAGACAAAAATCCATATTGGAAAAAAGCGAAAGCAGAGAAAAAAAATGTTCCGTTTTTGGACTGATGGCTTAAATGGACACTTTTGGAGACTATTATTGGTATGGTTACATCTGGATTTTCTGGGTTAATTAGGCTTTAGAAAAAAAGCTAAGAAAGTTTTCTAAATATGAGTATTTTCTGTGTTAGTGAACTGAATTGTAGTTGTGTATTAATTGTAAAATTGAACTAGCTCTTCTGTCCTGTATTGGCAATTTGTGGAAGAGAAGACATTGTGCTCATTCTTGTTCCTTCCTGGTAATACAGGACTTTAAACAGCATGACTCATCTACACATATTGTATATGTAAGCATTTCATGTACCTACAAAATACTCAGTGTCTCTATATGTTTATTTTGGATAGGGCAAACATAATAATACTGTTAAATTAGTACAAAAGTACATACCATATAGATGTCTTGCAACTGAACTGGAACCCTTCTCCAGAGTTGCGTAAGGACTCATTGCTGGTGATCATGTTGCTGGCCGACACGTGAAACATTTGAGGTACAAGTCATTCCATCAACTGGATAATGGATTGGCATTAACTTTGTCCACAGACAAGGATAACCCTTCCACATGTCTCGTCAGAAGGCAGATAAGTTTGATACTGACTGAAGGGGAGGAGGATACACAGCATAATGCTGAAAGGAAAAGATGGTATCTGCTTTCCAAGAAGTAATTGGATGGGAACTGATGGGCTTTGTCTTCAACCTGGTTTCCACCAGGAAGAGTCTGAAACATAAACAGTACTTTACATTTTAGTGGAACTGTATTAGAACAGAAACACTGTTTATTGTAGAATTTTGAATTATCTTTCCAGGGTGATTCTGAATAGCTGTAAATTGCTGATTTGGGGGAACCTGAAGGCAACTTTTGTAAAACAGTAGTTTACATTACATTGATAGAATTGAATTTGTGGCCTGGAACTATGAGGTAGTAAATTTTTGCTATGATTATACAAAGTATCAAACTATGGATTTAAACTGACCAGCTTTTCAATTCAGCTGAATATTAAGTACAGTCTTAATGGTCTGATTGGCTGGGAAGAGCACTATTACAATAATCTGCTTTTTACAGCCCATATCAAATATGCACTTGCATCATTTATTACAAAGTTTGTGCTTTGGGCAATATTTTCACAGTATCTAGGAGGGATGCCCACATTTCTTGGAATTAGTCCTTAATGATACTGTCTTCAGAAATTTGTTGTTGTTTAATACAGGGATTGTTTTGTGGTGTCTAGCATAGAAATTTTTAAGGAAAAGCTAGTTGAAATCTGTTTTGGTTTTTTTTTTTTTTCAAGTAATTGTATGAAATGAGGAGAGATGGTATACATCTTAATATTTTTATGATTCTTTTTTCTATGTAACATGAATCAGAGAGGTGAGAACTCTTAATTTTGAACTGAACTGAATACGGGTTTCTGGATACGGCCTGCTTGAGAACAGAGGACCATTACCGTAGTTGTCATGTAGAATAAAGTTGGAGTCTGAAGCTCCCTTTTAGCTGTCAGCTTTATTAAGGAGCTACTGGTGTGTTGAACTAGGCACATGCATTATATAAGCAGTGTACGGTAGCGTCTAGGGAGAATTTTCTCTCTCTTCACTGCGGCTTTATTAGGTCTCGCTCACTCATTCACTGTTGCCCTGTCTTCCTCCAGCTTTCTGGCTGCAGCTCACAGCACAGTAGGTCTAATGTAGATTGACGCCTTTGCCAGAGGACTGATTGAAACTTGTGTCTCATAGTTGCTAATGCTCACTCAACCGTTTTATTGAAGATAAAGTAAATAAAATAGATTGCCATATGAGAATTCTCTGAAATCAAATGGAATAATTTGACAGGTTTAAGCCCATGAAAAAGCCAAAGCATTGAAACAGATGGGAATACTTTTTATGCACAATATACCAGCAAAAAGTGTCTGCTGGCTTGATGTTAAACTGTTAATGGCTTTTACCAAAACTATAATTGTTGAAAATATTATCATCGCTTCCGATGGAATTTCCATGGGTGTTTAAATTATTACTTCTGTCAAACAGAGGGATTTTTTTTTAATTTAAGAGCAATGGATATCCTGATTTTATTTTCTTATTGCTTCTTATTCTTTAGGAGACTGGTAATGGATAACCAGTCTCTTAAAATTTAATTTATAAAAAAGTGTGATAGTATTTCTAGAGTACATTGCGAGATCTTCAAGAATAACTCAGGGTGAGTTTATTATTTTAGAAAATAATTCTGTGAAATGATGTGAAATAGATTATTACTTTAATAGGTTTTTAATAATCACTTAAGTGACATAATTTTGAATATTAAAAGTAAAGCTGCTGAAATAAGCCCTGACACTTCTAAAAGTATATGTGATACAGGACATGAAAAATACGAACTGCTAAAGCTATTGTGACAAATTGTGAATTACAGTCAACAGGCCCCAAATATTCTTCACAACACTGTTATTTTATAAAAAGAATTTTTGTAGATGAGCAGCGTAGCATATCCGTGTCATTTTTAGAAATAAGGTAATACATAATAATAAGCGTGTATAGATGCAATATTCTATTTATTCTTTCATCTGGATAACAATGAGTTGGTCTTTTTAGTCACACTAGTGGGTTCCTTCTTACTAGTTGGACCCCTTCTTCAAGAGAGCAAGACACCTATAAATTATGTCAAACTCCAAATAAAGAAAATAAATACAAGTTAAAAATAGATAAACAAAGTTTGCAGATGCAGACTTTGTTTTCCACCTTAAAACCACAGTCATTTAAATAACAAAGATATTAATTTTGCTTTTTTCTTTATGTTTAAACAAAATCTGCTCTTTTTTGGTGTTAGATATCAATTTTATTTTTTAAAGTTAAGAAATTTATTGTAACAGACTGTGCTGTTGTTACTTAATGATGGGATGCATGTGAGATTTCATGAATGTTAGGTTTGAAATAAATTATGAATGAACTATTTGAAAGTGACTTGCAGGAGTGAGTTGACAGACTGGAAAGACGTAGTAAGGAGGGTTTCCAGATTAACTGTTAGCCAGCACACACAGCTAGTTGTGCTGATGTCTGCAATTGCAGGGCCAGTGCTGGTCAAAATCATATACCCAGTGTGATTGTGAACAAATCTAAGAAATGTGAATGAGACTCATTTTTTTTCCCATCGTGGTCATATTTTGAAAGGGAAAATGACTGTACTTAAAATGCAGGGCACTGGCACCAGCTGTGCCCTGGAGAGGTCTTTTTTCTGTTGTTGCCATGCTGATGACTGTGTGTGTCTGGCCAAACTCTCAGTGCTTTCACAGCAGTTCCAGACTTAAAATTTCAACAGCTAAAAAGCAAAACTCAGTGACTGTGGTGCCAGCAAGACAGGGCTTCCCAATCTCCTGCAGGAGTCTCTTCTCATTCGTTCTGTTTTGCTCCTTCTGTTCATGCAATAGATAAAAGAGTCATCAACAGCTTTGTCTTTCTGTGGGAGAGACTAGAGGAAGACACAACTCTGCCACAAATCCCCGGTTTAATCTTTTTGTTTCCTTTTCTGCTTTCTATGAAATGAAGTTGTTAGAAAGTATTGCCTTTCAGAGGAGGTAACAGAGAACATTAGTTTAATTAGATGTTAATTATATATGTAGAATTGCCTTGGTTTTTTCCCAGGTAGGAGGTGCAAGGCAAAGAGTCACTGCTTATTTGTGTGTCGTGAAGTCTTTTCTATCTCTCATAGGTTTTTGTAGTTAAACTGGGAAGCCGTTTAGCATTGCCACAGTTTTTGGAAGAAAATGCTGAGAGCTGTGAGCACTCCAACACAGATTGATTTAGACAGAATAAAAGCTAATTTTATCAAGAGAAATAGAAACCTCAACAGTAGTTTAGTTTGGATGTCTATAAAACTTAAGGAAACCAAATGTGGTTTCCTGTAGTTCTCAGAACAACTTACTTGTGCTGTTTTTTCAGCATGGTCTCTTATTTTACCATATCTGAAGGAACTCTGAAAGGCTGATTTTCATGTTACTGATTCCCATGTTTCACAGTAATGCAGAAAAAGAAATAATCTGTATGTTTGGGATGCTTTTGAAGTTACCATACCCAGAAATTAGTCCGCGATAAATGCGATGAACTAGCTATTTTTAAAAAAATAAAAAGGTAGGCAAATAAAGCAAGCCATTCAGTACAAGCGACTGCATATGGGAGAAACAACAGCAGATCTAATTCCTGAAAATAAATGGGATCTTGAAAATGGAATAGATGTTTATTTGATTGCTTTGAGAGTTAACCTCCCTAAAAAGCTGATTTTAAATGAGTTTTGTGTTTGTAAGTGGTGCTTGTTAACTGTCTTGGGGAGTGATTTCTTCTCTCCTCTGGAAAATGCATTATGGGATCTAGCAAAGAAAGAGGTAATGAATTTTTTTGATGTGGGCACTGTCATCTAGGAAATGGACAAAGATCACTGTCCCTTAGGAACCTGGGTCTTGGAATTTTTAATGTAGTCTGTAAAATGGCCATTTAGTGGTAATTGTTGTCAGTCACAGCCTACAGGAGATAGGTTTTTACTGGTGATTTGATGGGGAAAACTGCATAACTGTATCTGATTTTTTTACAAAATTCAAATGTTCATATTTAATTTTTGAAGGAACTTTTACTGTTTTTCTTCTGAGCTTGAGTCTTCTATAGAAGCACAGAAGGTCATGTTTTGGTTCGCATGGTGATCTGGTCTTACATTCAAACATATACATATGGATTCAGGTACCTATAGGAAGATTCAGTAAATTATGACAGATCCATTGAAGGTTTTGCGAAAGAAAATACCAGGTATTAAGCTGCAAAGTTACAACTCCTTGCTGTCATTTAAACGATATTTAGTACCTTCTCAATAATAAGGTGTAGGACAAGGTACATTAGAGTGTACAAAATAAAAATTTAGTTCTAGAATACTTTGGTTAAGTATAGATTTAGAAGTAACTAAAGTAACGGGAAATTACCTGTAATTTTGGTCCAGTGTTGTTACACTTGAAGGAGGAATTGAATTAAATTTTGGTTTAGATCTATGGAAATACATATAGATGCTTCTGTGCTTCTGTAATTGGATTTGCAGCTCACTATCGTTCTGTATTATTTTGGTGAAGTTAACTATTAAACATTTCAAATTAGAACAGATGGATAGTGTGATATGACAAAGACACGTGACCTCATGTCTTAAATGTTTCGCAACTAATTTGAAACTAGTATTTATTATCTGAAGTGTACATACTATAGTCAAGTTGTGTGAATATTTAGCTTTCTTCCTTTCAAGATGGAAACTTTGTTACATGGCCACTTGCCATTAGTTTTTATTTTGTTTTCTGTTTGCTGTAAGATAGGTTTTCATGACATAATACAAATCCAGTTCTCTCCATCACTTATTAAAGAATTTAAACAATAACATGTACAAAATTTCTACTCAACCCAGTCAAAAGGTTTTTCTTCAGTTTTAGGTAGATGTACTTTTTCTCAAATTCAATCGTTACTACTCACTGAAAAAAATAATTTCAGCATTTATAATCTTTGCATCATTATCCTATCAGAACTTCTAAACTAGAATTTTGCCTCAGATGTTTCTCTACTGGTTAAGTGGACTAAATGAATGACAGCATTATTATTTATTTTATTCTTACAAACAAAGCTGATATGTTGAACTGAATTACTGAAATGAATGGAAGAAATATCTAGAGACTTCTCTTACGACAGAATCATTTTGCATTTGCCTTTTGGAGCAGTAGTGTTATAAAGAATGTGGACGGTAAGCTTGCCTATTTGTACATCTTTTTTCTTCACTGAAGAAGTATTAGACTCATCTTTATAATTCATCCTTTTAGAATCTAATTTACTATCTATTTAATATCTAAAGCATATAATTATTTCATGAACAGGTGCTGCAGTTCTGGGTATCTGAAATTTGTTATTGCGCCTCTACCAGAACTTGTGTTTGCTTTCCTTCTTCCTTCTCCCTTCTCTTCTTCAACATGTCACTTTCAAATAGGAAAATGGAAATTAATGTGGAAAGGATCCCCAGCTAATGCAGTGGACAATCCGTAACAGTCTAAACTGGGCTACTTGGCTTTCCAGAAAAGTTCCTTAGGAGGTCTCTTATGGTTGTTTTGCTGAGTGGCAGCAGGCAGCTCTGGCACTGGGAAGGTAACAGCCAGTGGGGGAAGGAGGGAGAGGGCAGAAGCATCTTAACTGCTGCAGCTGTTTGCTAACTGAGCATATGTTGAAGCCCTTGAGCCTCCACAGAACATCTTTTCACAGGTCAGTGCTTAAATCAGATGCATAATACTCTCCTAAAATAAGTTTGATCTCAGCACCTGTTTATTTGCTTTTCTAAGGGAGGTTGTTCTGTTGTGGAAGTCTGTGTTGTACTTTCTCTTGTAAAAGATAGTGTAATACTCCAGTTAGTTACAGTAAAGTAACATTTTTCCCCCTAAAATTTTGCATGTGGAACTTTTAGAAAAATGAGTATTTGCTCTTTCTCTGTCTCTGGAAGATTTGCTGAATGCTGTACTTTTGGACTATGTGAGAAATGGAGATCTGAGAACATATTAATGTTACTGCAATCTTACCAGTCATGTTATTTGAATTTTGCAATTCAGAAATATTTTTAGTTCAAGGTATTTAAAATTTATTTGATTTATTAGGCCTGAAAAAGCTATATATTGGATTGATTGAATGTATTTGATAGGACAGTGTTTTGAAGTTATTACGTTACGAATTTGAATACCCTGTCCAATACTTAAAAGATCCCAGAAGATAGACCATGTGATTTAATTACCTCTTTTTCATTTTACGAACTTGACCTCTGTTCCCAGCCTCCAGACAAAGAAAGACAAAGTACTGTGAGCAACTGGCAGTTGATATTAAGAAGGTATCATCTCCCACATCTCTCTCACTTCCTATAGTAACAGCCAGTCCTCAGCGTGGATGCAGGACTTCCCCAGAAGAATTCTGTCCTTTGGCTGGCAAATTAATCTGCTGCCTTAATTCTTTAGTTGCCCTGTAAAAAATTCTCTCTCTTTCTCTCAGCTTCTGCCCCAGAAACCTCTCTTTTCCAGGTTAGCTCTAGCTTTTACGGAAGCACCTAGGGCAAGACAGGGATATTGGTCTCAGTAGAGTAAGGATAGGGATAGTTTTTGAGAATGGCCAGTTTGCTCTTTGACATGACAGAACTGTAATATGCATACAGGCTGTTACTGGTTATGTTGTTTAGCTATTTCAGATGTGTGCGTCTTTATATTTGGTAAAGTTGACTGAATCTGTCACAGTTTGTTTTTGAGAAAGACCTTGGATGTATTCTTCCCAAGCTAATAAAGATTTCTTTGTTTACTAGGAAAATAATTAGAGGAAAATCCTAAGTCATTCTTTAATATTTGGGATCTATTTGGCCAGTGAAGGCTGATGATAGTTTGTATGAAGATGGAGGGATTTATTCTCTCTGACAATGAAGGCCTTGATTCATGACAGCCCATAAAATTATGCTGAAGTCATATGGGAATAGATACTGTCTTTTCCAGGAACTCCATGTTTGGCAGAGGTGTTGGAGAAACTTTTAGCCATGGAGGCAGGTGATTTTCACAGCGTTAGCAGTCTGTAGTAAGAACTGTCTTTGCTGCATCTTTTGATTGCCTTTGCAGCTGCCAAATTTACAGGCAAACTACAAAACCTTGAATGCAATTACAGTTGTAGGTGACTTCTTTATTAAATATTTTGGATTTTTTTCATGTCCAACATTTAAATTATTACTGTATGTTAATGGATAAAATGTCCAAATTAATGTATAAGGTGATGAACAGTGATAGTGTCTTCAAACCATTGAAATGGCCTGTACTCATCCTCTAGTGAAAAATCAGGTTCCTACAACTATACAGGAAGTTATAAAGGAAGTTTATTTTAATTGCTTGATGCTTTGGTGTACTTTAGATTTGCTCTATGTGTTGTTCCTTTCCTTTAATCTAATAACATTGCTAGTTATTTGCCCTATACTGGTGACTGGCTACTTCTTTGAAAGCTTAACAATTAAGATTATAGTAGGACTGTAGGATGAATGAACAATTTCTGTGTGTATTCGAACTGTGTAATAATATAGGAATGAAAAGTATGTTATTTAATTATTTGGTTTTGCCATGTAGTATGATAGTTACTGTTAAATATGTCTTTTGTATGGATAATATAAGAAAAGAATTAAAAAAAAAAGAAAAAAGGTTTGATCTCATTTGACCTTTCTGACGTTCAGTCAGTTAAAAGGTTTGTAAGACGTTTAATTACCAAATGGTATGATCATTATTCATCTCATCATTTGATATATAACGTCAAGTGAATTGCCTCCCTGGAGTGCACTGTGTTTCACAGATCAATAGATTTAGTAAGAGCTTGAAGGAGAGCTTTATACATTCATAGAAAAGAAGGAAAAGTATATCCTCCTTGTAAAATGGCTTATGTAGTTATTCTGTGAGCTTTACAGAGTTATTGTTTTATTTACGTCTCAGGAATACAAAATCCTGTAATATAAAGGCATTTATTAAAATATTTTAAATCTCTTTATTGAAATTAAAAAATACTGCTTCTATCTTACTCTAGGTAATAAAGTAGCTTTAAGAGTCTGTCCTGAACAGCCTCATTCAAATCTATTAAAATGATTATTATTTTTGCTTTGACACAGTAGAATAAACATAGTATGACAAAAAGCTGTCTAAATACACTACACATGATTGCTTAAACTATTCATATTTTGTTTTTCTGCATTTTTAAATATGTATGGTTAGATTTAACTGATTTGGGTTGTTGTTTTTTCTTTGTGGGGTTTTTTTCATTTTTTTTTTCCTTCGTTCATTGTGTCAAGGATATTTATGCGCACTGCAAAAGAAAAGGGTAAAGCTTGTCCCTGACTAATTTAGAACCTATGCATTTATTAAAAGTTTCTTATGATTTTTTTTAATTAATTGCATAAAGGATAATTATGTAGAGGATACTTCAGGTTTACTTAGGCTTTTTTATAGATGAGCCATCATATAACACCAGCTATTTGAACATGCCTATCCGTTGCCTTACTCTTGATGGAAAGGTTTTCTAAATGACTGAAAGAGATTTCTATGAGTGTTCAGGCACTAGTATTTCTTGCTCTTTTTAAGTTTTAGCTGCTTGATTTACTCTCTTGACTTACCAGCTTTCTACTTAAAAAGTGAAAAATAAAAACATGTTTCTTCTTTAACTTTTATATTAATGAGGGTAAGCTTTTTAGCTTAAATTTATGCCTTGTTGGTCCCTGCATCAGTCAGGCACTGAGGAAACTGTAGTTCAGCTAAGAAAATCCTCCTGGCTGTGGGACAGAAGCAACATTTACTTGAAATTTCTACTTCCTTATTCATCTGTCACTTATAACCCATCATCTACTCAAAGATTAATTTGAATTGTGAACAATATCTAAGCTTCCTTAATCCCTTGCTCTTGTCCTTTTTCTTGAGCTGCTGTAGTGTGACGGAAAGGCTGTAATTCTGAAGCTTCTTATTCCTCAGGCCTACCTAAAGTAACTCCCATCGGGAGCCGATTGATGTTTTAGCAAGGAAATTTTTACCTGTTTTTGAGAACAACCTGGAAAAATTGTCAGGAGGCTTTCACACTCTGAGATGCTCACTGTGTGGAATTCTTGTAAATGTAAAATCTAATTTGTCTGGACTCTTTGCACCAGCATTGTTCAAGGTCAGATGAAGTTGTGTGAAGTACAGGAAATGTTTCTGGGATTTCATTTCTTTCTTTGTACTCCCAGCCTTTTTCACCAAATTAGCAAATCACATAATACCAATTTCTTTAATAATTAAGGTAGCTGTGAAATATACCACATTCTTCTTTTTACTTATTTTGTGAATGAGCCCTGCTGCCACTCTTGAGTTTTTTTCAGGAAAAATACTAATTTAGTAGTTTCCCCTCTGCTAATGATGCAGATACTGCTTATTCAGACCTTCTCAGTAAGGGGCTAGAATTTAAAAAGAAGTACAGGAAATCTGAAGGTTTTTTCTGCTGAAGTTGAACATCCAAAGACCTTTTTGTCAATGGTAACACTTAAGCATCATTAGAATGATTGATGTTGGAGTTCTGTAGAAGCATCAGTTGTTTTGATGATACATACGTCTATGGCTCGACTTGACAAAGTTTGAGCTGCCAAGACTCAATCTAGAAATATGCACATTTAATTTTAAGACTGTGAATAGAACTTTGGCTGAATTGTAATATATACTTAGCATCTTTTAGGACTGTATATGTCAATAGTAATCTCTTCCAAGATGTTCTTAAAGTTAGAGCAGTACTCATTTGTTGGCATTTGCATTTCCTCACCTATCCATTTACCGCTTAGCAGTAAATAGCTTAATGTGATATGTATTTGAAGTGTGAAGTCCATTTTGGATGAAAAATAATGGAACTATTTAGTTTTGGCATCATCTCTCTTATCATTTAGTAGGTGCTGTAGATGTTAGGGTAAAGGGTTGATCAGTGAAAGTATAGTTCCTTCCAACCCCTACCATTCTGTGATAGCAACTCTCTTGAATACTGTGTCCTGGGTCCCACAGTTTAAAAAGGATGCGAAGGTCCTTGAATATATCCAGAAGAGGGCAACAAAGCTGGTGAAAGGGCTGGAAGGCATGTCCTGTGAGGAGCAGCTGAGGAATTTGGGCTTATCTAGTTTGGCGAAGGAGGCCGAGGGGTGATCTCATTGCTCTCTGCAGCTTTCTGAGGAGGGGAATGGGAGACTGAGATACTAAGCTCTTCTCCCTGGTATCCTATGACAGGACACGTGGAAACGGTTCAGAGCTGCACCAAGGGAGGATTAGACTGAACATCAGGAAACATTTCATTACCAAGAGGGTGGTCAAATGCTGGAACAGGCTTGCTAGAGAGGTGGTCGATGCCCCAAGCCTGTCAGTGTTTAAGAGGAATTTGAACATTGACCTTAATAATGTGCTTTATCTTGGTCAGCCCTGTATTGGTCAGGTAGTTGCACTAGATCACAGGATGATCATTGTAGGTCCCTTCCAACTATTCTATTCTATTCTATTCTATTCTATTCTATTCTATTCTATTCTATTCTATTCTATTCTATTCTATTCTATTCTATTCTATTCATTCTGTTGTGGAAGCACAAGTAACATGTTTTCATAGTACTTTTATGAAGACATTGCATGGGTATGGGTAGGGAAGTGAGCTCTTTCTTTCTAGACACTGTTCCTGGAAGGTTCTACAGTGAGACACAGAAGCTTACAAGGTTCCTGAAGCACCACTATCTTTGTCCTGACATCCCTTAGTGACAGGGAAGCAAAGGCAGGAGAAAAACACAGGAGCACTTATGCTCTAGGTCCATCCTGTGCCCCTCTAGATACTGGATCTCAAAAGGTCTCCTAAACTTTTCCATAGGGCAAGAATGGTGTGGTTTGTAATACTCTGTTTAGTCCTGTTAGGAACTAAAAGAATCAATAAGGAATACATTAAAAAGGTCAATTTTTGGAGGACATAGTATCCAGAAACCGTGCCAAATATGATTGCAAGTTTATTCTATATGAGCCCATTCTGAGCTGAGAAGCAGAGTTCAGGAAACTACATCTTTTTATTAAGACAAACTGCAGTACTACCATTATTAATCTGGAGTATTACACATTGATACCTATTTTTTGTAGCTGTTTGAATCACCAAGGAATGGAGTTTGCAATATGTGATTTGCATAATTGGAGTCAAGGGCAATGAAGGTCCTTGAATAAAAAACATCTAGAAACCCATTTGTTCATATTTCAAGGAGAAAAGAATCTTGAGAGACCTAAAATTTTTGAACAAGTTCCTTCAGAAATAAAGCTCAGGACAGATACAGTAAAATCATTACATTTTGTATCCAGAAACATAAAAAATCCCATAAAAAGAGAGTTAATGGAGCCAGCATTTTACAAAAAGAGTCGTTATACACTTGCACTCATGAAGTAAGAAGTCTTGATTGTTTCCCCTTCAGAACATTCATGTTCATTTGTTGACAGTCATAGATAATATCTTCCACAGTAAGAAATGTAGTTAGGGCTTGCACAGTAAGTAAACTTGGCAATTAAGTGTGCTCCACTTTTGTTTTTGTGGAAGAAAGGACTGAACCATTGGTCTTCTCCAGATTGTATCCACATTGAATAACTTTTTCATCCTTTGTTTTGCTCTTCAGTTAAAAAATACTTTTGTAAATTCCACAGCTATAGATCTGTGACTTTCCCTGTAATTTTTACTTTGTTGTAACAGTTGTAAGCACACATTTTGTACAAGCATGATGAAGATGTTATGAGTCTGTTCCTCCTTTTTCTGAAAATATTTGTGTGTTGCTATCTAAGAGGAAATTTACTATGGAAAGTATATATAAGACAGTAATCTGTTAAACTTCATAGAATCATAGAATCCTAGGGTTGGAAGGGACCTTNGCGGGTTTTGAATGTCTCCAGAGACGGAGACTCCCCCACCTCCCTGGGCAGCCTGTTCCAGTGCTCTGCCACCCTCAAGGTAAAGAAGTTCCTCCTCATGTTTAGGTGGAACTTCCTATGCTCAAGTTTGTGCCCGTTACCCCTTGTAAAACCCTTTGTTACCCTTCAAAGCATTTGTTTATTGAAAAAGCTCTGGAAGCATCTCAAATTATCTGGAAGTGCAGTGTATGGTAACTCCTAGCATGATGGGACTAAAATATAAGTCAGATTTTAGGTGGATTCTCCTGGTATTATTCTTTTCAAAAACCAGGCCTACAAACTGCCCCCCCCCAACAAATAAACAAACAAACCAACCAACCAACAAAACAATGCAACCCAACTCAACAAAATCCAAACAAATCCCCCAAAACCGAAAGCCCTGCTTTGGACTTTGAGATCAGAGAAATACGACCATATGGCCTGTGCAGTGTTGCCTGTCATGAACTGTTTTGCACTTGGGAGAACAGTCATAGTTTCATAGAATCATAGAAT
>VXBO01001308.1:1333886-1358179 GCA_013400135.1 Rhinoptilus africanus | reverse complement strand
CCCTGTGATTCTGTGATTATGTGGCAGGGCGAGGGCACCTCACCACATGTGCCCGGCACTGGGACACCACATGCCGCCCACCGCAGAGGGTGGTCCTGCCCCCATCATCCAGGCTGAGTCTTCTCCGGGTCCCACCTGCGGGGCTGGTCAGTGATGAGCCGTACCTGATTTACAGGGTGGTGCTTCACCCACTGGTGACACCCCCTCGGTGTTTTTCAAGAGTTCGTAAGAAGGTGAAGCCTAGAAGCTAAGTGGGAGCTCTCCCCAGTTTCCATCGGTCGTGCGAGTGGCTGTGTAGCCTTCAGCAGAGTGAGAAGGCTGTTCTGTGTTTTCCACCTTGACAGCGTCTTCACCGTGCAGACCAAACCCGTGCAAAAATGGAGGTATCTGCATACGGCACAGGATCAGATCAAAATTCACCTGCAAGTGCCCTGAACCTTTCAGAGGGCGATTCTGTGAGATCGGTATGTCACAGCTCCAGGGGAGAGGGTAGTGGCGAAGCCTCCAGACAGCCAAGGGCTGGCCCTTGGCCAAACTGGTTGATGCTGTCGTCGCACCAAGCACCTGACTGCACCCGGGGCACCGACCTCCTCGGGGAGAGTGTCGGGGGAAGAGGCTGACTTCTGCAGCCACCACCAGCCGAGGCTCTCAAACCAGTTCCCATACTGATGTTTTCTCAATGTGCTTCAGCAAAGTCCCACTGGTATATAAAGAGCAAGCACAGGTTTCCCAGAGGTTCCTTCTCCACAGGAGAGGCTTTTCTTAACTACTCAAAAGCTGATGTAGTGAAGATTCATGTCCAGTTGTCTGTGACTCCCCCGGCTGGGGGGACAGCCCCTGACACATGGATGGATGGCCAAGGGCACGGGATCACCCCAGGCTGCATGAAGAGCCTTCTGCCTCTGCAGCACCACCATGGGCACCACACCCCACACAGGTTTCCCAGGAGAGCAGTTTCTTTCTCTTATAAAAGCTGATTGGGCTTCAAACTCCATCTACCACTACGTGCTCCACATTCCAGTGGACTTTTCCTCCATCTCGCTTACAGGTTAGGTTCACAACCCCACACCCTTCCTTCTGGCACACCCCTTGCCCAAGCATGATAGCAGCTCTGTGCCCACTTCTGTCTAATCCTGCCAATACCATTTCTTGCCCAGGCCACTGATAGGAGAGGTTCTGCTTTGGCATTAAGACACCTCTTGACTGCTAGGTCCTCACCATACGAAGAGATTTCAGCATTTCAAGTCAATCAGGCTTTAAGCTGGACAGACGTTGGGACATTACTCTTATTTCTGGCCTACATAGGATGAGTAATACCATTATGTGACCCAGTAGGTCCTTCTCATCCTCCATAAAATGAATGTAGGACAAGGAAGGGAAGGAAAAGGAACCACTTTGGACAAGAAACAGCACAAAAGTCATTTTCATATCAGCATTGTCTTCCTACAGGACTGGACGATTGTTATGAAGAGGACTCCTCTACGTACAGAGGAAGAATGAACCAAGCGGCGAATGGCAAGACCTGCCTGCACTGGAATTCCCATCTTCTCTTGAACAACCCTATTAATGCCTTCATGGAGGATGCTGACTCTTACGGCATCGGTGAACATAACTTCTGCAGGTAATATTTTGAAGAAGCAACTGTAGAGGTCTATATCAAAGAGAGGCCTGAGGGCAAACTGCTGATGAATTTGGCAAACTGCTGGTATTAGGATCTCATATCTTTCCAGACACCGCCTGTCCAAAAAATACCAGGATGCTCAAGATACTTTCCCTGAGTCACTATATGGATGTGAGACTCCCAGAAGCACCCCTCCTTTCCCTGAATCAGTTCCTAATTTTTCTTAGGGTTAAGATAGGTACAGGGATAGTAAAATGGCGGAAGCCCCACTCCCTTCTCTCATCCACCTTCTTTGTCAAATCTTATGAAAAAGTGTCTTTGGAAACTTGGGTCTCATATGGGGGCATGAGGCTGCTCCCCTAAGCATCCTGGAGATTTCCCCATCTGTGTTGGCTGACGCTCTCAACCCTTCCCTTCAGGAATCCTGATGAGGATGAAAAACCCTGGTGCTACATCAGAAAAAATCACAAAGTGGAATGGGACTTCTGTGACGTTTCCCCCTGCTCAAGAACAGGTAAAGAATTAGAAGTGAGCTCTTTGGCTGTGTGTAGGGGGTCCGGAGCAGCCGGTGACCCCCTGTTATTTAACTCCTGCTGTCTGATACCGTCTCTGTGTTATATATCTGCTGTCTCTTCCAACGCAGCTGAAGAGAGCCCATGGCCAACAGACAGCCAAACAGACTCACCTGGATCAAATGAAATGTTCAAAACGTGTGGACAACCAGAAATTCAAAGAACGCTCACGAGGATCTATGGTGGAGCTAAGACTGCAGCTGGCAAACATCCCTGGATGGCATCTCTGCAGATAAAGACTTCACAAAGGAGCAGACACGTCTGTGGTGGAGTGCTAATTAAAGCATGCTGGGTTCTTACTGCCGCGCACTGCATTGAGTGGGTGCACGTCCTATGCCTAGGGTAGACAACACCAGGGTATAAAAACCAGGATGGCTATTAAAGATAGTTTGGAATCCAAATTGTTTGCAATCCAAATGATTGCTGGGAATCGAATGGAAAGGAAAACATATAAGTGAAAAAACGAGCACGTGGATGAAAATTTACTTAAAATTGGCGCTTGCTGGAATAACAAATTACCCCCCACTCACCTAAAATGAGCTAAAATAGTTGTTTGAGAGGAAAAGAGGAGGAACGTAACAAAGTTTTGCAATGTATGAAAGAAGGACTCCATGAAAACCTCCAGGGATATTGCCATATTATAAGCAACATCACATATTGCATCACAATTAAGATCTCCAGAACAGCCAAAGTATGATTTCCCTTTCAGTTGTTTATGTGTCTGCTAGCTCAGAATATGACATTTCCTTCAGCATTTCTGTTGAACAGGTTGGGAACCACTATCCTTGGAAATTAGTAAATTACACACTGGAGATCATTCCAGCGCAGATGATTTTGAGCATACTCAGACAGTGGCAAGCGATGGTACTCCCATGGCTCCGTGACTCACCAGCACAGCCACAGTGACAGACCGCGTGCACACTGCTACTCTGCCCTAAAATGCAAAGAAAAGAGTATTCATGCAGCTTTACGTCGTTTTATTTCATGACTGCAACAAGTTAAGGGCACATGGATTGTCCAGCACCACTGCTTCCCAGACTAAGCCTTCCTATAATGATTGTAGGGAATCTTCTGGCCATACTCTACGAGAGGAAGCAATATCTTGACTTCTAGATACTAAAGATGCAGAATTTCACCACCACTAATAGACAATGTCTGCATATAATTTACTCTTTTTTTTTTCTTTTTTTTGGGCAGACAACCAGAAGAAGATCTCCAAGTAGCCCTTGGAAAGCAAGACCTCAAGAGGAAAGAGCACCAGGAGCAAATATTTGATGTGGAGAAGATCATTGTGCATTACAAATACAGAGAGAAGGACAGTGTCCCATACAACGACATTGGTAAACCCCTTCTGTTGAATATTCATGCAGCTCACCTCCAACCCCAGTTGTTTGAAGCGCCTCTTTCCAACAAAAATCAATGTAAAATTCCCATGGAGAATATATCCTGGAAATAATTAGGCCAATGGCTTGGACCTATTTGAATCTTTGGGATGTGAGTTGTAATGAGTAGGCAGAAGTCCGGGGTGGGGGGAGGACCGGATGGGACAGAAAAATAGGGACAGGTCCAGCACGTCGTGCAAATAGCATGTCAGGGATACGCAGCTTTGGGGTCACAGAGCGGTGATGATGGTTAGGGATGAAAATCAGGTACAAATCCTGTCTATTGCTGTTTATCTTCCCTCCAGCACTACTTAAACTGAAGGCAGTTGACGGTCACTGTGCAGTGGAAACGAAGTACGTGAAAACAGCGTGTCTGCCTGATTTCATCTTTCCCGCTGGGACGGACTGCTTCATTTCTGGATGGGGCACGACAGAGACAGGTATTTATGTTCTAGCTGGATTTCGGTGGGTACCTCTGTGGCAAGGTGGGCTAGGTACGTTCAGTAGCAATTGCCAGGCCCAAATGTGGACCGAGGCACTTAGTGAAACCAAGGCATGGAATTCACAGCTAAGGACGGCTAAACCCGGCCATGGCAATTACTCATTAGCAGAGATTTCCAACTGCTAGACCAACCGAACCTTTCAGTTTTCTGAAAAAGTCCCCGAAGCTTTTTTTCTTTTTTTTTTGCTTGCCATCTGACATAACATGTCATGGTTTCATCTGAAGCCAGAAACAGAAGCAAGACGGTATCAAGAGAGAGGCTATTGTATAGTTTGCGTGTTTCAAGACAGGACCAAGAAAGACGGGAACTTTCACATGGTTTTCCAGCCCATTGGGTCAGATAAAGCTTTTCAGAAGCAGCATCTGGATCTTCAGATGCGCTGAAAAATAAAAAAAAAAAATAAAAAAATCCAAAGCTTTTCAAGTTCAACCAGCTCTATCCAAAACCTTTCTTGCCCGCGGTAAATCCTAAGGGGAGAAATTACTATGCTTAAAAAAAGATAATGGCAATTTTCTGAAAAATGCATTGTCTCATGTTCTGATTGATGTGTTGCTGTAAAGCAGCAGAAGGAAAATGTGTCACGGAGGCTGCAGTAGGTGTCCTAGTGCTTTGTGACTGATACAGCCTGATACGATACGTAGGACCAAATTCTCCCTTCTGATGTAACTCTCATTGAAGTCCACAAGAGACAAGCGTGTTCATTTGATCAGAATGCACCAACAGAATTTAATGGACATTTTTTAAAAGTTCCAAATAAAAAGTCTCTCTTAAAAAGGGTACGGGGAAATTTTTTTTTTTTTCCCCAACAAAGAATATCAAGTACGCTCTACGTGTTCAAACTAGATGGCTCCTTCTTTGAGCAGAGCTATTATTAGCATTTCAGGAAATCACTGCAGAAATGGAATATTTCCTGAAACTCAAGCAGAACCAAACTTATAAACCACCTTTAATTATCTACAGATGTAATGCTTTGAAATTCTGGCTATTGCCTTTAGATGTCAAGTTATGTCTTTAGTTTCACTATAATTAATCGCTGCCCTTAAATATTGTATGATCTTCAGTTTTCATCTGTTTCATTAGCCTGCGTGTTAAAACATCTAATGGCACCAGCTTGAGAAGTGCTGAGCAGCTCCAAGTGCCGCTGGGACCCGCGGGAGCCGCAGGCAACCTGCACCTTTGAAAAGCAGGATTACCCGGGTAGAGCTGATGGGCACCAAACTTTTGACTTTGTTTTTGTTCAGGCAACAACTCGGTGTCCCGAGGGAAGCTGCCAGGCTCCAACTCTAACCCTTGTCGTTTCAGACAGACACTTCTTTTCTTCCCAGGCTAGCCCATGCATCCCCCCTGCTCTTCCCCCTTCCCATCCAAATGGCAAGCGAGCTCCTATTTTGAACAAAGACAACCTGTAACAGGATTGGGAGGAAGGTGACTCCATTTTTTTGGTGCACATCCCGTAGATGAACTATCCCGTCAGCTGTTAGATGCCAACGTCAAGCTGATTTCGCAAACGAAATGCAACGCACCCAGAGCATACGATCACGTACTGGATGAAAGCATGTTTTGTGCAGGAAATCTTCGGAGACCCGGAGCTGATTCTTGTCAGGTCTGTTGCTTTTTCTGTCTTTGAACAGGAATGTTTTGTGTAAATAGTCAGGCTGAGCAGAGTAATCGCTTTGGCAGAGCGCAGGGTGCTGCACGTGTTCCTGCTTCTCCCATCAGTGTGTTTCAACAGCCACCGTCTTCCTTCAGTACGGTTTGAGGAGCGGATCCCTAGAGCTCCTGTTGTCACTGCCAGCCATGGGCAGACCTATGGAAGCTAGAGACCAGCCTGGGAAGTTTAGCTTCTGAGGCAGTTTGTCATAATAACCTGAAAACGTGCCTTTTTTCTCTCGATTTTATGATGGCCTCTGCCATGAGCACCAATTCTAATCGGACTTTCACTATCAGAGCTAAGACTTGCAGGGAAAGTCAGAATGGAGAGTTCTTTTCCTTCATACCTATACCATTGTAAGATAGGGAAGAGTTCGATTAATGACTCCTGAGGTGCCAACTACTGCTGCAAGCATCCTTCACAATAGAAATCACCAATAAAACAAAAAATGAGACCAGCCAGCTCAGAATAAAGTTATTTGGAGGGGTGGGGGAGAGATCAAGTGTTGTCATTTATGCCGAGGATCACATCTTTATCTTTCTGAGCCTGAGCTACAAATGCCTGGTACTTTCATGCCCGGGAAATTTCTTGTGACCTTGTCAGGTGTACGTCACAGACCTGAACAATCAAAAAGTTATGTTTATAAATACTTGAAGGGTGGGTGTCAGGAGGATGGGGCCAGGCTCTTCTCAGTGGTGCCCAGGGACAGGACAAGAGGGAACGGGCACAAACTTGAGCACAGGAAGTTCCACCTAAACCTGAGGAGGAACTTCTTTCCCTTGAGGGTGGCAGAGCCCTGGCCCAGGCTGCCCAGGGAGGTGGGGGAGTCTCCGTCTCTGGAGACATCCCAAACCCGCCTGGAAGCGTTCCTGTGCCCCCTGCTCTGGGGGACCCTGCTCTGGGGGGGGGTTGGACTAGATGATCTATTAAGGTCCCTTACAACCCTATGATTCTGTGACTCTGTGATTTTAGTTAACATTTTGCTTCATGCTTTGAACATGAGTGATTTTTCTCACCAGGGAGACTCCGGCGGCCCGCTAACATGTGTAGAAAATGGCTCCTACTACGTATACGGCCTTGTGAGCTGGGGTGAGGAATGCGGGATGAAAAACAAGCCAGGGGTTTACACCCAAGTGACAACATTTCTCAACTGGATTAAATCCAAAATTCGATCTGAGTCAAGGTCGCTTCCCTAAGAGACCGCTTCAGAATGGAAAATGGTAAGCTTGAGATATTTAGGTTTTTATCTTTAATATACTTTTATTTTTTGACGAAAAACATTATTGATATTTCCTCATGGCCTACATGGGGCATCCTTCATCACCGCCTTGAAAATAGCCTTACAGCATTTGCTAGAATGTCCGTGACAGTTGTCCTGGTGGGGGCTTTGAAATAAGCCCATTATTTTGTAGGCAAAGCAGATCAGAAAGTAAAGCACCTCCAGTTCTTCCCCAAATCAATCAGAGCCGCAGTTGCCGATGGTTCCAGTTTTGCTTTCCAAGCACGGAACAATCTGGAGGCTCAGGTGCTGCCACCCTTTCCCTGTCCCCCTCGTGCCCCTGGCTAAGGTGTGTTTTTTCTGCGCCCTGACACCTCAAAGCTATTAGTGTGTGTTCCTAAAGCCAGTGCCATTTTTCACATACATAAAAATCATTATGTGTCCATGTTCGCAAGACTGCAGCCACTGGCATTATCTGAGGAGCAAGGATCAGGCAGGAGAATTTTTTTGGAAAGCACTTCTGTGGGGTAAATACCCACAAATTCCATCACTGATGCATGCCAGATTGAAAAAGAAGGGAAAAAAAATCCACTATTAGAATTATCCACTTTATTCCTGATTAGAAGATAATTACTATGATCCAGATCTACAATGGTATATATGGGCTTAACTTCAATTCACACCAGTGAGACGCAGGGGGTATTAAATA
The DNA here is from genome assembly GCA_013400135.1 of Rhinoptilus africanus. NCBI lineage: Eukaryota > Metazoa > Chordata > Aves > Charadriiformes > Glareolidae > Rhinoptilus > Rhinoptilus africanus. Next base: position 1,350,522 of record VXBO01001308.1, on the reverse strand, counting down.
CCATTTAAAAATGTGGTCAAAGCTATTGGATAATTCTTGGGTTTTCACAAGCTTTGCAAGTCAAATTGTATGTTTTCTTGCCCAATGATTCTGCAACGCTCTCCACAAATTTGAAAAACAGGGCACTGGTATTAAATCGGGATACACAGAACAGACAAGTTTGTGAGGAGTCAATTCATTAAAATAGTAACATCCCTTTCATCTGAACTCCAGGGTTTAGAGCATTCTCTAAGCACCGACCTAATCTATCAATAGCTACCCCTAATGCCAAAATTTATAATAAACTAATTCTGACTTTTTGCTTTGGAAGATTTGAAAAAGACTGAAGAACTAATTGTGATCTGAATACATCCTGTTAATCAAGAACAAACTCTCTGATGCCCACTAAAAGGCCTGCCCTTGGTTAGTCAGTGATAACTTTGCTTCCACTGGCCTTTGTCTTGTTCATCTGTTAGGCCACCTGAATCATGCTTTTGTGTTCTCTTAGGTCAATGGTGCCAATAATCCAGGAACACAAAAATCTATCAAGATTACAAGTATGGAATAAGATTCATTTGATTTATTCATTACAAATTATTTCAACTCTACCAATCAGGTTCATTCGTCTGTAGTACAAAGCTGAGCCTGCCAGTCAACTAGTACTAATTTCATTTACAGCTTTAAATAAATATCAGGTTCTGTAATACATACAGGGATAAAACATCCACACAAAAATAGAAAGATGCTATAAATTGCAATGTTTCGGTTGCTTTTAAAACAAAAAGTTCTTAGACGCCATCTATTGTGCTTCCCAGAAAACTGGAAAAGCTACAGGATTTGCAGGACAATAAGAAAATCTCTTCGTGTTGTGTCATGTTTCTGCTCACTTCTGATACAGCTGCATTTTCCTTCTCTTGACTTGCAGAATTTCTGAAGCATCAGGGTTGACTGTGACCTGCTGAGATCCTTCCATCTCCAATTGGTCCTGTTAAATCAAGCCCAACTAAACCGTGAGGACAGCCAGTGGACAGGAGAAGGTTTTAACAATTGTTCTATAAAAATATTTGTATATTAAAAATCACCTCCACTGGCAAACAAAAGAGCAAAATCTGAATCACTGCTCTGCACTGAACAAATATCTACAATGGAAAAGTGCAAAAACTGGAGCCATCCACCTAAGTTAGATACTGCACATACGGAATGTGTCAAGCCCTAATTTCTAATTTGAGCCCTAAATAAAGAGCAGAGCAGCAAACACCTGAGTTCAGGTGGATTGCACACCTGCAGATTTCCCTGGGACCATCAGATCATTATCATATGTAGGACTTAAGAAGGTATCGCCTGCAGTCCCCACTGCCTGCATTCCTCAACCACAGTTATAATTTATTTCCTGAGTAACTTTTCAGATGGGAATGTAAATCATCGATATGTTCTGTTTTTCTTGGGCTGGCTTATTGTTTGACTTGTTGCCAAAGTTAAAACTTAAATGAAACAAGTATTTAAAGTGCAGAACCTCTCTTTTATTGTAACTTAATGCTTCCTAACTGTAGGGCCTACAAAATCCCTGTCTGGACTTTTGCTCTCTTGTGCTGGGACACTGCAGACCGGGAGTCATCCCCGTGGAGGCTGGGAAAAGGGAAACCTGGAAGATCCCAGCTTGTAATTTCTTGCATCTTGGGCTGGACAGAGATGGAGGAGGCTGGAGCATTCCTCCTTTGCAAAAAGCCTCCCACAGTCCTGGGTAGCCTCCCACAGCACACATTATGCTGTTAGGAGTCTACACTGAGCTGGTCAATACAGTTGCCAGGGGAGATTACACAGCAACACGGATGTCTCCTGCTGAAATTAGGAAAAGAGAAGGGGACTTGTACAGGGAGTCCCTTCCACATCTATTTCTGCTTTCCATGGAGGTACCAGGACACTTGGAGATCCGACAACATCCACAAGTTAAGGGAAACACATCCCATAGTATAAGTAAATTCTATCCCATGGTGCTTTCTAGTCCCTACAGGAATTCCTCAGCCATGAAGTGCTGAATTCTCTTGAGAGTTTCCTTCAAATTAAGGTGTACACAGAGCCACAGAGCATCGTGAGGGCAGTATATATTTTCTGTTCAAACAATGGGGAGAACTGTAGACTCCAGGGAGCATTCAAAAGCATTAAGCAGGCGTGCCTGTCTGCCCTGTAGAGAGCAGAGCTGTTGGGATTTCTGAGAACAGTTTACTTACAACTCCAGGTCCACACTGAGCAGAAGCGCTCTGCAATCCCATTTCCCGAATGTATGCCAACTCAGCAGCTCTTCTTGCCATCTCGACTTTGTGAGAACCTGGGGGGGTCCAGCCGATGCCTCTGAGCCAGTTCAAGTCAGACTTGTATTTTACCTGAGAGAATGAAACATACACCAGTCGGCATTACTCTGTTTGGCTCTAATCAAACCACATGCCCAGGGTATTCAAGAGAGAGCGTACAAAGAGCAGCAGAGTCCATAATAAACAGATTGTTCATTTTCAGTGAACAGACTGTAGTTCTTTCAAGAACGTGCTTTGGTTGATCGGTAAGATCTGGGAAGCGTGTTGCCACAGACAGCTCCCAGCACTCGGAAGGAGAGTGTCGCTCAGCTATACTTACATCACTCTGCAGCTTGTAGGCCTGCTTTGCATGCTTCACGTTTAGCTGCTCGGGATCACAAGTGTATTGGTGCAAAGGCTGCCTGTAGTTAACATTACTTGCAAGCTGCTGGCTTCTCTTAGCATGGAGGAATCCTGGCTGGTTGAGGTGACTCCGGAACTGTGCCATGTTTTGAGCATATCCACTCCTGTATTGGTTGTCACTCTGGATTTTCCCCACTCTGAGGACATGCCTGATTTTGGGATCATCATTTGCACTGAGGAATCCAATCTGCTGGCCTCTGTCTCTCAGGAAAGCTTCTCTGTATTTGTACTGCAGGAAGTGGAGAGGAAAATCACATTTTCACATTCAGATTACCTCCAAATTCTGTTATGAAATAACTTACCCTCCCCAAGCTATCAATAATGCTTCCCCTAGTGCACAAAGACCAAGGGTTTGTTCGATACCAAACTACATCTCCTAATCTAACAAGGCCCTTTAGAAGAATGTCCTTTGTGCTAATTTTTTAAAGGAGCAGAAATATTTAGGGAGCCTCAAATACTCATCTCTCAAAAGCAATCAGAGGTCCTCTTACTGTCACACTCTTGGGCACACCCAATACACAGCTCAAGCAATGAAGCTCCTCCATCTTCAGCTTTCTTGCCAGCTCTGGTCTTCCGTGTTCAAAGGTGACCCACTTTATTCTAGACTATGCTTTAACTCTTCACAGCCTAATACCTGTTTTATTAAACTACATCATAATATGCTTCCTTCTCAAGAATCACGCTTTGAAGTGAAACAGAGCAGCCTGGTGTTGGACGTTAATCTTTGCACTTAACTGGCATTTGGTTTCACTGGGTCACCAATATTCCAAACCAGAACAGGGTTCACTTACATCAGAATTCACCCGTTTTCACAGGGCAGGGGTGGCATGGGAAGAGGGTTGTGAAGTTTTTGAAACAGAACAATTCTTACATCGCTAGCAATCTCTCTTGAAGCCTTTGCTGTCTGGAATGGGATGGCGTCAATCCTAAAATCATAGCCAGATGCCCTTGTCTGTTCCCAAGATGTTTTATAAAATTTCTGTGTTGAAAAGAAAAGAAGAAAACAGTCATTTCCCCCTGCAGTTTCTTAAACGCAGCCCCATCACTGCAATAATAAATGTTTTATCCTACTGGGTTTATTTGTATCAAGAGTCATCAGTACCATCTCCAAGGTTTTGATCCAGTTCTACAGCACTTCAACTCCTTTTCTATTCACCATAATGATAAAATGCCTCATCTGAACAGTGCCACCAGGGTTTCCTTTTGTACTTGAATGTGGTTGGTTTTGATGTGATTTAATTTCTATTAGAAACTGTGATGCATCAGTCACATCAATATTGCATTGATATTGCCCTTATTCTCTCTTTTGATGCATCCACTTGCAGTGTCTTGGGTTTCGTGGCATCATAATTTCACTTCCAGTTATTTCAAGCTTTTCAAATGATCCCTGTCTCTATCCCCAGCCACATGTGGCTTCATTAACTCATACGGACTAACAGCCCGTACTAACATATTTAATGTTACTTTGAGGATGTGAAATACATTTATATCCTGAAGAGAAATCGCTCTAGATTAGGTTCTTCTTCCATTAGTAGCTTTCGTAAAACAGCTTCCGGTCTGCAGGTCCTGCCACACAGCCATGGTATCTTAGCTGACGCTTTTGTCTGTCCCTTTCCGATTTTATTCATTTGCTATTTCTAAGACTTTGGTTCACCCTTTCCAGGGTTTGTGACCATATGAAAACAAGCACAAAATCCACTTCGCATTTCAAAAGATAATATTCTGTTTCGCTAGTGAATTTAGTGCTTAATTTGAAGGTAAACTGAGATGCCAGAAATCCTGAAGACAGCCTGGGTAGAAGCAAAGCGAACATTACCGTACACCCTGCTAACAGGTCTAGGTCTGATCTTTCATTTGTGTGAAATCACCTCTCTGCCTTTTTACCTTTTTCCTCTATTGCTTCAAAGAATATAAATCGTATTTGTTTCTTTCCCCTACACAGTACCTATCACCAAACAAGGAACTCAAGGCTTCTTATAAGCTAAGGTCACTCTGACCGTACAGTTTAGGACAAGAGCTATTTCATCAGGGAGCAGTAGATTAGGAATAGACCGAGTGCCTCTGTCTGGGATAATGTAGAAACAAAATCCCATTAAACCAATTCCACTCACTGGTTCAGCCGCATCCAGGTTGATGACAACTGTGCCCAAGGGATCTGTTCAAGACAGTGCTGCAGTTTCATGAAGACAGACTATATAGTCAAGGAAAGAGGCTTCTCCCTCCTCCCCTACCCAAAAGCAGATTTAAATTTGTAACTAACCATGCCTAGACTGAAGGACTGAAAACCTTAATAATAACTGCCTGCCCTAGAAAGCAGAACCAATTCTCAAAAGAAAAATGAACAAACTTTTTCTGATTCTCCAGCCCAAACCTAGCAACATGTTGGCTTGTCCACAGCCTCTGGCTTTTTCGGTTTTCGTCAGGCTCAGAGAACCTGGCTTCTGCATATACAGGAAAGTTTTTCATTCCCAAGCAAGCTTGTTTTCCTTGATGACAGTAACCGAGTCAACCCTCCAAAGTGAAAGCCTTACTTACATCACTGATGTGAAGTGCATTCTGGCGGGCTCGGATAAAATCTGGATGATCAGGAGGCAGGGTGTACCTGTGCCTGGCTTCAGGGTCTCCGGCCTTGTACAGTCTCTGTGGAGTCAAAAGTCATTGAATGACACTGATACTGGAAGCAATAGCAAGATCAAGTCTTCTGTGCGTTATAGCACAACAAAAGTAAAGGTCACTTATAGTAAACAGAAACGTACGTCACTGCACTGGAGGTAGCTGGTTTTAGCATGAATCAAGTCTGGAGAGTCAACCACGGCAGTGAACTTCAAACTATCTGGCTTCTGACGGTACTTTACCTGAGAGAGGGAGGAGGCAACAAAAACAAAGGAAAAAACCCACGGGATGTTTCTGTTAATGACATATCACACTTCCAAGTGTGCGATGCTAGAGTAAAACATAAAAGCCACCTTCCTAAAGCCACAGTATTAAAAATACACCGTTCTGCTTTAGTCTCAGTTGCTCTTTCAGCTAGGGAATAGGGATGCTGCTGTATCGTTCTGTGGTGCCCAGGGACCAAAGTTCTTTTTGTGTTTGTGTGCAAGAAGGACTTCCCACTGAAAATTCGCATGCAAAAAGCTTTCGAACACCACACTTTTGACAGCTCATAATTTTGCACCATTAATGCATGATACTGAGCAGGCAAGTGCCCCTTCAGTGTGGTTGTCAATGCTGTATCCTTCTATATCACTTCCATAACCGCCTGCTTAGAATTTCATAATGGAGTTTACTGCATTTATTTATTGCTACTTGTTTTGTTTATACTCCTGTGTTTCATTCGGAATGGAAAATATTCAGCAGGTGTCACACAGTGGACTTGCATCTCCCATACTGCTTCCTGGTAACTTACACCTTGTATAAACAGGCTCCCACATCAAAAGGAAGTGATAAGCTACATTCGTAAGTGTCATGTAACAAGGAGCCTTGATGGTAAACAATTCCTACAGACGTGCTATCCCATGAAAGATTTATCAGTTACCTCGCTGATGAGCTCTCCAGCCTTCTTTACACTTTCTATCTGCGGAGATCTCAGAGCCATCCAACCAACTCCTTTCATGAAGTTCAGGTCTGATTTATAGCGATGCTGTTAAAAATGAAAATCGTTAGCTATCAGGTTTGTATCCACAGCTATTAAGGTTTTTTTAAAAAGACTCCCTGATTCATCTTAACATTTTGAGGTTTTTCATTTGCCATGCACATATCACATCGTAAAGCCAAACTGTTTGCATTTGTTCATTCCACTAGGAATTAAATAATGTATCATATGCAAGTTACAAGAGAAGGCCCCACGAGTGAATTAGTATGACTCAAAGCAGTAAGTAATAACCTGTTTGTACTGGGCGTAAAAGAAGCCCTTTTGAAATAATTTCTGAGGTGAGTTCAAGTCAGGAATACTAATTATTTTATCTGGTGCATGCTTCCTCATTAACCCCATTTCTAGAAGGACCCATTACTCTTTCTTTACTCACATTAAAGGCTTGCTCTACCTCCTAATCCAGTAAAGAAAACAAAGCAGACCCAGTAAAAAGTACAAACCAGTAAAGTTCCCCAAACCCCAACAACTCTGACTTCTTCAGAATGACAGTGGCTCGCCCTGTGACTTTAATCCAGTTATCCTTTTTTTCAGAGTTTTTCTTTTTCCCCTATACGCAGAAGGGCATAGCAGTCAGCTAGCTCAAGCGTGCTGTTTGTTACTCTCACTAGATAGTGAGGGTATCGGACAAAACCACCTTCCTCATTCCTCTGCATCCCAAACCTGCTGCGTCTAAAGGCAAGGAGCCAAGTGCTGAGGTTCTCACTCCTCTCCTGTCCTACCCCTTTGCAGGCAAGCTCTAAAGCACATGCTGTTAGGGTCCGAGGACTAAGCCTCTGGAAATGCCACTTTCCTATCATGTGAGCCACCATCACACATCAATAAATAGTAAAAAATCCTGCCTGCCTGGATCTAACCACCTGAATGCCATCTGTTGTTAGCCATTACAGAAGGCAGGAATGGGAGTTGGAAAGGCAAAGAACTGCGTTTAGCAACAGCTGCTATACCATCCCAAGAATATCCCAAAAATGTTCTGTCAATGAAGCATACGCTTGGGATACTAGATAGCAAGTACACCGAGTAAGAAAGGACACAAGCTCTCCCGTGCTTTGATTGTCACTGTGACTTTCATAGCCGGAATATCTGTTAAGATCTGCTCACCAAATCTGACTAAATCCAACAAGTATCCCATCACTTTGTCTCACAATAAAAATCCAGCTCTCTAAAGACCTCTAAAGAGTTAGCATAACTGTCTGAACAATGTTTCTCACTTCCTTGCTGAATCATTCTGTTTCTTCTTTTACAAAACAAAAAACACCTGAACAGAGGTTCCTGCTACAGAGCAGCTAACGACAGTGGACCCTCAATTGTCAAAATACACCTACCTGCATCCATGCAGCTTTATACATGCACTCAATATCTACATTTATTTGAAAGCACGTACAGACAACGGCTTGTCCCTGAACAAAGGTACGTGCTAAGGCAAAGCAAGCATGGATGTGGCTCATGCTGAGATTCCATCATTGCTGTCATCAAAGTTTGTCTGAACTTACATTTGCATAAGCAATTTCTGTGGACGCACCTGGGTAACTGGTTATTCGACCTGACCATTTCTGTTGGCAAAATGACCTTCTAACATACCCCAAATCAAGTGCTGAGCATTTAACCTTCTGCTCAAAGCATTCTTCGTGAAGCGTAGTGGCTCTCAAACCACTGACTGGCTGTGATCCAAAGAGCCGAGAGATGATTGTGTGCATCCCTCAGCTCTAGAAGAAGTAACACGGACCACAGTGATTTTCCATCAGGTTCATAACATGGGAACCTCTAATTCACATATATTCCGTATGTCAGGAGCAATCTGATATCTTGCTGCTACACATACATAAGTTTACAAATGGTCTTTCCAAAAACACTGCGCAATGTCAACATACAACTTGTACCAGCCACTGAAAGCTTTTTTATAGCTACATTCAATTTGCCATTACCAGCAGGAAAGTCTTTACCTCGCTCTGTAGCATGTGGGCTCTTTTGGCCCACTTCATCTTCATGTCTTCTGGGAGTGCTGTAAATTCATGGAGTCTCTTTCTGTAATCTTGATCACTCGCTAAGGCCTGGGCTTTCCTGGCATGGACAAGATTCACCATGTCCATGGGCAGATGGTACTGAGACCACACTTCTTGGGATCCCTTCTTGTATTGCTGTTCACTCTGTAATTTGGCAGCATGCAAGCAATGCAGCAACCTGGTGTCGTCCAGAACACTTCTGGCACCAATGTGCTTTCCTCTCTCCATCACAAAGTTGTGTTTATATTGGTACTAAAAATAAGAAAGGGTAAAAGTGAAAAAGCGCCAAACTTAGACAGTCTGCTTTAGCTAACTAACTTAGGATAAGTCACTGAAACATCTATGCTATCTGCAAAAACAGCCAAGGCATGAAGCACTAGAAAGTAATTGTTTGAATCTCTTGTTGCTCTCAAATTTTAATACCACAGTAGCTGCAGCATTAAAGTTAAGTGCATCTCAATACGTTCTCTGAATATGCCCAAGGCATTGATCATGTTTAACCTCAGATCGTGTCATTTTATTACCTTTCACAGAATTTTATTCCTATATCTAGGAAGGAGAACATAAGAGAAACAAACAAAGACAGAAGAAAAAAAAATATATCTATACAAAAGAGAAACATCATGCACTCTGTAGCCTCCAGATTTGCAAATGCCACCCAGCTATTTTAAAGAGTAAATTCAGTTTTCTTGGATCAATAACTATGTTGAGAAGCCTAAGATGGTGGTCTGAGCACAAGAATAAGCACGCACCAGCAACCCCTCATTCTCATCTTGGCTGGGACTATGACTCTCCCTATGATCTTGCATTTATCCTCTCTGTGAAATAGTGATGATGATGATAATGATTATTTATACAGCATCAACAGGGTGCTTGGAACTTTAAAGGGAAGGCCTGGGCCCTGAAGAGTTCATAATGTAGTTGAAATGGGATAATAACACTTATCTACCACACAAGAGAGTTGTGGGGATTAAATTACAGTAGCTAATGTTTATAAAGTGCTTCCAAGATGAAGGGCCAAATTCAGATCTGTTGTAAGTGGATGTAATTGTATTATGGACTTCTACCCTTTAGAGCAGATCTGAAGCTGTAACCAAAAGCACTCTGCAAAATACGGTTAAGTATACATTACAAATTACAGCTAGAAATAGTTGCCTCACAAAACAAATACGCATGAAATATATTCATATTTTATCACAGTAGAGATAAAATATCCAACTAAATACTACACAAAATGAAGACTTTTTTTATTAAATTCAGCGTAATTGTCAGTTTTTCCTTGAATTTATTAAATTTCTTGTGAGAAGGGGATGAACTTCGGCTTTTCTGAGAAATGGGTACCACCATGTCTGAGCGTTTTGCAACCACCACCACAAATGAGAGGATATTTTTAAGGGTAAGAAGATTTGTATCCCCTATTTCAGAAATTAAGGGAACACATATTTACAGGAGCATCCACTGCTTTTCACTTCCTAACCAGACAGGCAGCTCGTGATTTTCAGAAATTCAAAGGATGCTCAGCTTCTTCTGACTTCATTTCAATTCAGGAGCACTAACCACTTCCAAAAGTCGGCTCAAAGCAGGATAGATGGAATTAGTGGGCACTTTATAATATGAGGAGCTGAAAGCCTGGAAAGGAGCAGAATCCCCCTGATTTGTCTGTCTGCAAATACTTTAATTCACTAGCTATTTCCCACTGGAAGATGTTTAACCGAGCTTGGTTCCCGATTAGCAGCAATTCTTCCTCTTCTTTCTTTTTTTAAATTCACACAAAGAATCTCATTCATAAGTAATATATTCTGTCTCACACTTGTCTCACATGGTTATGGAGTTGCTTTAATTCAGTAAAATCTGCTTTAGACATTGTTTTACATGAAGTTAACAGAAATTAGGCAAGAAGGAAGGTTGAATCATTCAACTCACATCACTGGCAATTTCTCTGGAGGCCCTGGCAGTCTGGAACGGGAGTGCTTCCGTTGTCAGCTTGTAGCCTTGAGCACGTAGATTATGCCAAGATTCCCTGTATTTTGCCTAAAGTAGGAAAGGCACATGTAGATTGCTGTTTCACTTTTAAATGCACAAAGGAACAAACAAAGGAACCCTCTTTCATTTGTTATTCTGCATTACAGTCTCATTCTTCATAATCAAAGGATTTTTTTTTTAAATTATCTTTGGGAAATCCTACTAACTCAGACAAAACGTGTCTCGTCCTTTATGTAGATTTAATTTACTCACAACTGTATGTATGCTAATGGAGCTAAATATCAGTATAATCAAATCAGGGAAAGAAAAAATAGAATAGATCTAACAAGTACTTTACTTATCCGTCTTCCTTGCCACTGCACAATTCATCCTCCATCCCAAATACGTATAAGAAATACAGAGCAAATTCTTACATCGCTGAGGTTGGCTGCATTTATTCTTGCCCGGGTAAACTCGGGCAGACCCAGTGTTGGTGTATAGCGATGCTGACTGTCCTCTCCCGCTGCTTTATACAGGCGCTAGGAAGGAGATCAAAAAAAGACAATTGCAATTTATCTTCTCTATTGTTTCAATAATATAACAGCAGCACTTAAGTTGTTCATGATTATAACAACTATAGTCAGCCAGCACAAAAACCAGCTAAGAATATACCCTCGCAATTGCATGTGGTTTTTTTTCTGGGCATAAAAAAACTTGTATGCTAATTTTTATACATATATCATGATGCCAACCCACTACATTCTTAGCCTTGCTTTGGTATGTTCTCAGCAGGCCCAAAGGGGACCTAAGAACCTCAAGGGCAACACGAATGTGTATTACAAAAAAGGCCAAGCACTTCTGGTAGACTGGCCATATTTTCTAGCTTGGATTTTTCCTCATTACAGATGATTTTTGATAATTCGCCTGGGTTTTGTCAAGGGTTTTTTTCTTGTTTTCCAAAAATTTGAAAAGTGATTCTTGTCGTAGGAGCCCTCTAAAGTGGGCCGTAGTATGCAAATGAGCTGCCTCAAGAACACACCGCAGACCTGATCTTTTGAGGCTCTGTTTCATGTTAAAAAACCTGAAAATGAGACTCTATCATAAGGGCATTATTCAAGCTTTTAAAAAGAGATTGAATTGAAAATGGTGTTAAATGTTTGGAAATAATAAAATGTGATCCAACAGTGGAAAAGCACAAACCAGTGATGCTTTCTTTCTTTTTGATGCATTTTGCTTTCAGAACAGGGTTGTCTCTTTCCCACTCCTCCATCCCTAGCTCACTGCATTTTGAAAAGCGTATTTTCTGATTCACGTTAGGAGAGCCTACCTCATTAGCAATCATATTGCTGAATTTTGCATGAAGGAGGCCAGGAGAGTCTGTCACCGATGTGTACTTGAAGGAATGTGGCTGCTGACGATATTTACTCTGAGTTCACACACAAAGAAAAATGAACAGAATAACTAAATTGTCTTGTCAGATAAGGGACTTTTTCCAATACCAATGGTCTAGTATCGCTTCTTGTGCTTAAAACTCTACTTTGCAAAGGGTATGTGTCCGTTAACCATTAGACTAATTTACCTTTTGCTACTCTGAATTTGATGCATTCAAGTCTCATAGGGGAAATGAAAATTAAATAAGGAATAAGGTGGAAAAAAAAGTGCTGCTATGCTGAATACAGTAATAAGGTTATTTCACCCCTTAGTGTCATTAACCCTGGCTAGTGGAATTACAGCAAAGGCAATCCAATCCAGAGAGAAGGTGCTGCACAAGCTTGATGAACTTTTCTCTGGGAAAAATTAGGTTCCATCCGGCCTGTGGTCCTGTGCCAGAACTGTGAAGAAAAGAACTGCAAGATTACTGCAAGCAGGGATCCATTCCCTAGAACACCACTAGGAAGAGTACCCTTATTTTTCCTAATTTCCCATCTATGTAAATATGGGCAATATATCCAAGATTTGAAACTAGCAGAGACTGTAAGAAGAGACCGCAAGAGAGGAAATAAAAATCCTGTTGGAGAGGGGGAAAACCAACAGCGCAAGGAGGCAGCAGGTAAAAAACAGACTACAACTGTACAGCAGGAGCAGAGCTGAAGACAGTGTAATGTACTGGGCACCCTGCAGGTCAGTCTAATTTTGGAGAAACAGTACAAGGTACTTATTAGAGATAGGCACAGCCTTATTTTTGGTTGAAAAAGCTCATTTAAAATCTAAAATAAATAACATAAAACCCAACCCCCTGTGTCTGAAACACAGGAGAAAAAAATTGCGAAAACAGTTAGTGAAGTCTGCAAAACCTTGAAGTCCATCAGGTTCATCCATCTGCAGTTAGGACACAAATGGAATGATCAAACGCAAGGGGAGGGAGCCTAGCATTATCCAGCGAGTCACTTTGCCAGCCCAGTTTAATAGAAAGACATCTGGCAAACTCTTGTTTGTAGTGGAGAAATCAAAACCCTCTTTTGTTACCTCGCTGATGAGTTCAGAAGCTTTCTTCTTTCCTTCAATCTCTAGGGCCCCTGGAGTAATACATCCAACTCCTCGCATAAAGTTCATGTCAGACCGGTATAAATTCTAAGGAAAACCAAGCAGAAGTAATTACAAGTTTGCATTTGAGATGCCCTATATTTACTCATCCAAAAATACACAACAACGTATTCAAATAAATCCATTAAAATTAGTACCGACCACAGACAGTGCATATACGCTACCCTATATTCTTGTGTTTATGTCCGTGTCCGTGTACATACAGCCCTGACAGATGTACAGTACAGATGCAAGACTCCCAAAGTCTCATGGACACCAAATGATACTTGGGCTCCTAGCTTTCATTTGTAACCTTGAAAACACTTTTCCTAGACACATGAATTTCATTCATATATAATACATAAATCACAGCTACGTATTATTTATTTATAAATATATATAAAATAAGACCAGTTTAGAAAAATGTATGAAAATATTTTTACATAAACGCTGCTAACTTTTTAATAAGTAGAATTACAGACAAAATACCCTTGCTTTTGAAGAGTTCTGAATGGTCACATGAGTAGGGAACACTGAGGAAAAATAGCACTGAGGCACTGTACAGATTTTGGTTTTAAACATTTTCTAGACCACCAAATCCATCAGTGACTCAGTGTAAACATTACTTTTTCAAATGTTAGCAATAGGTTAATACATTCCAACAAATATCATTTCATTTGATGATGAGAACAGTGAGGAGGAGGAGGATCACCTTATTTTCTGCTTCAAAAGAACTGTAAGTACCAAACTGCTAGTAAAGAACAAGTATGGCTACTCAATGGATATGTGGAAACTGCTACTGCTTGCAGAGGGAAGAACTAGCTGTAGTTAATGAGGCATTTTGGTTCAGCCAACCACTTATAATGGAAACGGACTACGCCTTCATTTTATTCATGCACCCAGGAGAACAAAACCAGCTCCTCTTCTATTGATGTCTGTCCAGTGCTAATCTCTAGTCTCAAAGGCATCACAGTGTTGTGTACAGGAAATATCCTTTGTGAGTCGGAAGGTAAGAGAGGACAATGCTAGAGTCTGGTCTCAGCCCTTGCCAGCTACTAGCACCAGCTGGGAAGAGAGTTAAATTCTGCACTCTGAGATGTGTTGCTGGCAACCAGCATTTCACTCCCAATTCAGAAGGGAGGCATGGATGGAAACATGCCTCAGAATCTCTGATTACATGTGTTTCGGCGTATGATGTTTACACTTGTTTGAACACACTCTGCTGTTTTTAAGACTGTTGGCTGAAAGCGTTAAACTGATATAGGATAGCATTTTGGAGCCAGACTTGTTTTTAAGTTACAGCCCCTCCTGAGGTCTCTGGAGGCTACAGACACAGCCTACCCTTGAGTTTGTAAGGCATTATCCAGTTAATTTTACTCAAGATTACGTAGAGAAGTAAGCTCATCCTTCTTAGAATTTCAGTGGTTATGTCTTGGGACAGAGCTTATAAGTGTCCTACAAATCAGTTTTTAACAATAAGCATCTTTCTTGGGGAAGTACATATGAATTTCACCCAGATGCAAACCAACACAAATACCAGTTGGTAAACAGTTTGCATGGTTAGCCAGATCTTACAAATAGTATTTCGCCAACAGTGGAAAACATCCTCACTTGCAGACACTTCTCTTCCTGATCACCACAGACTACTATACTGTATCTCTCAGTATAGCGTGATCACACACATTGTACAAACGCCCAATAAGATAAATGTCTCATCCTGAATGTAATCAAGAGGGAACAGGCATCATTTATCCCTCAGCTGCTGCTCAAATGCATACTGTCAGCTGTCATGGTTTGGAACAGAACTATCTTGCATCAGGACCAAGAGGGAAATATGTCTGGGATGTTTTGCAATTACCTCGCTCTGTAGTTTGTATGCATTCTTGGCACACCGCAATCTCACATCATCAGTCAAAGAAGTGTACTGGTGTAGCAGCTGCCTGTATTCTTGCTCACTGACCAAAGACTGGGCTTTCCTGGCATGTACCAAGTTGATCATATCCAGTGGCAGGTGGAAGTGCGTCTTTGTATCCTCAAAACCTTGCTTATATTTCACCTATCAAATTAAAAACAGATCACTACATGGTAATTAGAATTCAGGTTTTAATCAGAAGAGATATTCTCTGTATTTCTTCCATTTTCCAGCATACATTATTCTTTTTAAAAGAAAGTTTCCTAACCAGTATAACTACACTGTGAATGATCAATACTTATAATTAGAATATGTGGCAGTCTATTCTTCATCAAAACAGTAGCCATTTATATTATATTCAATTAGGCTGAGATTTAAATTTTTTTTTTAATTAAAACTGGATACACTGAATCTATAAGCCTATCAAACTGCTAAATGAATTCTTAAGTCACTGCATTTCTAGCAAGCACAACAAAAAGGTGAAGCTACTGCCTGAGGATAAAATGCAAATAGCCATATTTATATAGGAATTAGTACAAATCCTCAGTCAAAATATTTGTTGGTCTCTATTGATTTGGTCAGCTTCATTTCGTATTTTCAAATGTTATTTTTATTGTTGGGGTTTTTTCACTTCTTGTGTCCATCCAGGAAAAGAAAGGCATAGAAACCTTCAAAGAACTTTTTTTTACATGACACTTCCCTATCAGATTATGCAAATTTGAGATGTGCAGGCTGTTCATCCAGATAATGAACATCCAGAGTTATTGATGATCATCAAACCGACTTAGACTAACCTGATGGATGAATTCTTCAGACACTTATTGTTACCTGTATCACTCTAAACATACCATCGCACAAGAAAGAATCCCCGTACAAGGCTAGCAGTCACTGAAATCCATGAACTCTCCCATCTACATCCACAGTAAGGCTTATTATGGACAGTTTTGGTAAGAAGATAAATAGTTCTTAGATTATTTATGTGCTTAAAGTCAGCCAAATATTTCACTGCTTTCTGGCTCAAGCCGCAGTGTTCAATATGCACTGAACAGTTACAATTCTTATAGACAATGAACAAATGATGTAACTCCTAGCGTATCCCAAGACCCAGAGGGAACCATTCCCTAAGCAAAAAAATCCAACATGAAATTCCATAAACTCATTTATCCTTTAGTCTTTCAGGAAAACAGCAAATTGAAAATTATCTCTGAATAACTTTGTATCTCTACCAAATTTAATTTACTTCTGTACAAAGACCAAAGTCTTGGCAGTTGGGTGAAGTCCCTGGTGACTGGGAAAGGGGAAATATTGCACCCATTTTAAAAAAGGGTAGAAAAGAGGACCCTGGGAACTACCGACCCGTCAGCTGATCTGTGCCTGGGAAGATCATGGAATAGATCCTCCTAGAAGCTATGCTAAGGCACATTGAGGACAGACAGGTGATGCGAGACAGCCAGCATGGCTTCACCAAGGACAAGTCCTGCCTGACCTACATAGTGGCCTTCCATGATGGAATTACTACATCAGTGGACAAGGGGAGAGGTATGGATGTCATCTATCTGGACTTCTGCAAGGCCTTTGACACGGTCCCCCACAACATCCTTCTCTCTAAATTGGAGAGATAGGGATTTGATGTGTGGACTGTTCAGTGGATGAGGAATTGGTTGAATGGTTGCATCCAGAGGGTAGGGGTCAACTGCTCAATGTCCAGATGGAGATCCATGACAAGTGGTGTCCCTCAGGGGTCCGTACTGTCCACTCAGGGGACTAGTACTGTTCAATATCTTCATCATTGACATAGACAGTGGGATCAAGGGCATCCTCAGCAAGTTTGCAGATGACACCAAGATGAGTAGTGCAGATGACATGCCTGAGGGACAGGATGCCATCCAGAGCGACC